>JARYZH020000461.1:0-183428 GCA_030021035.2 Notholithocarpus densiflorus | reverse complement strand
TAACAAATCAAATCAAACGTGAATTGTACCTGTGAATTGTCTTTGTGATATGCAAGTATGCCAACCCAGAGAGAATATGGTGAGTAAAATCGCGAACAACAGACTCTGTTATGGTTCCAAAATATTCACGAACATATCTGTTAATGGAACCAGGATGAAGATACTCCAAATATATAAAAAACCGGCCATCGACCTGCATATGCACAACAATATTCATACATTGCATCAAGGACACTACTGTAAACAACAATGAGAATTTCTAAACATGCAACTGGGAGAATACTCACTATTTCACTACCATAATACTGCACAATATTTGGATGCTTCAGCTAGCTGAGAACTTTGATTTCCTGAAACAAATAATTGGAATAATAGAGGCATGAGGCAAGAAAACCAAACAAATAATTATAAAGACAATTTACCAAATACTAATTGTAGGGTCTAAGGCCCAAAATAGTGTATTGGGCCTTAGGCCTTGTTTGAGGACATTGATAAGTCTGAGGAGGAGCAAGTAATTGTTAAACGTCCCCAATTAAAGTCTCAAAGATGGGGAACAAATGGGAGGCAATCCGAGGACGAAATCCTCCTCGAATATGATGAAAATAGTTCACAATATGTACTCCATCCGTTAGTATAAAGACACGTTTCAGGAACATACGAGAAGGAAGGAAACCTAAAAATATCTAAGGGAAAGCTGCCACCACCGCATTAAATGCACTGCAGCTACTTTTCTGACCGTATTTATGTGGAGAAGACCTCTGAACAGTACTACCTTGGCTACCACAACTCACAAGAAACCAGAGAGGGTGTCTGATGGGACAGGTACTCAAGTAAGGGTTCGGATGACCAACAAGTGGAGGGTAAAGATGATCCAAAAGAAGATATATAAGGTGGAAGGCTCTTCATGGAGAGGGGATGGAAAAAAAGGAAAAAGAGAGCACAATAGTAACCAAAATTATCTTTGTATTTAACTGTGATCAATACACATGATTATAGCCTCCTCGGATCAAATGTCTATTGATGTCAATACACCTTGTTATTACGTGATTGTCATTTAATTCCATATTAGCTGTTGTTCAAATTCAATAGGGCGTAGTTCTTTGATCCACTCTCTACAAATTTATTGTATTGGGCTCATTGGGTTGAGATCCCTTATACTTTGGGTTTGGGCCACAAATCGAGACTCTACAATTGGTGCCGTCTGTGGGAAGAATTGGTCTGGTAGTGAAAACAACGGTCAGATATGGCAAATTCAGGCTTACATCAAGCAGAATCCATGGCATATCAGCGTGAAAATCCTTTCGTAAATCTCGAACGAAGGAGAGATAGGGAGGGCAGCGTGCACGTCACGCGCGCTAGCAAGAGCCACTCCCGAGGTAGGAGTCACGTCTCTCAAGAACAACACAATAAAGCCATGCAAAGGGAAATCGACCAGCTCAAGAAGAAGTTACGCCATGCACAATGAAAACGAACTCCCACCCCGTCTGATTCCTCCTCTGACGATGAGAAGGATAGCGGTTATCGATGTAGATCAAGGACTCCCCCTAGCGAATCCTTTTCATATGAAGAAAAGCATTATAGTGAACGCCGATGCAAAAGCCCCGTTCACAGAGGATTGGGAAATGATGCGATGAAAAAAGCATTGAACCAGATTGCCAAGTCTCCGTTCACACGTAGAATCGAAAGAGTAGCTCCTCCTCAACGTTTCCATCAACCAACATTCACCATCTATAATGGGCGAACAGACCTGGTGAAGCATGTGAGCCATTTCAATCAAAGAATGGCTGTCTATTCTAAGGATGAAACCTTGATGTGCAAAGTGTTTCCATCCAGTTTGGGACCCGTGGCGATGAGATGGTTCGACAGCTTGAAGACGGGTTCTATAAATTCCTTCAAGGAGCTCACTCGGGCATTTGGCTCCCGTTTTATCACATGTACCAGGGTCCCTCGGCCTTTAGACTCCCTGCTGTCTTTGTTCATGCGAGAACGGGAAACCCTGAAAACATATTCGGATAGGTATTGGGAGATGTACAATGAGATAGAGGGTGACTTTGAAGATGTCGCCATTAGTACTTTCAAGAGTGGCCTCCTAGCCGAGCATGGTTTAAGGAAGTCCTTAACAGGAAAACCAGTCACCAGCCTGCGCCAACTTATGGACCATATTGACAAATATAAAAGGGTTGAGGAAGATCAGCAACTGGGTAAAGGAAAGGCTAAGGTTATCCCTCAGGAGAGGAGGGATTTTAGGTCAAACCGATTCAATAATAATTGGCCCCAAAGAGATTTTGCTGGACAATCAGGGTCTACCAACACCTAGACCGTTAATGCAGTATTCCGAGAACCAGTGCATACGGTTCTAGAGAAGATTAAGAACAAGCCATTCTTTAAATGGCCAAATAAGATGGCCGGAAACCCCTTGAGACGCAACCAAAGTCTTTACTGCCAATATCATCAGGATCAGGGGCACACCACGGAAGATTGCAAGAATCTTTGGGATCATTTGGACCAGCTGGTCTGAGAAGGGAAATTGAAGCAGTTATTGCACCATTCTAGTGGCCAAGCGAGGCAAACAGTTTCGGATCCATGGAGAGATTCTTCTTCCAAACCTCCTCTGGGAACGATCAATGTCATCTTCGTTGCCCCTAGTAGGACCAGATCCTGTCCCTCCAGAATAATGTCGTTGGCTCGGCTATCAACCGAAGACAGTAATTCAGAACCAAAAAGAGCCAGAATAGAGGCCCTTTTAGTCTTGGGCTTCTTGGCCGATGATAAGATCGGAACTATCCAACCCTATAACGATGCTTTGGTGGTCACACTCAGAATAGGGGGCTACGATGTGAGAAGAGTGTTGGTAGATCAGGGAAGTGCTGTCGAGATAATGTACCCCGACCTGTACAAGGGGCTGAATTTGAAACCCAAGGACCTGACAGCGTACAATTCCCCACTAGTGAGTTTCGAAGGGAAGACAATTACTCCAAGAGGTCAGATTAGACTGCCAATTCAGACCGGTTCGGATGTGGTTGAAGTGGACTTTATTGTGGTGGATGCTTATTCACCTTATACGGCTATTGTGGCCAGACCTTGGCTCCATACTTTAGAAGTTGTTTCTTTTACCCTCCACTAGAAGGTGAAATATCCGTCCAACGACCAAGTTAAAGAGATTGTAGGAAATTAATCCATGGCTAGACAGTGCATGGTGGCTGCCATCTTGCATAGGCCCAATACAGAGTCCTTGGCCTCTGCTGAAAGGAACTCATAGCAATTAAGAACCCCGGTAATGTCCAGCAATGAATCAACCAAGGAGGCGAAGTGCGAAGATCTAGAAAAGGTTACTGTTGGTGATGATCCGGAGAAGTTCTTTCAGGTCGGCTTCCAGCTGCCTCCCCAAGAGAGACAAAAGCTAATCGAATTCCTGAGAAAAAACGTGGATGTATTTGCTTGGAATGCTTATGAAGCCTCGGGGGTAGACCTAAGTTTCATTTGTCACCACTTAAATGTTAACACATCTGTTACCCCCAAAAAACAACCTCCTCGGCGCCCATCCAGAGAACATTCTGATGCTGTCAAAGATGAGGTGACGAAACATAATCAGGCGGGGCTATCAAAGAGGTTTTCTATCCTGAATAGCTGGCCAATACTGTGGTAGTAAGGAAAAAGAACGAAAAATGGCGAGTGTGCGTGGATTTCACGGACTTAAACAAGGCTTGTCCGAAAGATCCCTTTCCTATGCCTCAGATAGACCAGCTGGTAGATGCTACTGTAGGCCATCCTCGGATGAGCTTTTTAGATGCCTTTCAAGGATACCATCAAATACTGCTAGCACTAGAGGACTAGGAAAAGACAGTTTTTGTTACTCCCACTAGAAACTACCATTACAAGTTGGGCAAGAATATTAAAGTCTATATAGACGACATGGTAGTGAAGAGCAAAGTGGTGTCTGATTATGTGGGAGACCTCGGAAGCATTTTTGAAATACTGAGAAAACACCAGTTACGCCTTAATACCTCCAAATGTTCTTTTGGTGTGGGATCAGGAAAATTCTTGGGCTACATGGTAACCCACCAAGGAATTGAAGTTAATCCTGACCAGGTTAAGGCGATAAACGATCTACAACCGCCTCGGAATCCCAAAGAGGTTCAGAAATTAATCGGAATGACTGCTGCTTTAAACCGGTTTATTTCTCGATCCGCGGATAGATGCAGACCTTTCTTCCTATTGATGAATAAATAGAAAGGAATTGAATGGACTGAAGAATGTGCTTTGGCATTTCAGCAACTTAAAGAATATCTATCTCGGCCGCCTCTCATGTCCAATCCCGAGGTGGATGAAGTCTTGTTTTCTTATATCGCGGTGGCCCCCCATGCCTGTGAGTTTGGTATTGATATGGGTTGATAATGGAGTACAACGGCCAGTCTATTATGTGAGCAAATCACTGCATGAGGCCGAGATTCGCTATCTACCACTGGAAAAAGCTATCCTGGTAGTGATGCATGGTACAAGAAAGGTCTCCCATTATTTCCAAGCGCATACGGTCGTCATCCTAACTCAACTTCCATTCAAGGCCATACTTCGAAGTGCTGATTACACGGGGAGGATTGCAAAGTGGGGCACAATTCTAGGGGCTTTTGACATTAAATACATGCCTCGTACCTCCGTCAAGGGTCAAGTGCTGGCAGACCTCGTGGTCGAGTTCATTGAACCCCTATTAGAAGAAATATCAACAACACGGAACATGGATGGAAAATCGGTTGGCACAGTATCCCTGCAAGAACCTTCTTGCTGGAAAGTATACGTTGATGGTGCAGCAAACCAAAGGGGCTCTAGAGTGGGGATAGTTCTGATCTCGCCCGAAAAGCTCACCATAAAAAAGTCACTAAGATTGGGCTTCTCGGCCACGAATAACGAAGTTGAATACGAAGCCTTGCTAGAAGGAATGTCCATGGTTCAAAAAATGAGAGGAAAGATGGTAATTATGTTCTCAGATTCGAGGTTGATCATCGGCCAAGTGAAGGGCTAGCTAGAAGCAAGAGATGAGAGGATGCAAGGGTATTTGAGCCAAGTTAAACATCTGCAATCAGGATTTGAATCCTTCACTCTTTTGCACGTCCCCAGGAGTGGAAACACACATGCCGATTCTCTAGCCACACTAGCAACCTCCTCGGCGCAGAGCCTACCTTGGGTTATCCTTATAGAAGACTTGTGTAAACCTATTGAGGTCAAAGGATTAGCAGTTCATGTTCACCAAATCAGGGCAAGGACCAGTTGGATGGATTCTATAATACTATATCTAAAAGAAGACATCTTGCCAGAAGACAAATCAGAGGCAGAAAAGATTAGGAGAAAAGCGCCTCGCTTCTGGCTATCCGAGGACCAAAAATTGTACAAGCGCTCTTTTTCTGGGCCATATCTACTCTGTATTCACCCCGAAGGGACAAGGCTACTCCTTGAGGAGCTGCATGAAGGAATTTGTGGAAGCCACACAGGAGGCAGATCTTTGTCTCATAGAGCCATCACTCGGGGCTACTGGTGGCCGAATATGCAGAAAGAAGCACAAGAATATGTGAAGAAGTGTGATCAGTGTTAGAGATTTGCACCAAACATACATCAGCCAGGAGGAGTTCTGAACCCTCTGTCTAGCCCCTGGCCTTTTGCCCAATGGGGCTTGGATATAGTAGGCCATTTCCCTAAAGCAGCAGGGAACAAGAGATATTTGCTGGTCGACACTGACTATTTCACTAAATGGGTTGAAACTGAACCTTTATCAAGTATCAGAGATGTGGATGCTAAGAAGTTTATCTGGAAAAACATTGTTACCCGGTTTGGGGTCCCTCATTCCCTCATATCGGATAATGGTCTTTAGTTTGACAGTAAATCCTTCAGAAAATACTACGGTGAATTGGGAATTACAAACAGATATTCTGCTCCAGCTTATCCTTAGAGAAATGGGCAAGCCAAGGCTACTAATAAGGTCATAATTAGTGGACTCAAGAAAAGGTTAGATGATGCAAAGGGAAAATGGGTGGAAGAATTGCCACATGTCTTGTGGACATATCGAACCACACCCCGAAAATCAACAGGGGAAACCCCCTTTTCGATGACTTATGGAGCCGAGACCGTTATTCCTTTGGAGACAGGCTTCCCATCATTAAAAACCAACTCATTCAGTCCAAGTAGTAACAGTGAGTTGCTAGAAAGGAGCTTGGATCTTATTGAAGAAAGAAGAGAAAGTGCAATGGTCCAATTAGCATACTACCAACACAAACTTAAACAAGGTTATGATGCCAAAGTAAAGCTAAGGCCATTTATGCCCGATGACTTAGTGTTGAGGAAGGTTCTGGGTACTGCAAAGAACCCAGCATGGGGAAAGCTAGGACCCAATTGGGAAAGACCATATCACATCACCTCTGTGGCTGGTATAGACGCCTATTTCCTTGAAGATTTAGACGAACATGTAATACCACGCCCGTGGAATGTAAACAACTTGAAAATGTATTATTATTAATGAAAATTTCATTTATCATTAAATTCTCTTGTTGTGTGAAAGCATTGTATTCCATGTTACTCAATCAAGTATTAAACAGAACCTAAGTCCTGCATAGCTCCTCGGACCACAGGCTCAGGGGAAATTAATTACTTTTGACATCTAATCAAGTGTTAAACAGAACCTAAGTCCTGCATGGCTCCTCGGACCACAAGTTCAGGGGAAATTAATTACTTTTGACATCTAATCAAGTGTCAAACAGAACCTAAGTCCTGCATGGCTCCTCGGACCACAGTCTCAGGGGAAATTAATTACTTTTGACATCTAATCAAGTATTAAACAGAACCTAAAGCCAAAACAGATCCAAGGCAAATTTAAACTTATATTTATGGGCAATATACAGATTGTCTGCCTTTTTTATTCTCTTTCACATGATATAAGTCTATGAATGTTAGTCTTCATTACCTAATATTCAATTCACAGCTTTACTCTTGACACTTAATCAGATTATTAAAGCTGCGTATTATTGTAGGCTTTAATTGAAGGCACAGTAACATCAGTTCAATGCTATGTAATAAAAATTTAAATTACATAAGGCAAAAGAACAAAAGATGAAATGAAGAACATTCTCATTAAGTGATAAAGGAAGTACATTGTACGCACTGACATAGTGTCTTTTAAAAAAAAAATTTACTACAAAGGGAGTTACAAAAAGGAATCCTAAGGGCTAAGCTTTAGCAAGAGGGACAGGAGGATCTTCCTTTTGGCTTGGCTGAGAAGTAGGAGCATTCTTTGCCTGGGGGTCAGCTCCCTGAGTCTCGGCCTTTGCTTCCTTCTCCTTGGCAGCATCTTTGGACTTGGCAGAGAGCCTTTTCCCTTTGCCTTTACCTTTCTCCCCTTCAGCCCCCTGGCCTTGGTTGCCAGCTTAGCTGGATCCCTTCGTAATTTCAGCAAAAGGGAGGGCATTTGGGATAGCCAAAGGCTGCTCGGAAGATTCTGGGGCATGGGTAGGAGGAGAAGAGATAGTAGCTGGGACTTCACGAATCTCCGGATGGTAGTAGACACTTTCAGGCAACCTCCAAACAGAATCTGCAGAGACTCCTGCAACGCTTAGGGCCCTGTCCCATGTCATGTTGCAATAGTCCCTACACACCTCTGATAGCTCCTCGGTAAGCCTTACTTGCATTTCCTTCACACCAAGTTGATATGAAGCTCTCTTCTCAGCCTCGGCTGCTTCCCTGGCCAGTTGAGCCTCTTCCTTGGCCTTTTGCAACTCAGCTTTGAGATCTAAGATCAACTGTCTCTCAGTGGCTAGATCTATCTCAGTTAAGTGCAACTTCTGGCGTTGATCCTCAGCTTGCCTTTCCACAATTTTCAGACCGGCCTCGACACTTAAACGAGCTGAATTCACCTCCTTTAGCTTCTCAGTCAGTTCAAATTGTTCCTACTTAACAGCCCCCAATGTTTTCTCTATGTCGGCACGAGTGAGGGCCTCAGCATTGACCTGCTTACGAGCGTCACGGTACCACTCCTCGGCCACAAAAATTTGTTGAGTAATCTACCCAAAGATCACAAAAATTTGTTGAGTAATCTGCCCAAAGATCACAAAAACAATATGAGTTAAAAACAAAAACACGATTTAGCATTTATGTTCATAAATGGACAAATTGCTTTACCATAGCAAGGTCCCTCTTTAGGGACAGAAAGAGATCATTCTGTGTGAAGCGCCTGTAAGCGTCCATATCCTTGGGAAGGAGTATGGGCTGCTCCAGGGCTTCAGCTATGTATCCGGCCCGGCCCCTCTGATATTCTTGACCGAGGCGTTCCAAGGAATTGGAGCCCCATCCACTTCAAGCCGAGGGCTCCATATGCACTGTGTCATGCGCACATCAACCCTATTCTGTTCCTCCCGACTATCCACGGATTGGGACCTCTTGTCCCGAGGCTCTTGGATCACTTTCTGATGCTTTGTCCCCTTCCGAGGACCTACCTCGCCTTCTTCGAGCGTCTCAGCTGGCCTTTTCTTCTTCAGGTCAGGGTTAGGATTTAGGCCGAGGTCGGTGGGGACCTGTGGAAGGGGAGGGGGAAGATTGGAGGGAACTTGGGACTTAGGGGCTGCCTTTGATGTTGACTCCTTACCCCTAGCAGCCATGAGTTCCCTTAGACTCTTATTGCCCTTGTTCAAAGCCATACTATCTTCCTCTTCGTTGGAAGAGTTGTCCGGGCGGGCAATTACAAGAATAGGAGTGTGAACACCGGAATTCCTGTCTGACTCACCCTCGGCGTTCGAGATGTTGATTAAAGGAGCCCTCGGATTATTTTCTTCTTCGAAATGGAATTTGTCTATCTCCTCCTCTAATGATAGACGAGACGAGGCAATCTCCTCTTCAGGAAATGCTGCTGCTTCAGGAAGATTTTGTGGCAGCGGTTGTGCAGCTGGTGGAAGGTTTTGTGGAATTGGCAAGGCAATCGGGGGAAGATCCCTTCGAGCCAAAAATCCTGGCTTGGAGACGTCGATCCAAGCTAACCTTGAACTCCCGGCCCTTATTGCTTGGCCTACGTCCTGGAAGATGCGAGATAGAGGCTCATAATCCAAGATTAGGTGAGTGGCTCGCAATTATCCGTCCTCGCTAACAAAAATCTCTAACCTCAGAAGGTAATTGAGAGCCTGAATGTTAGTAAAACTGAGCCTTTGAGCAATGTGATTTTTCTCTACAAAAACATCCGAGAAGAAAATCATGGTCAGATCGCCAAAAAAGAATATTTTTCACCAAAAGAAAATGAAGTGTCAAGTAAAAAAAGTAAAGCTAAAAAGGCTAAGTCCCCTTCCAAAGGGACTGATCCTAAAGGTACCACACCTGGATCTTCTGCCCGAGTTGGACAATGAAGACCGTCGTTCCATTCCTCTGAGGCAATCAGGTAGTCATCCTTCATACCCTTATTGGACTTGGGGAGATAGAATATTAGCCTGACGTCCTCGTGCCACATGAGCCCTAAGTCCAGCTGCTCGTTCAGGACGTCTACGCAGCCCAAGACCCTAAATAGGTTAGGGGTGCACTGGTAGGGGGTCAATCTATGGTTAATCAAATAGTCTCTGGTTATCCTACCAATGGGAAGCGTCATTCCTCCCTCTATAAAAGCAATCATGGGAATGACAACTTGACCCATATCCCTATCAGTCAGTACTCAGTCCAGGGGACAATATTCTAAGACCACCCCCTGTGGGATACGGTACTTAGCCTTAAAACCCTCCATACTGGCTGGTGTGTCTACTAAATGCTTGAACCTACCCATCTAGATAAACTGAGAGGCCGAGGAGAAAGGCCGAGAGGAAAAAGGGTAATATAAAGAAATAAAGACTTACGGGAACTCGTATGTTAATCTCTGAAACTTTTAGAGATTTTTCGAAAAACTTCTTACAGGAAATAGCTATGGAGACTCAAGAGTTTAGTGCGTTTTGTGAAGACTGGGCGCTGGAGTTCTCTGAAGTTCTTGAAGATTTGTGAAAAAAAGGGGAAAAGGGGTTCCCTCAAGACTTTATATAGAAGGAGAAGATGGGTGGGAGTACTCCCGCTCAAAATACTAGAAGAAATGTCAGCCATTGGATTGGCGTTTCACCGTTGGATACGGGGGACATAAAGCCACCTAGAGTAATTAATAACGCCTCGTAGACTACGAAGCGTCAGTAACCATTATGAGGCATGTAAAACCGGATTCTCGCACGTGTAAATCAAAAAATCAGTTGATCCTATCTCTTAAAAATCAAAACCCCACTTTTTCTCCTCGGATGGGAGGGAAAAATCGGAGTTTTGAGGGGCTATTGTAGGGATTAGGGCCCAAAATAGCGTATTGGGCCTTGGGCCTTGTCCAAGGACATTGGTAAGTCCGAGGAGGAGCAAGTAATTGTTAAATGTCCCCAATTAAAGTCTCAAAGATGGGGAACAAATGGGAGGCAATCCGAGGAGGAAATCCTCCTCAGATATGATGAAAATAGTTCACAATATGTACTTCATCCGTTAGTATAACCCTCCAAGAAGCTTCAACGATAAAGACACGTTTCAGGAACATACGAGAAGGAAGGAAACCTAAAAATATCTAAGGGAAAGCTGCCACCACCGCATTAAATGCACTGCAACTACTTTTTTGAACGCATTTATGTGAAGACCTTTGAACAGTACTACCTTGGCTACTACAACTCACAAGAAACTAGAGAGGGTGTCTGATGGGACAGATACTCAAGTAAGGGTTTGGATGACCAACAAGTGGAGGGTGAAGATGATCCAAAAGAAGATATATAAGGTGGAAGGCTCTTCATGGAGAGGGGATGGAAAAAAAGGAAAAAGAGAACACTGTAGTAACCAAAATTATCTTTGTATTTAACTGTGATCAATACACATGATTATAGCCTCCTCGGATCAAATGTCTATTGATGTCAATACACCTTGTTTGTACGTGATTGTCATTTAATTCCATATTAGCCATTGTTCAAATTCAATAGGGCCTAGTTCTTTGATCCACTCTCTACAAATTTATTGTATTGGGTTCATTGGGCCGAGATCCCTTATGCTTTGGGTTTGGGCCACAAATCGGGACTTTACACTAATAATAATAATAATAATAATAATAATAATAATAATAATATATTTATTTAGGAAAGTTTTAAAGCTGAACATTTGAAAACATATGTTATAGTAATAATAAATTAGGGCAAAAGCTTGACATGTTTGATTTCAATACATAATTATAGAGCAAACTAGTAGTGCAATAAATTCTGGAAAATGACCTGCTGTAACTGCTTTATACACTCTGCAGATTTTGGGTCATCAGGAAATAATTCAATTTCCTTCATTGCACATAAAGCTCCAGTTTCTCTGTAAGAAAAGAGTAACTGTACTAAAGACATTGCTGCAGGTAAATAAACTAGGCATAAGAATTACATCAAACATATATACCTGTTGGTGGCCAAATAAACACTTCCAAATGAACCGCGCCCAATAAGTCTTCCTTTTTGCCATTGGCTATTCATCCATAATGACTCTGATTCAGCTATAGGTTGGGGAGTGGGAGCAGACGGTGAAGGCGTGGCTACTCCAGGAGAAAGAGGTAATGGATGGACTTTTACAGGAAAATTACTTTCATTTTGCACTGTTGAGGTTTCAAGGGATTATTTAGAGTGATAATTTATTTATTTAAATAAAAAGATATAAGTGGATTTTCCATTCTCTCTACCACCTCCAAAATATTGGGCCAATAGAAATCCAACTTGATTAAAACCCTTTAATTGTTTAACCAAAAGAAAATTGTTATGAGTGTGTTCATTAAGTGCATTCACTATTATTAATTGTAAAAGAGATGTTAATAAAACCTGAATACAAAAATTTAAATAATAATTTTACATCTCAAAAAGCAAGAAAATGGTTTTTAAACAAAAGAGAAAAAATTATAAGATAGAAAATTAAATAAACATTATTTAATCAATATTTAAATATTAAGAAACATCTCACTGAAAATGTATTGAGCCCCTGGAAACAGTTTACTTTTACTATGAAAAGGATTCACTAGCACTTCAAATAACTTCCACTAATATGCGAACAATACTTCCTAAAAAAACCTAGCCAATTAAAAAGTAAAATTGCACACACACAAAAGAATAGAGAGATGAAAGTACCTTCAATTTTCATCAGGACAAAGCATTTGCAGCAATGTAGTCTTCCGCATTTGCAAATCAACCTTACCAAACCTTGCAATGTCCTCATCCAACTTGCAAAGTTTAATGGCGTAATGGACCTTGAAACAGTAGTTCCACCACCGGATTTTCAAGCACTTGCGAACCAGTTTCTCACCCTTTTTCATTTCTTCGATCAAGCCCAATGTTTCCTCTTCTGGGCAATCAAGTTGTTGGCTTAGTAGTTTTATATCTTTGATCATAGGCAATAAACGATCTAGCGTGGATTCGAGGTGTTTAAGAATGGGTTTGAACATATGGGCTTTGCTTCCCACATTCTTAACTGTGTCATGCAACACTGCAAAAACCTCTAAAAATGTTGCCTCAAGAGCAGCCCCTCCAACATATGCTGCTGCCATAAATTGTTCTGTATCCAATATATTTGGAAATCCAATTAAGAAACAAAACCAATCTACCCAACTATGCCAAAAAGAAATTGAATTTTTTTCGTTTTTCTTTTTAAGATGAATTAGATTTCTATTCAAATAAATGAAAAAGTAAACTAGCAGTGAAATGAGCTCCTACAAACATCGAATTATTCTTAGCATTTATATAAACTCCTATAGTCAATTCTGGTATATATAAAAAATCCCACTTTTTCAATTTTTGCTAATCTACAATGGGTCCGGTTAATGTATGCCCTAATTAACAAATCTATTTTTGGAAAAATTTTATCGGAAATTGAAAAAACTGTCAAAACTTTTTCAATTCCCGATAAAATTTTTTCCAAAAATGGTATACTATTGTGTGCCCTTAGGGTATACTATTGTGTGCCCTTAGGGCACACATTAGTAAAATCCATCTACAATTTACAACTACTACTCAAGTCAACAACCTACCACTATTCCATTTAATTATAAATTATTCTCTCTCCAGACCAGAAAAATTCACAAATTCAAAATTTCAAATACCCTGATCGACCCAAAATTTCACACTTAGATCGGAGCTGAAACTTCACGGAATCTTGATGCTGAAGTTCACACCCAGAGCGAGATAGAGTCACAGACGGAGGGAGAGAATGAGGTTTGGAAATAAAAAAATTATCTTTATTTGATGTAATGAAGATACACTGTTCACTGAAAGACTTCATTATTGGAAGTTGAAAGTTGAAACACAACACAAGAGCTACTTAAGTCAAGAGTCAAGACTCAGAAGTCTGAACTTTGAACTTTGAACTTTGAACTGAACGAGTGGGTTAGGCCTTCTACGACGGGACAGAAGCTTCTCTTAAAAATAGTCATTTTTTAAGTAACCTTTTAGATTTTAGATTTTAGATTTTAGATTTTACTCCCTAAAATTTTATAATTTGAATTTTATTTATGAAGTTTTGGAGTGATTAAATTTTACACTGTAACGTTTTAGAATTTAAATTTTACGCACTATGACGTTTCATAATTTGGAAGTATAAAATCCAAATACATCCAAACTTTAGAGGATAAAATCTAAATTTTGAAACGTCAGGATTTAAAATCCAAACAACTCCAAACTTTAATGGGATAAAATTCAAATTCTAAAATTTTAAGGTGTCAAATCCAAATACCCTCAAACTTTAAGGGTATAATATGCAATTTACCATTTTTTAAAGAAAATGGAACCAAATACTTGGATATTTGATTAATTTTTGGCCTCAGAAATTGACATAGAGGGTTGGTTGACGAGTTTTCTCCTCCAAATCCTAAGCCACTCAACCTGACCATGAAAACCACCAAATCTAGCAATATCTAAGTGTTTTTTAGTGACGATTTAGTGGGGATCTACCAGATCCAATGAGATCTTCACTAGATATGGATATGGTGGAGATCTGAAACTTCTCAAGTTGAATTGGTTGGGTTAGTTTTAGTTTGGGCGTAAACCCGACTCGAATTGACTTGTAGACACCCCTAGATAAAAAGGGTTATTTCAAACCCAAATTATCAAAGTTTGGTGGCTTAAATATGTTTTTTCCTGTTTTACCCTCTCTCTTTTTTTAATGTATTTGAATCTTTCAAAAACGAACAAAGTAGGAGTTTTTTTAGGTCAAACTATTGCTTTATAGGTAAGCATATTGGCAAGTGTGAAGTTATTTGAAAGAATGAAGAAGGATAAAACAATTCGTTGTTATCAAATGCCAAAATAAGTGAAAAAAAATGAAGTGTAATTCAACATTTTCAATGTATTAAAGTAAAGAATGAGTGAGAAAAAGTTCACAGTTTTTAGAATGCACTCTAAGAATTTTATAGAATAGTTATTAAGAAACTTAAATCATACAAAATCTAATAATAAAAAAACTTGAATATATTGACATCACAAAAAATACACACACGCACAAATATGTGAAGTTTTACAATTTTCTTCTACTAAAGAATTTAAAACAAAAAGGACTAGATAAGAGATAAAGTGAGAATTAAAAATGTTGAGATGAGGGTAATAAAGTGAGAAAGAGTCTAAAATATGAGAGAGAGAGAGAGAGAGAGAGAGAGAGAGACGCCTTCATAGAATCCTGTTCTTTGTATCACAAGCATAGCAATGGATGATACATGCTACCACTGTGAGTTGAGTTGTTGAGGAGAGCTGAGCTACCAATGTCATTGAGGAAAACTTACAGTCGCAGTATCTCTCTTGGTATTTTTTTTTTTTTTGGAAAAATAAAATTATGAATTATTTTTTATATAATGGGTTGAACGATTTAGGAATCTAAATGATTAAGAGGTTTTTTATTTTATTTTTTTTGTTTTTGAATGAATTTTTGTTGAATGCTTTGTTATTGGTTGACCTAATCTTGTTATTTTTTAGGCTATGTTTGTTGTTATTTGGGCCAATTTTTATTATTGTTATTGGGGCTTTTAATTTTTTTTTTAAGGGTTTAAGCATTATGTTTGGTGAGCCAAAGTTGTTTTTGCGATTAATGCTAGAAGCACAAAAAAATGTCATAACAATTTTACAACATTCAAAAATTTTAAATTAGAGATTGTGATGGCCCACGTGTGAATTGACATGCTAATTTAGGAATGTTGTAAAATTGTTATGATATTTTGTTGTATCCATTAACTTTTATTTTCATTAAATCCAAATTTTTGGGATTCTCAACTAGTGTAATCATTTTTTTTTTTTTTTTAAGATAGTCAAAATTGGTTAATTATAAAGTAATTATTTATATGAATTTCTTTTGGCAAATATATATATATATATATAGAGAGAGAGAGAGAGAGAGAGAGAGAGAGAGAGAGAGAGAGAGAGAGAGACCTTCATATAATCCTGTTCTTTGTATCACAAGCATAGCAAGTTTTCTTAACTCTCAAAAAAAAAAAATGTAAATAACTAAATATGGATACTTCAAAAATTATTATTATTATTACAGCTTCATAGAATCTTGTTCTTTGTATCACAAGCATAGCAAGTTTTCTTAACTCTAAAAAAAAAAAATGTAAATAACTAAATATGGATTCTTCAAAAATTATTATTATGTTGAGGTGATTTTAGATGGATGGAAAAGGGGAAGAGAAAATGAAATCTTTAATTATGTGGTAAGGAGAGAAAATAGAAGAGATTTTAATAGACCCAAATGTTTTCTTTCCGGACTCACTAAAATACTGTCTCTCCAAAATGAAGAGAAAACTAGAGAGAAAATGAGGCTTCAAACTAAATTACCTAGTTGTCCTTATTAAGGTTCACTAGGTTCATCACTCATCATTGGGAAGTTCTTTTATTAAGGAAAAAAAGTATATAACAATATTAATAATGGGAAGAAAAGTATAATTATGACAAGAATAACATAAAATTAAAAATGGACCCACCTTTGTGTTCTTTTACAATAATTGGAATTCAATTTTCCCATATCACAACATTTTTTAAATTCAAGTAAAGTTCATCTTTCTCACAACATTTCAACTTAGAGAACAAATCCCATATTTTTAATTTAAAACAATGATTTAAAAAAGCACACAATATTAAATCCCTAATAATACTATTTGTGGGTGCCCAAGGACCGAGGATGGATCTAAAGAGTTGCGGTATGACTGTGGGAATGTCACAGTCCACGGGCCCGAGGAGGAAAGATGCCCGAGGAAAGGAGGAGATGAGTCAAAGTACTCTAAGGAATTCCAAGTGAGAGCAAAAGTCTGAAGAGAGAGAGAGTCAATGGTTGTAGGGGAAGTTTCTGGCTTGAAGTAGCCTGTCGCCTCCACATTAAATGGTGGGTAATAGCTTTAGCAGTTGCATTGATGAGGAAATGATCTGAACAGTGCAGGTCATAGCTAAGCAAGCTCCTTCCACCATCTTCTTCAGATGTGGAAACAGACAAGTGTCATGAGGGGAAGCTAGTTAGGTAGAGGTGGATGGTTGAGATATAAAGAAAGGATAAGTATATAAGGAAAAGGGGGTTGACAGAAAAAGAGGGCTGAAACTCAAGTATCTAAAAAAGAGAGAAATGCTAAACAGAGACAAGAAGAACATAGACAGAGGAGAGTGAATAGTGTAGCTTTTTGTATAATCTCAGCTTCCTCGGGCGAGCTTGTGGAGGAATATATGCTCCTCTATTCTATAAAATTAACCTTTTCTTCTCTATCTTCATCCTCGGGCAAAGCCCCTTCTTGTTGTTCGTTTCCCTCTCTTACAAATTTTATTGATTTAGGCCAAGGTTGAACTATACAACTCATTGTTCTAAGTGGGCTTGGGCTGCAAGCTCTTTTGGTCCTTACACTATTCTTTTGCTAATGTTTTTTCCCTCAATCTGGATCTTTCACAATTTCAAATTCTAAGTTTTGCTATAAACTCAACCTTCTAAATAATTAGAATAATATATAAAGAAATTCGAATTCTACGTAATATTTTAAAAGTAATCAATGCATTGAGAAAGTACACAATTCCTCTAGTTCTAGTATGTAAATATTGCTATATTTCTAACACTTACACATTAATTTATTTTCTTAATTTATTTTGGACAATCAATTTAAATTACAATTTCAAACATGATATACTTAAATTAATCTCTTGAATTGTTTCTAATCTTGTCTTCAAGAGGAGTCGAAGAAGAAAGGAATTAATTATAAACATCAGGGAAAGGAGAAGGAAGAATTTGCACATTGTATATTTTTATTATAAAAACTGTATTTTTATTATAAAAACTGTGTTTTTATTTTTTGGGGGAACAAACTACAATTCTAGGAAAAACATTAAAGAGGGAAAAATAAAATCCACCAACACCCCCCTTAATCTTGTAAGCACACCTCTTCCATCACCTCGTTTTGATTACCTCTTTTCACCAAGTAACAATTGCAGACAAAACGATCAATACAAAATATAAAAGTCATATCCAATGTACAAAACCCTCACTTTTGTAGGATCTAAGAGGGGTCATGGTAGGCAGTCTTACCCCCAATTTATTGGAGTGGCTGATTCCCAAACTTGAACCCGTGACCTATTACTTATAGTGAAAGGCACTTGCCATTGCACAAAGATTTCACCTCTAAACAATACAAAACATATTTCTGATAAATTAGAAGTTTGTGAGGCAGTTGCCTAGAAAAACAAAGTAAATGGATGACTTAATTTATTGATTTCGAAGCGCATCAAACAACAATCCAAAAAGGGATCTAGGATAAAAAAATGATTTTAACACTCTCATTCAGTTAATGGGAAAGAACATCCATTCAACATAAACGACCTGCTTTAATAATGTAGTTTGATCTTAGCCTTATTCAGTCGTTTGTAACTTAGATGGGATAGACATAAACCACAAAAGCTAATGCAAAGCAACAATCCAACCATATAAACCTTCAAGAACTGAATATGATGAGGTCTTATTGCATGATCTCTCTCTCTCTCTCTCTTTTAAAAATCAAAATTTAATGAGATAAATGCAAAGCAACATCAACTTCTATTGTAATACTGTAGGTTTAAAGTTTGATAATCAATAAAGCACATAAGGGAACATTAGGTGCCTACCCCTTCAAAGTCGCTGCATGGAGGTTTTCCAGTTAGCATTTCAATAATAGTACAGCCCAAACTCCAAATATCTACAGCAAGAGCCAGACCAGAGTTGGAATCTGTCTGCATCACAGCTTGCATGAGCTGCAGAAAGACAATGATCTCAGCAGGGGAAGATATAGGCCTATGACACATTGATGTAGTAGCAAGAAAATACCTCTGGAGCCATCTAGTATGGGCTTCACTTTAAAGAAAGATCAGCTGCTTATCCAGTAAGCTGTGCAATAATAAGTCCCAAATTACTTAAGCCCAATATTAGAAACATCAACTAGAATATCCCAGAAAGCAAATTATAATGGCAAGTTGGCAACAACAATTTATTTTATTGGTAAGTTTTCAAAAACAATAAAAGAGGTCAAGAATGGTTATAATGATGAACATGACGATACACCAACTTATAAAATTAGGTATCACCACTAATTAGAGGTAATCACCCATATTTCTCTGAATGATCCTTAGTTCATTACTGTGGCCAGGAGATAATTAGCTGCTGGCAATAACAACAATGTCCTACCAAAGGATTCACAAGTCTAAAATCAGGCACCTCAGCATCCACCTAAATGCTTGAAGTATGGAATTGAATAAAACACAGAGAAAAGCAATAATACTGATTGTAATATTTTACAAGAGCATTATTCATACTAAGAATTTGTTAAAATGTAATTTGTAATTGACAAGTGGCTCCCTATGTGTCAAAGAAAGAAGCAACTGAAATCTAAGTGTCAACAAATAAAGAATCCAGCACCAAGCAAGCATGCAAGTAGACACCTCATGGACAAGTGTCAATTAAAGAGAAATTAAGCAAACTTCTGTAGTGTTCTTGAAGCTTGTAGTCATCCTAAACTCCTAACACATCTATATATAGATGTGAGTTGTAAATGAAGTTGTAACATCCGAAATTCAGCAATAGAGTTTCTGCAATACTCTGTTTTTTTCATCTAGCATAACAGCAACTTAAATACTAAATTCTACTCCTAGCCATATTGTTCTAAACTTGCACCCAACAGAATTACGCTACAATGATTCTGCTTTCTTGTAATAGGGGCCATGCTGTTGTCACAACCATAGGCTCAATCACAATTGAACATTTGAGCATACAAATGTCAATTTATCTTCTTCTTTTTTCAAAAGAAAATTATCCACAAGTATTGATAGTCCTCCTTATTGTAAAATAAGGAACAAGTAGGCAAAGTCAAAATATATTCTCTCACCAAAAGTTCAAGAAGATGAGGGACTGTTAAGGTGAATCTATATACAGGAAGAAGAAGAAGAAGAAGAAGAAGAAGAAATATCATCTACTAAATGTAAACGGAAGAATGACTACATCAAAAGAGAGCCATTATGCAAGATAAAAAACAAAGCACAAGATGATACAGTAATAAAGAATAAGAAAACGAACTCACATGTTTAGCCATCCCAAAATCAGCAAGCTTGACGACTCCAGATGAATCAACAAGCAAATTTGGCCCTTTGATGTCCCTATTGAAAGAAAAGAAAAAAATTCCAAATGTCACATTAAGCAAATTAGCCCCAAGACTACTACATTCTTGCTGAAGAGATGCATAGACAATTTCACATACTTAAGTGTTTTTTTTTTTTTTTTGAAGAGACATACTTAAGTGTTTAAATTCTAATTTGCAACACTAAGTAGATTGTTTCAACAAATCAATCAAACGTGAATTGTACCTGTGAATTGTCTTTGTGCTATGCAAATAAGCCAACCCAGAGAGAATTTAGCGAGTAAAATTGCGAACAACGGACTCTGTAATGGCTCCACAATGTTCACAAACATATTTATTGATGGAACCAGAATGAACATACTCCAGATATATAAAAAAACGGTCATCAACCTGCATATGCACAACATTAATTTCAGGCATTGCTTCAAGGATACTATTGTAAACAACAATGAGAATGCCTAAACATGCAACTGGGAGAATACTCACTATTTCGCTACCATAATACTGCACAATATTTGGATGCTTCAACTGGCTAAGAACTTTGATTTCCTGAAACAAATAATTGGAATAATAGAGGCATGAGGCAAGAAAACCAAATAAATAATTATAAAGATGATTTACCAAATACTAATACTAATACTACTAATAATAACAATATATTTATTTAGGAAAGTTTTAAAGCTGAACATTTAAAAACATGTCATAAATACTCCCAACACAGAGAAACAAGACAGCAGGATATGGATAGCATTCATCAAACTAAACTACATAAAAAACTTCATCAACCAAATATCAACCAAAATACTTTTAGCCTCTAATGAATCACATAAGTTAGGATCATTCTGGATAATTACAGAATCTAAGATCTAAAAGGTGCCTGTACCATATACAGCTACTCAAGAGGTTTAACCACTACCTATTCATAAGAAACATTTTGATAGACAAATCAACAATGCCAAAATTAGTATACTCATCTGTTACAAATGATCCAAATTATAATCTCAATCACACTTATTCCCCCCCACCCCCATGAGAGAGAGAGAGAGAGAATGTGCAGTCCTTAGTGCAAGGATTGCAAGACTAAATACATCATTGTATGCAAAACACAGGCATAGGACAATCCTTAATTCATAGAAATCCTCAGTTGAACAAGGGGAAAGAAAGCTCAAGTATACAGGCATGCTCATCTATCATAGAGAACTAATGCTGAATCTTTAAAGCAAAAATACTAATCCAAGAAAACCAACAATAACTTACCAGCTATGATTTGTTGTGAAAATATTGTAGACATAGCACCTCTCTATATATAAATAATTTAGTTGGTTTTGTTTTTTAAATAAAAAAGCAAAAATCTCATATAAGAGATCATGGGGTTCTGCCATGTGGCGCAATTACACCATATAATAAATGTCAATAATATGGAATAGATTAAAATGCTTTTACCATTATTTAAATTACAATATTCCTATATTGTTCTTTAATCCTTTAATTGCTCTTTACTTTAAGTGAAAAACTGTAATTTTAAATTTCAAATTTTTACTTTTCATGATGAATTCATTACTTCAACTAATTTCCATGACATACTCTATTTCTTCTTCCTCTTGAGATTTAAAAAAATATATTTATCCCCTTAAAAAAGAACATCATGTTGACGATGGTGAACACTCTAAACTTAAAATGGACATTACTTCATGTTATTTCTTTAACATATTTTGAACATTTTATATAATCTTTCACATGGAAAATTAAAGTATTATTTGCGCATCACGCATGCCCTATGCTAGTATAATATAAAAGTTGGATCCAAAAACAGGTGAATACATTTTGCAATGACACTATTCATTTTCAAAGCATACTAAAATAACATGTGACAAGTTCCTATATTTAATTTATATGATATGGTCAAACAATGACATGTGTCATATAATTATTTGTATATGCCAATATGTTTGTCATAATACCAGACACAAGGCATATAATTTAAGATTTTGAATTAAGTAAATGTATTTCTTTCCTATGCTATTTATGTTCATGTTTTAATTCTTACTTATGACCATTAATTATTAAGAGCAAATTACAACTTACTTACCAGTGATTTGACCAAAATTTAAGTTATCTACCTATAATTTGAAATTTGACACTTTACCTGTAACACCCCAAATATTTTTTTAAAGCAATTTTTCCAATGAGAATAATATCTAAATTGGACTTTATTTCTTAATCAGCGTGGTTAACTATTTTATGGAGGAGTTTTGAATATTTGGGCATGTGATAGTATTTAGTTAATTTTGGAATTGGCCAATTTAAATATGGGAGAAACTTTAAGGGTAAAGTTGTAAATTTGATCCCAAGATATTTTGGAACAAGTGGTCCACAATGCTCCCATCAACACGAGAAATTATAAGGTCTTCATGGTGGACAAGTGACGTGGTCCACCATTCCACTAAAAAACTCCCACCTGTTTAAAATTGCTAAGTTAAATTTTTTTTTTAAATAGAAACTGATTACTGACTCAGCAATTTTAAATAAGTGAGAGTCTTTTAGTGGAATGGTAGACAAGTGACGTGGTCCACTTGAGGACTATATAATTTCTCCATCAACACACCCTTTTCTCTTATCACCGTACGTTTGCCCCTTCTCTTTATTTCTCTATCTTTCTATCGCACCCACCCACCGAAGCCCACACACATACACACTCTAGCTCCCTCTATTTCTCTCACTCCCTCACCGATAAACCAACCATCCACCACCACTTTTGGCGGATTTCACCGTAGAACCCCATTAGAAACCCCATACGCTCCATTCTCTCAAACTTTAAAGGTAAAACTCTTAATTGTTTGGTAGCTTTTCAAGTTTTTGTAAGATTTCTTTCTAATCTAAGCTACATGAGTGGTATACATGTGATTGAGTACATGGGTTTTTGATTTGGTGGATTTATTGTTAAATGGTTAAGGGCTTTTACAAATGATGATCATTTGGGGTTTCTTCATGGTTAAAAACTTGGGTTCCTTGAGCAAATCGTATGAGTTGATTTTGTGGAAGTTTGGGATTGATTTTTGGAAGTGCGTTTCTTTGCATTTAAATGACTTTGGCAAATGTGAGTGTGAGTGAAGTGTTAACTTTGAATTTCTGAAAGTGGAGTGTGAGCATGTGCTTTTTGCATGCCTAGTGTTTGATAAGTTGTTTATATAAGATTTTGGGTTTGATTCCTTGTTTTTAATATGCTTTAAATCTGGTGGTTTTAACTTGAGTAAATTCTCAAATAATTTGGACTAGTTTTACAACTATAGCAATTTTCTAAAGCTGTCATGACAGATTTGAGTCAGCCGCAATGCATGATTTTTAATAAATTACAGAAAAATCTTTTAGGGCTGAATTTTCTGTGGTATATTGTATACGTATAGGGGAATGTTCCCTTAAAGTTTTGAATTAATCAGATAACTTTTCATTGACCAAAAATTTTTTACAAAATGGCTGCCCTGCTATGTACTAAATCTAAAAGCAAGACTAAAATGCTGAGAAATTGTGGAATTAATCCCAAACTTTGGTTGATCTTATCTTAGCTTAAATATATTATTCAGTACCCAAAGAGATTCATGAGTATGCTATATTATCTTATGATGCACATTATTGCGGTAATGAATTTAAAATGTTTTGCTTGTGTCAGCACTATGAGTTTCTTGGATGCTTGTTTGGTTCCTACTTGGGAAAGGTACTTGTCTTAGGACGGGCAAGCTAGACTTTAGGGCCTTTGGTTTGATTTTAGGGTATCGTTACGATTTATGGAGATAAGTGTGATGGTACTTTGTGAAAGGCCTTGTTATTGATAGGTTTGATCATTGTGTTTCTAGGTTCCGATATTCTTGGTGATGGACCTAGTGACTGGATTAGTTGATTTTGTGATGCCCGGCTGAGGTAAAATTGGTTGGCCTTCCAAGGTAAGTAGCGTTTTAATGGGATTTTTGGAAAATAACCACATTGCATAAACTTTGTTTTTGGGTCAAACACATGTTGGAAAAATATTTGTGGAATTATGTTTTCTTATAAAGTATTGTGTTGTGACCCTATTATATATGATTATATATGAAAAGCGCATCATGTTTAATATTGCATATGGGAAAATGCATGATTTGTTAGTATGGAAGAGACAAGCATCTTTGATATAATTCTTTGGAATGGATTATATGGATTTATTGCATTCTTTGCAAATTCTAATGATGTTTATCTTGACTTGTGATATTTGGGAAATTGGCAGAAAATTTTATTGACAAGAAATGATTTGGGAAATTTGGAAACCTTGTGAATATATTGGGTGTTACAAAGGTTTTTTTTGTGAAACTACTTGAAATTGAACTGTGTTTTGATTTCATATAAACTGTGAGCTCTTTATGTTTTTACCCTTGGGCCGTGACATGTGATTACCCGGTGATTACCCAGCCAAATGCCATAGACATTGGCATCTTGGCACCCCATCTTTGTGGTGGATTGATGTCTTTGTGGCGTAATTGATGTCTTCGTGGCATAACTAATGTCTTCGTGGCATAATTGATGTCTTCGTGGCATAACTTGATGTCTTTGTGGCATACCTAACGTCTTTATGGTGGCTTGTCATGTGGCCTTGGGTTGGATTTTCAGGTTTTAAAAGGGTGTTTTGGTAGCTCACAGTAAATAGGACAGCGTTTCATGTTGAAATATTTTGAGAAAGCTTGGTGCTACATTATTTTAATCATTCTTGTCATTTTATTAAGAAAAATGGATCTGCTTGATTTTCATGGAAATTCCCAAATTATAACATGTTTTGTAAAATGTTCATTATCATGAAACTTGCATTTCCCCCACCCCCATTAATTATGCTACTTACTGGGCTTTAGCTCATCCCACTCTCTAACAGTTTTTCAGATAAATTTGATATACCTTGGCCACGGAGCTTGTTTAATTGGTGGTGATTGGAGCATTATGCTAATTGAGAAATTATGCTATGATTGGTTGGTGACTTAACTTACTAAATTTATTGAGGCCATAGCTAATTCTATCGGAGGTTGGGCTTTTGAGGGGCATGGTAGGCCTAGATTCTATCATTGAGCTTGCCTATCTGAGGGAGGATTGTGATTTGATGTTGATCCATTTGGAGTTTTGGAATTTCGTGTATATTTGAAGACACTATTTGTAATTTGTATTGTTTGTAAATGTCTTATAGAGCTCTGACTTATATTATGGAGAGATCAATATGTTAAACCTCACATGAACAGTTTTATGGATTTTTTTGGAGCTTTTTATAATTAAAAAAAATCCTACTTTCTCGCTCTTAATGGTTCTTCTCTCACACTTTGGACCCTTTTTGGTTTGGGGTGTGCATTACCCACCTAAGGTTTAATCAAAATTTAAGTTACCTACTTGTGGTTTGAAATCTTATGATGCAAGTGTTCCATTAAGTTATTTTTTATCTTATTTGATATTCTATTTTTATGTTTTTGTGTTTTTTGAGGAGAGAGACATAAAACTGGAGCAAAATTACATGTTTAACCATGTTTTATAACAAAAGTGAATTACGGAATTTTAACTGGGCTAACTTCAAGTAGCTAAAGTGTCAAATTACAAACTACTGGTACGCAACTTAAATTTCAGTCAAATCACAAGTGGGTAAGTTGTAATTTGCCTAATTATTAATTTGTTATTTGTTGAATAATTTTCCTAACCATTCCCCCTTCCAACTATTCAATTATTTGTACAAGTCATTTGTCTTTAACTTTTGTATATTTAATTTAAATATTAAAGCCACTAACACGTTTTATGTTTTGTTTCTAGATGGATTATATATATATAAAGGAATCATTGACTTTTGTATATTTAGTTTAAATATTAAAGCCACATGATGATCTTCTCATAACATGTTTTCTGTTTTGTTTCTAGATGAATTATGACACCTTTAAATAAGATAGACATTATCAACCTTGTCATTGTGAAGGAAAGTTCATCTAAGAGTACATCCAAATTGTTCCAATTAATGGTTAAAATTTTTGGTTCGTGGGTTTTGTTTATTATCAAAAAGTAGTATAATCGGTGGTGGTGTATTAGAAGAGTGACAATAATTGTTAAACTTTTGTTTAGTATATTTCAAAATTCTTTTTTTCTATTTATTATATTTAGTTTTTTTGCTTTCCATTTTTGGACGATTTTTTTTTCCTTTAAAATGAAGCATCATTGACCAATTTTTTAAAATATTAAGGAGGTAACTCTATTTCCATTGTCATTTTTCTTTCAAATAAAAAATTCTAATGAATGAATGAGAAAGTTTTTTCTATCAAAAGTTGTTTTCATGAATGAGGAATTATGAATATATATATTAGTGAACAAACACTGTTTAGGAATAAATGTTGTATACAAACTTACTGACTCAAAAAATAAAATGATAAAATATTATTATTACTTGGACAAGAGGGCCCAAGTCCCACATACCTAAAGCCCAACTCAATGTCTAACCCATAAGCATAAAATTATAAACTCATTCTCTTTCATTTCCTATGTGAGACTTAAGAATTCTTACTACTTTAATACCATGTTCAAGTGGACACGCCAAAGGCCTTGTAGCTGAATTGGCACCTCCCCATGCACAAAGTGCTTGGGAGTCTAAGGGGGAAATGGTTCGAGTTATAGGGTTAGCAGCATGTTTTAATTATTTCTCAAAAAAAAAAAAATGTTCAAGTGGACACATTAGGAGTCAATTTCTTTTACATTCTATAATATTTTTCTAACAGATACATTACATCACAAACCCCTTTTTTTAGCACTTCTACATAAAATAGTCACTTCAAGTAGAGATAACTTAGACCTGAACAAAAGGCTACCACGATCCCACAAATGATCCAAGAAACCACCAATAAAAGCCACTTAAAAATCCTCTTATGCATTACAACTTCATTCTTCAGCCTTTGGTTGGTGTCCAATAGTCCATTAATTACACTTTTGTTTCTTGGTGTGAATTCAATATCATGTCACTCAAAGTAGTTGCATACATTATGATCTTGCGCAACCAAATAATAATAATAATAATTTATTAGTTTATGCACAACTTAGAAACCAAACACAACACTTAAGTAAAACCAAAACAAACAAATGAACACCCTAAACCTAGTGCTTGCACCACTGGATTGAAAAAAGGAAAATTTTGTATCACTTGTCATGAAAATCAATTGCTCTACTCTTAGCTTTTCAGATCAAGAGATAAAGCCGAAATTTTCTGTTATAAAACTAAAGAGTAGCAATCATCAAGACTCCAATATTAGAAGTAAAGAAGGGTAAGGTGGTGGGCCTTGTTTGTAATATTGGGCTGCCTCCTACTGCAGTAGGCCCGAGTTTTCTGGATAAGGGAGTTGGGACCGGTCCAACTGGAATCCACCTTGGTCCGGCTTGTGCACAAACTACACCACGTCTGCCAGGCTTTGGTTATATGCCCATGGCAAGCAGAGCCGCTATTAAAGAAGTTATGACAGGCAAATATAATTCGGATAACACAAGAAAATATAATCACTACTTTTAGCGAGCAACAAAAGGCTCTCCGTACACAGAATAAGCTAAGTGAAGGATAAACAGAGTTAGCAAAATCAAAGTGTTAGTCTGCCATGCCAAGTAATACACTGGATAGAAGCCAAGAAGGGAAAACCGTTCCCTCAACACTAGTAATTTCAAAGAAGAAATTAATTGCTTTGAGGGAACAAGCCTAAATGGTCTATGCCCAAATACAAATCCTTCGCCTTTTATAGAGAGCAAGGCTATTGAGGGAGAGAGGAGATCAACCTATTGGTGCATGCTTGCCGTTCTAAACTTTCTGTTTTTTTCTCTCGTTCTTTCTTACTTTTCTTTGTTTTTGTTTGACTTCCTTTCCTTCTCAATGCTTACTTCTGGGTTATGGTTTTTTCTTAGAAATTCCTATTACTGTGAGTTTTTTGAATCCCCCCTTCTTGAGTGCACAGCAATGGGTCTTTTATATAGAGTCTGTCGTGACTGGTATTTACTGTTTTAGCCCTTAACTGCCTTTGTCTGGTGTGGGTGTCATTGCTGACCACTTACTGGTTGTCAATTGTTCAGCCACCACCACTTACCTGTGTTGGCTGTGCCGCTCCCCTCTGTCAGACAAAGAATGCTATTTTGTTTGTTTACTTGTCGTGGCTTTTCTACCCATTACAGTGTGTGTGCTCTCTCTCTCTCTATCTCTCATGGCATGCACCTAGTGGTTCCAACTCATCCTTACTTCTTTTGAGTGGCATGTCATCCCAGCAGGACATTTCCCCCGAAAGAGCCTGAGCAAGAACCCCAGGATAGGTTTTTCCCCTCCCCACCGCCAGACCATGCCCTCTCTTACCTCTGACCCATGACCCACCACTTCCTATATTGGCTGGGTACAGGATGGTGGTGCCTGGGTCTTACGCGTGCTTCACCTTCTTCGTCTGCTGCTCATGCATTTGTCGTGATCTGAAGATTGGTCTATATGTTCTGTCGTGAATTTTTTGGCTTCTTATGTCGTGGGTTGTTTTCCGATTTGTCATTCTTTATGACTTTCTTCTTTTAGGGGTTGGGCCTTGTCGGATCATGGGCCTTCCTTCCCCTGGCCTACTCTGTATTCACTCCGTGGCCTTGTTAGCATTTCCTGTCATACCACTTTGCTATTCCTACTATAATGTTGTTTGACTCAATCCCGCTGGGCCTCTTTAGGCCTTCTGTTTATTTCCCTACCAGTGACTCAGTGTGTTCACTGGGCCTTTTCTTACATTGTTTGCGGGCTCCCATGTCCCATTTCCTCCTTGGGCATCCCTGGCCCATTTGCTTTCCTTGGGCTTCCTCGGCCCTTTTCCAATCTTACTTTCCCATGGGCCTTTACTAACTCTCTTGGTCTTCCCTGACTCAATTACTTTATACCTCATCCGTGGAGCTGATGGGTCTTCCATTAACCCCTTACTTTCTTTGCTTGCATTACTTTGGGCCTGCTGTAGCCCATTCTCGCTTTTCTACATACTACCCATGGGTTTGCTTCTTTTCTCTTTCTGGGCCCATTCAAGCCCGTTTGCTTCCTCAGGACCCACTTTATAGGCCCGTGAGCCATTCATTCCTGCCACTTGGGCTCAATGGCTTTTTCTTGCTTGCTAACTTTGGTCTGCCCGTGTTGCCAGGCTTTTTCTCTTACCGGGCTTGTCAAAATGAGCCTCAACAAGAAGTTATGGGGAACAAAAGATATAATTGAATCAATGAAAATGTTCTACATATTTAAGAAAGAAGTAAGGACATAACAGTTTCTACATTTTGTCATCCTTATCTGGATGAGTCATAGGCTCATAGCATCAAATACTGGTTACATCATCAAATTGACATATTTAATCAATAGAGAGATGAAGCAAACCATAAACCAATAAGGGAATATTTATAGTTTATTGTAAAAAATTTCACAGGCCAACAAACTTATGGACTATTGAAATTATCCTTTTCTTCTTCACCTCACCTAAACTACTAAAAAGAAGAAAATTTGATAAAACAATGTAATATAATCACTGCTTTTTCAAATTTTATTCTTCAATTCATTACTTTTGAACCATTAAAAGTAACTTGAAAATGTAATCTTCCACTAGAGAACAGAATCACCTCATCTAATATATTAGATGCTTAAAATTTTGTTTTCCATCACACGCTTGATTTTCATTTTCCTCCAACAAGCTAGAATTTTGGTTTGTCATCTCATGCTAATTTTTTTACTTTCCTCCAACATGCTCAGATTTTAGTTTTCATCACATGTTAAATTCTTGAATTTCTTTTGCATGCTAGATCTTTAATCTTTTCTCTATATGCTGAAATTGTTCTCATCACAAATGCTGATTTTTTAACAAACATACGTGTTGAATTGATTTCTTGAATTACAATATCTTTTCAAATGAAATTAATGTAATAACATTTATTAATCCTATGACGCATGACATTTGAATTTTCTAATTTTCGGTGATATACTTAGACGAATATTTCTAGATATCTCATTAACATTTCTTTTACTTGCTTAGATGGACACTTCTCAGCTAATGCATAATTTTCACTTAAATACTTAGATAAACAAGTCTAGGTAATTGTTTTATGTTCCTTTGCATTTAGATGAACATGTATAGGTAATTTTATGATTTTCTCTATGATACTTAGATGAATATGTCTCAGTGATTTTTCTTTGTTTTTCTCATAATTGCTTGGATGATTAGTATGATAATTGTGTCTTAAAAACACTATTTTAGTTCTACATATTAGTTTTAATATAAAACATTTAAACCTTTAAGGTTTGGATATTTCTAAAACAAAAATTCAGATGGTATTCATTTTATACCGAAATTATGTCTTAACTATTTTAGTACACATAGGAGTTTGGATATCAAGCATCCACCTTTAAGGCAAAAATTCAATCTTATTCATGTTATTAAGAAATGGTGTTTTAAAAATTTTTAGTTTTACATATTGATTTGGATATCAAACATCTTAAAGGTAAGGTTTGGATATTTGCAAAAATTCAATAGAATTCATGTTATATAGTGAATTCTCTGTTGCTATGTTTAAATTATATATATATATATATATGAGGTTGAAGATTGGAAACCAAATGTACCCCTTCCAAACAGCTTATCCTAACAGTTAAACTTCAAAGGAGTCTAGCTTTAAGCTTTTGCTGCAATGGCATAACCTTAAAATTTTCAAGTTTTTCAACCCAATTACTTATCCAATTCGAACTAGATTGGTTTCCACTTTCCAGTAACAAGAAGGAGGACCCTTTTACCAATATTTACCATATTTTTCATGCTGCGACTTCATAACCCACTTTGGGACTGCATTGACAATTACCATTGAATATTTGGTGGCTAACACTACAGGGTTACGCGGTTTAAGCTCCTAGATACATAAAATAAATTTTAAAACAACCACTTGTTACGTTAAGCCCCTAAAAATAATACTATCATCACCGAATTCACGGAATCACTGTGCTTATTTTCAGTCCTTGTTCGTTATTTTACTCAGTCTCTCTTTGTCAACTCATTCCCAGAATCCCATTCTTTCTTCTTCTTCTTCTACTTCAACTCTGTCTCTGTCTCTTTCTCTTCCTCTTCTATCAATGAAGAAGAAAAAACCACCAGTGTCACAATCTTTCCAATGAAAATCTCGTCACCCTTTTCCCTCACTATCACCATCAACCTTATAGTTATCACCTTGATATCTTTTTCGCTGCACAGTTCAGTTGTTTATTGCCTTGGCTCAGCCTCCACCATCGCCATTACCTATGGCACATACACTGTCTGTGGTATCATTGCTGCTGAGCCTACTCAGAGAATCCAATGCTACCAAAAAGGTCAGATCATTTCGGTTCAACCCAATATCTCCTTTGAAGCCATCTCAGGTGGCTGCGGCTTCTTCTGCGGCCTCAGGTCCGATGGCTTCAGCATCCTATGCTGGGACACTACTACCTCATCAAACTCGACCTTTAAACCAAAACGTATATATTACAATGAAACGATTAAAATGACTGATCTAGCTGTTGGTGATGCTCAAGTTTGTGCCAGAGAGGTCAACTCTGGTATAGCCAAGTTCTGGAGAGGAAGTAATGAAGCTGGGTCTAAATCTACATCAACTGGAGACGCATTGAGGTTTCGTGCAATCACATCTGGGAGTGGTTTTTCATGTGGGATTTTGAAGAACAATAGAACGACAGCATTGTATCTCTCACTGCTGTACGAGGAACACTAGGATATATAGCTCCAGAATTGTTCTACAAAAATATTGGGGGCATATCATATAAGGCTGATGTTTATAGCTTTGGAATGTTGTTGATGGAAATGGTGGGGAAGAGAAAAAATTTGAATGCATTCGTGGAGCATTCAAGTCAGATATACTTCCCGTCTTGGATATATGACAAACTTGATCAAGGCGGGGACCTTGAGGTGTTAAATGCCATAGAGGGTGAGAAGAAAAGATTAAAGAAGATGATCATAGTTGCATTTTGGTGCATTCAAATGAAGCCCATTAATCGACCTTCCATGAGCAAAGTCTTGGAGATGCTTGAAGGCCCGATAGAACTCTTGCAAATGCCTCCCAAACCTTTCTTTGGTCCGGAGGAGATGTCAATTGAGGACCACACCTGTAATAATTCTGCAGGAATACCTACTAGTGCTTCAGATAGTATTGTCGCCTTAGACAAAATGTAATTAAGTCATCAATAATTTTATTATTAAATCTTCCATGTATATCACAAGCTTTCCATCATTTAATAATTCTATTTGTTTTATAGATAACTTTTTTAATGAATAAATACCTTGCAAGGTAACTTTTTAAATGACTAAATACCATGTAATCCTTATGTAAAACCTATCAATAAAATAAGACAAAATTTAAAGTGATCACTTTTAGTCCTTGAAATTTAAAGAGATAGTTTTTATTCATAAAACAAACTTAAAGTGATCACTTGTAATCCCTAAATAAACTTAACGGTTTGATTTAAGTTTCATTGGAGTGATGATGTGCCCGTTTTTAGTTGGGCCACATCATCTAATATACTAAAATTGATCACTTTAGACTTTAGGGATTAAAATAACTTTAGGGACTAAAAGTGTATTTACATTATAAATCAACTACTTCAAAAGGGTTAAATCACTTTCACACTTGTTATCATGTGTATCATACTAGCATACACAAAAATAATTTCTTAAGATTATGTTGTAAGAAATTGAAAAACCGTGGAAGAAGTTAAAACTTAAACATGATTATTAAAGATCCTAGAAGAGAAACCCCAAATTTTAGCGAGAGTTCTTCTAGTCTATAAACTATGCTTTTAAAACCCTTTGATGGAAGAAAAACTTATTTAAAGAACTAAGCTAGAGAAACTCTTAGTTTTTAACGTTAATCTTTATAAACTCCTTCCATCAAGGAGTTTATTATTAACAATGGTTTTTAAGTAACTAGTTACCTTATACATATTCATAATGAGTCGCTAACCCGTGCGATGCATTAGATAGTTAAAATGAATGAACTTCTTATAAGACAAAACACTTACATATATATATATATATATTTCCTTTTTTGAGAAATAACCATATTGTGTCATTTTTTATAAGATGAAACAAATACATACTACTAATGTTTCTCCCATACTATTCATTTCCACAAAAAACAATTAATAGATATTCACAACATGAGGGAAGACATGACAAACATACTTATCGCCTCTTAGACATCAAATTTCAAAATGAAATTTACATGATCCACACACACACATGCACACACACACACACACACATATATATATATATATGCATATTTTCAGATATCAAGATACTTTGATGTCAAACACGAATTAAAATATTTCTTTTAGCATTTACTCCATCTATAGTTTGTAAAGAAATCTCAACCATGTTGCCACAATGCATTAAAAAAAACATTATTCATCATGTAAAACTTCAGTTATGTCTATATATTACCTTGGAGGGAAGCACATGATAGTTGCAAATTTAACTTCATAGGATCTATATATTACTAAATTTTTTCCAATCTTAAGTACAATCTATATCAGTAGAAAATTGTCTAGAAATCAAAATGATTTAACCATTTTTTTAGAGAAGGAGCACCTCTTATATTTATGAATTGAGAACAAAATAAATTTAAATTCTTGGTCAATCATATTGATATTCAATCAATTAATCATAACTCGATTTATGATCACATTTAACAATAAAAAAGGTGTTACCAACAAGAGAAAGAAAAAAAAAGTATAATATAAAAATTCTCACGAACTTCAATAACAAATCTTACAATCCTCAAAGTTCATGAACATATTTTAACATAAAAAGAAAACCAAAAGCTACCCTTAAATTATGTAAACTCGTTTATCACAAACCAAAGCAGTATACTTTCTCATTAAAAAGTATTCTATAAGAATACATAAAAGAATTTCAAAACACCATCCCAAAAAAACCAATTTGATTTAAGCCTTAAAAATAAAAATTTGAATGCCCGCTATGCATTTATCTATAATTTTATTTTTATCTTTTCTTTTAAATTTATCTGTCAACCTTACCTAATTTTGTAACTTCAAACCTGAAATATGAAATTAAATATTTCCAAGTGAAGTTTCTCATTGGAAAAATCTAATAGTTATAAATCAAAACTTACAATTCTTAAAAGTATGATGTCAAGAGCACAAAAAAGCTTTGCATAAATGTGTAAATAGTCATTATCGCATGATGTCAAGAGAACAAATAGTCACTATCACATACCTATCACAAACTGTTGTTACAGTCTAGAGTTTCTTTTCCATGAATTTGGTGAGATCATAGGAAAACAAACCAAATTTCTCATACATATATATTCACTTTATAATCTAACAAATAAATAAAAATTATTTTAAAGATGAGAACTGGAGAAGAGGAAAAGAAACAACAAAACTAACGCCACCCCCTCTTTTCTTCAAACATGAACCACAAAAAATTAATTAACCTTCACTCTCGCACATTAAATGTCAAATATGGTGGAAATTAAGCAAAAGACCAGTATATATTTTTGAGATAGCCCCAACCTCCCAAGATAAGTTTTGGTTAAAGTCTTTGATAATCATGAAAAGTATTACACGGCTGACTTTATACCAAAACTACAACGTTTCAAATTGAAAAATAAGGACTCCTAAATTGAAAAACTACTGGCTTACCACAACACAATGACTCCAACTTGACCATCCCGTTTTGAGAGAGAAGAAGTTGCTACAACACTTTTACATTTAGGGTTTATGGAACTACAAACAATTTTCATTTTTTGATTAAAAAAAATCCATATGTATTCCATAGTATTTTTTGTAATTGTATGACTTTCACATCTTCAAGACTCTTAAGCCATGAGAAAACAAAAGAGAGGAGTGATTGTGCGAAGGGAGACCGGAGTGGGAGAGAAGGGCGTTTATTGCATGTGGGTCCTTTTTCAATTTGGTAATAGTTGGGTTTTTTATTTTGTTTTTCAAAGGTTATAGTTAAAAAATAAAATAAATTTTTTTAAAAAAAGGTGGAAAATTGTGAGGCCTCCGCTTATGTGGCAAGCTCTTATGAGGTCAACAAAGACTTCGGTTATATAATATTTATTTATAGATTAGACTCCTAAAAGGATGAAGATTTTTTCTATCACTTATATGATTAAATATATAAATTAAAATAAATCTAAATACATAAAATTAATAATTGGGATAATTTCTTGTTACATTAAATTTCTTAATGGAGATAAACTTGCATTCTACCACTAGGCCCACATAGCATTTAAATAACTTAATGGGCAATTGTAGCTATGATATGACCAATGTATGTACTACCCATGCCATCTAGTTATGAAATGTTTTCACTCAAATAAAGAATCCAATACATGAATTATGACAATCATGCCCTTGATTATAACAAGTACCTCATTCCTTTTTTTACAATATTCTCTATGTGAGAACTTTATGAGAGCACTAGCATTAGCTATGCTATGCCAAATGCTATTTTAACAACAACAACAACAACAACAAAAAAAAACCCTATTTTATCTATTTTAACACACACAATTTTACAATACACCCTATATCACATCTTCTTATTTTAAGATTAAACACATTAAAATAATATAACCAATTCATTAAAATAATATAAACAACTCAATAATTAAAAATATTCATTTCTTTATTTCACTCTATCCTTCTCTCTCTATTTCTAAAGCCTTGCCCCTATCTCTCTCTTGCTCTTCGTCTCACTCTCTCTCACGCTCCAAAAAAAAAAAAAAAAAACCTTCACCAATGCCCAGATCTGTAACCCACCACCAATTGCAAGGATAAAATTTTTTTAAAAAAAAAGATCAAAATCAACCACCTGATGAAGAAGAAGAGAAGAGAAGAGAGAGAGAGAGAGAGATACTGAGAGAGACATTATGATGTGAGTGAAAGAGAAGAAAATTTTATTATTAGGAGAGAGAGAGAAAGAGAATAAAAAATGACCAAAATTTTTTAGCATTAGCTGCCGTACCCTTCTACTAATAGAAGGGTACTGTAGCTGATGCCAACTTGTTTTGGTATTTAAAACATTTGATGAAGCATTGTTTTTGGTATTTGGTGTGTCAAATGTTAAAAATTTAGCATTTAGCACACTTGATCCTAGTGCCCTAAGCTATTAATTTGTTAAGAATGAATTACCCACAGTTCATTAGGGTCCTCCTTTATACAGTTACTATAGAATATGAAATCCATGAAACAATATCACAGATATTAGTCACAATTTCAAGATATTTTTCGGCCATGCATATCATTGGAGTGAAAATAGAGGGGGAAGTAAAAGATTCACAAAGGAGTCCTATCCAAGTATTTTCATAAACACTTCTTGAGCAACAAAGTTTCTTCAAGAGCTTTATAGCTCAACTGGTTGGTACATCTTGCTGTTTTTAAAACATCTAGTGTTCAAATCTCCCCTCTCCTGTTCAAACATCTAGTGTTAAAAAAAAAAAAAGGTTATTCAAATCCCGATCAAGTCAATAATTTTGATGCATTAAAGTACACAAGTTTTCCACAGCATTAAAAGGAACATTCTCAATCCAAGCTAATGGGAAGACTTGGCCAAAAATAGCCAAGCATATATGTGATAGACCACGCCCCCAACTCAAACCTAAAGGAATTATGTTTTTTCCATTTCCCACATGAATGGGATAGAGTCGTGTTAATTGCGTCTTAAAAGATGGAAAAGAGGATCCTATTGTAATTATTCTCCCTTCTAGGTTAAGGGTTTTACAATGGAATAGCCACTTATTTTAACAGAGAAAATAAGAAACTAAATTTAAAAATACATCATTCTTATTATTGATAAATTGAAACCAATACATCTCTTGAAAATAACACCTAAAATTACATCGCTTTTGTCCTAGATACACTCTAAAACAAAATATAATGCTTTGATTCCTAGTTACAATCTAAAAATAGAATATTACAAGGGAAAGGTATAGTCCACTATCCCTTGATTTGAGTTCGGAGGCTAAGTTACAGGATTGGAAAGGTGTTAGGCACCAACCTGCCTGGTAAAACCAGCCTTCTAGACCATGGTGGCCAATGATCATACCACGTCATTCAAAAAGTTTATTTCATCCAAGAACAAGTGATTAAAGAGTGAAACAAACAATGATAAGAATGATGAAATCTTATTCTAAGCATGCAAATAATTGAAATTGAAAGACACGGTAAATGTGTAAGAAAAAGGAGATTTGGATAGAAGTAAACTGAATTTTCAAATCTAAACATGCTTCAATATTTTGACCATATCATACTACACAAAATTCGGATTGAGATGAAATTTTGACAACTAAAGAAAAATTCAATTCACTACAACTTTTTCAGATATAGCCTACTCCGAATTTTGATGTTTACTATACCAAAAGTGTCCTACATCGTGAGTTTGAAAACTGCTAATTAGCACGTTTTTGAAGTGTTTTCCAAGTTTAAAATTGAACTTGGACGAATTTTCAGTGTATTTTCATGATAAAGAATATTCCGAAGTGATAATTAGGATTTTTTTAATAATTATCTAGAAGATAATTACTTTAAAATCAAATTATCTGATAGTCTTTAAATCTTATCAGCTCATTTGTTTTAGTCCCACGCAACCAATATTTTTCTAAGAAAAATACTTAACCAATCACAATAAGTCATTTGATTAATTTAAATTAGCAACCAATCTAAATTATTTTCAATTAATCACACGTGATTAGACATGGCAAAACGGGTCAGAATTTTCTGACCCGACCCGACCCGAACCCCTTTTTTTTGACCTGAAGCAAAAACGGGTTGACCCTTGACCCGACCCGTGTTTTTTGTGGGTCAATCCGACCCGACCCGACCCGATTCGAACCGAACCCGAACCATTTCTTAAATTTTTTTTTTGGGTAAAAAAAATAATAAAATTAAGACAATATTGGTTCAATTGTTTGCTGTGAGCTTTAAGGAAACAATTGAAACATTTACATAACTGCATGCAAATTAATTGAAAGATGAATGGTTGACCATTCTGTAATGAGTAAAGATTTTTAGATATTAAATAGCTAAGTACATGCCAAGATAATCTGGTTACAGTACAGTTAAAAACATAAATTTAAAATTGTAGACATGTGTGAGAAACATTCACAAGTGTGAAAATAGTGAAGCCAAAGTATCAAATTAACATAAATTATGAATGCTTAGACCTATTTTTTAACAATTTATGTCCAAAATAAACCTCTTTTCAAAATAAATTATGATATTTCCTAGAGTGTGTGTTGCTTAACAATGATATAATATTCATAAAAGAGACAATGCATAAATAAGTAAACAATCAAACTTTAATGTATATCTCAAATTGAAATAGAGTGCCAACCACAATTGACAATAGATTATAAAATTAATTTTCAAGATTGTAAATTTCTTATATGTTTTTATTCTTTGTCAAATGAATTATCCAATAAGTAATTTGTAATTTTGTTTTTATATTTTGGAATGTTGGTATTGTGTAGAAATAAAACTTGTGTATTTGTTTTACTTATTTTTGTGTTATTTTATTTTAGATAGCAATGTTAGGATTTGTATAATTTTAAAATTATTAAATAAGTATTAATAAGTGTAGTTCATTCTTGATATAAGTGGTGAATTCAAAGTAATGCATTTTACATCAAGTAATTTGTTGCATGACTTTCCAAATGGCAAATACATGTTGTTTTCATTATATAAAAAATTCATGTGAAAAATACGGGTCAACCCGACCCGACCTGCAACCCAATTGACCCAACCCGAACCTGACCCGACCCGCCCGTTTTGTCATGACTACATGTGATAGGCTTCACCCAAATGAATGCATGCAAACTATTAAAACTTAAGCTTGCGATATCTTTCGATTCAATCGTTCGATTTGGAAACCGAACGTATCATTGTGATTGTTGAAGCCTGAAGATCATTTTCATGATATATGATGAATGAGTTAGTGACTAAATGCAACCATGATTTTTGGGATACATAACATGACCATTTTGCCATCTTCCAAGGTCAAATTATGGATGCGAAATGAGATGTCTACAATATTAATTTATATTTACTTCTTTAAATAGAACAAAAGAGGACTATGATTGTCAATTTATATGATCTCTTATAATTTCTTCTCCTTCCCCTTTTAATGTTTAAAGGGAGTGGTATCTATTCCGCTCCCTTTACTTAATTTTTAAAACATCCAAATAAGGGGAAGAGTTCATCATTACCCTTGTCTCTCTCCTTACCCTCTTACCCTCCACTCTCATTTTCCTACAAACTTCCAATTGGAATAGTATCCTCTCCATTTTAAGTCCCTTTTATTTCATCTATTTCTTAATTAAGATATATTTTTTAGATCTAACTGCCTATAAACTACAACGTCATTTGAAATTTTAAATAATGTGCTAGTATTTCTACTTAGATTTGTAAAATTTAATATGAACCATGATATGAATCCATTCGAAAAGAATATAATTGACTAATCTTTTTTCCTTTAAAAAAAAATGTAAAGCATAGACTTTAATATTGCGTTTAAACTAGGAATATATTATGGAAAATGTTTCTCTCTAAACTAGTTTGAAGAGGTCCAATATATTTTGATTGGATGTGAATTTTGCAAATCTAACCATTGAATTGCATGTTCTTATTATATCCTCTATGCTTACAAAATTTTAAGAAGATCAAAGATCAATAACTATGTCATCAAAAACATGTTTAAATTTCAGGTTTTTGTGATAAAAAAATTATGCATAAGAAATAAGTTTATTGATCAAATAGTAAATAACATTTGATTTGAATGAAATTTGAAGAGCGTATTAAGAACATTAAGAACATATAATCCAACGATAAAATTTTTAAAATTCATATTCAATTAAAAGATATAGGAGGAGTTTGAATGAAACCTTGTCCATATATTATTAAATCACACTTTAAAATGTACATATTAAACTTAAATATATTAGTCTATTTAAACTTAAAATATATTAGTCTACAGTAAGTAGTACAACAAGAACAATATAAATTCTCTATTAGCAGAAAGAGCAATAAAAATTCTCATAAATAAAAACAATATAAATTACAATGGGCCCACTTGGGCTTTGTGTTGGAAAAGCTGGTTTTGCATCTCATACAAAACGCACAGCGAAAGCAACACAACTATCTTTTTCATTCATGTGAGATAATATGGAATATCTAGAATTTTAGAAACAAAGAATAGAAAGGCGTACCTTAATGCAGTGAAATTCAAAATATGAAAGAACTTCGAACTTGGGAAGACCTTCAATCTTCACCCCAATTCCACAGATGTCCAAGATGTGTGGTCTTTCAATCAGTTATGTACACACTTGTTCAAAAGAGAATGTGTTTTGAGAAAACTGCCTTGTTTCTCTTTTAATCATACGTACGTTTTTAAAATTTCAAAAGACAGTTACTTTATTTAATAACTCTTATTAAATAAATAACTGATTATCTAATTGTGTTAGCTTTTTGGGCCAACCCAATTAGGCTTTAGTGTGTGGCTTGGGATGGGACCAAAGGGACAAATAAAGCTCTAACTCTAATGGATTTCGAGCTTATTTGTCAACTCTTGATGAGCCTAAAGTTACCATTAATTATATTTAATACCACTATATAAATATAATTTTACTCTAGGCTTTATTAATAAAATTAAATCCCAAGACTTTATTATCTAAACAATTAACCCCTTCATTAAAATATTCGGAGTAATACAAAGTCATAATATATAACTGCCACTTTGAAAATCACTACCTCTTGATCCTTGAGTATCCGGTTTAATCTTTTAAGTTATTCATATATATTTATGAAATCAAATTTCATAAAATATAAACTTTAGTAACTCTTTACTAAAGTGATTAGGCCTAACACCTTGAATAACTAAATTCATTAAACTTATCTCAAGGAAATATTTTATATCTCTATAAAGATACTATGAATTCCATCTTGAGAATATGTGTTCCTTAAGCACTACGTGTGGCTACCCAACATACTGAGATTTTGACCGTTGAATTAGATCCCACTCATGATATATCAAAACAACCTACATTTCATGATCGGATTCACTATTCTCTCAGGATTGAGAGTTTATGTAAATTAAAATCGTGAGATTCATTATTCAGTTGACAGTCGTTAATAGAATAATTAATCTCACAGCGGTCCAGCTCAATATGTCTTATACACTTAAGACATATTAACATATCAAGTAGAAGTCTCCACTTCCATGATCAAGACAAACCATCTTAGTTGACACATTATAGTCTTTACAGATGAAATGCTCAATTTCATCACCGACTACGAACTAAGATTTTGAATTTATAAAGAACTTATGATTTATATCTTTAGTGACTAAATCACATACTATGCATCTCAATGACTATATGATAATGTCCAAATATTCATGTTATCATTATTTTAAATAATAAAACAACTTCATTATTTATAACATAATGTTATACATAATATCATACATAGCATTGTACAATAGGATTTTAGGACACTAATCCTAACACTTTGGCCTAAGGAGAATGTAACCTAATAGTCTTAACAAAAGCCATTTAATTATTAATGACAGTGCTTTCATTCTGAATTAGGTAGAAAAATTCAAATACTTCTTTCTAGAGCGTGGCTGCATATTGTGTTCATTCTGATTCAGATACAACAGTTAGTGTTATATGAGAGCGTCTACTAGGCACCATTGAACTCTGATTCATTGAATGTGTGGACTCAAAGGGATTTGGTGGAATTTTCAGATCGTCCCCCACTCCTTCTAACATTTGAACCACAACTTTCATAGAGGGGTGATTAACAGGATACCACTGGATACACCAAAGTCCCACAATAGCAAGTTTCTTCGCTATCTTGGCATGGCTTTCTTCTTCAAGTTGAATTCCTAGGTCTTCTCCATGATCCAATTGATTGTAAATCCATTCTGGAAAGTATACTTGACTTGTGTTCTCCATTGTAGTATCAATATTCTTTATCCCCCCAACAATTTCTAATAGTAACATTCCAAAACTATATACATCTGACTTATGTGACACGGTCCCAAAATTCCTAGATAAAACCTCAGGTGCAATATAGCCCATTGTTCCCCTTGCAGCGCTCATAGAAACCACGCTGTTTTCTTTGGAACACAACTTGGCAAGACCAAAATCAGAGATCTTGGGGTTAAAGTTTTGGTCTAGCAAAATATTATGAGGTTTGATATCAAAATGTAGAATTTGTTGGTCACACCCTTGATGAAGGTAACCAATTCCTTTGGCGATGCCCAAAGCAATATCTTGAAGCTCCTCCCAACCAAGTATATGACTCTTACCATTAGCAGAGAATATGTACTTTTCTAGAGATTTGTTTGGTAAATATTCATAAATGAGAGCTCTCCGAAATCCATCAGCACAATAGCCTACCAAGCGAGCCACATTAACATGGTGGATTCTCCCCATTGATCCCACTTCATTAATGAACTCTTCACCATTTCCTTTGGAATTGTTGAGGATCTTAACAGCTACAAATACATCATTGGAAAGGTTTCCTTTAAACACAGTGCCATAACCTCCTTGTCCCAATTTGTCCTTGAATTGGTTTGTTATGCTCTGTATATCGGCATAAGTGTATCTTGTGGGTTTTAGAGCCCTGTAATCTTGCAAAAACTTCTCTATCTTAACTTGACTCTCTTTTTCTAGTCTATTTGAGCGAAAGAAATGGTAGAGGCCAATGAAGACTAGTACAAGAAGAAAGGAACCCAGGAGTGATCCTGCATGTAATCCATTTCAACTATGAATCCTTTATAAATGTACATAGGCAGCCAAAAGAATATAGAAGAAAAGAAACAAAGTATGAATAAACAACTTTACCTATTAGCTTTGTCGGTGAACCTGCACAGATGTAAAAGAAAAAGAATTATCAGATAGCCATACTTCGAAATTAAGTTCATAGCTTTGGAAACCACTGTGAGCCCAAGAGTAAAGTGAGTTAGGTTCCTACGAGTGCGAAACCAGAATTTAGACTAAGCGGGGCAAACCACAATGACTCAAACCCTTTCCTTCACAGCATTGATCTCTCAGTCTCATTCTCTCTCTTATCATTCTTTCTCAATTGCTTTCTTCTTTATTGGCTTTAAAATTGAAGGGCTCATTGCCAAGAGCCTTCAGCTCAATTTGCACTTCTTGATGTTCCAAAAAGAAACATCAAGAGTTCAAATTCCACCTTTTCCAATTATCGAGTTATTAACAGAAATGAAGTACAACCTTATATTGTTGGGTTTATTATCAGAATTCTGCCCTAAATTTATAGTTCTATAACCTAAATAGTTGTGTTTCTTTCCATTTTTTTTATATTCATTTATGGATCCTTTCTTGTATTGTAACTATTTCTCATATTGATTCTCAACAACTACAACAAGAACAACAACATTAACAACAACAACAATAAAAATAACTATTTCTCAACTTGACCAAGTTTATATTTTCATTCTGAAGGGGTGAAGCTTATAAACCACCCCAGATATTATGATAATTTAATATTTTTCACTTCTGCCTTTTTGAAGCCGGTGGAAGAAATTGTCTGCTTATGCATGGCTGCACCATACTGGACTTTTCTATCAGTCCAAGGCCATCTCAAAATAATTTGAGACATGTGAAAATTTTAAGTGAGGAATTTTTATTTAAAAATTCATTTAAATTTTTTTATTTCATTCTCAAAAAAAAAAATTTTAATTCATTATTATTATTGTTATTTTTATTATTACCTTTTTTTTTTAAGGATAATTTTTATAACAAGTGAGAGAAGCGAGATTTGAACGTTAGTTCTTTTCATAGGTGTGCGTACCCAAAAATGGCTTTAACAAGATGGGCCGATATTTGGGCTCACAACTTATTTGTATAGTGGGCTCAGAGTTTCCTACTATGGGTAGTCCTTTGCCGGGCGACCCAATTACACTCCCTTGCTTTTATGAACTCTCTTTTCCCTCTCCAAGTTGCTCTTCTCCTTACCGGTACTGCTTTTCTTTATGTTTTCTCTCCAGGGTTGCCAACCCCCACTTCTTGCTCTATTCTCCTATTTATAGCTTGAGATGAGTGGAGGTGTTATGATTACTTCCGAACCTCACTCGTGTAGAAAGGGGTCCAATTCCATCATTTCTAAGTGGATGCTCCGTTGGGAACGGTGGTAATGGCATTGGAACTAGTTCCCACCTCCCAAAGACTGCTCGGCAGTGATATTCTCCAAGGCAATATTGGGCAGCCGAGAATGTAGGATGTTCTCGGCAGGCGCATTTCCTGATTAAGGTATAACTGATCGACATGAGCTTATTTCTGATACGTTTAGAAAGAGACGGACCTATTCTGGTATTTGGGCTCAAATTGGGCCTGAAGGTGTATTTGGATTAAGACCAAAGGTTCAGTGGGTATGGGGGTCGTGTGCCGTGCCTTAAGGCCAGGGCCCAAAGTTCAATGGGCTCGGGCTCATACCCCGTACAATAGGGAATATACTAGGTTATACTATTAAGTTACAACACTCTTGGCATCTTCCATTTATAATATTTCATTATCTTATAAGTCATTTTGATTAATTTCTAGTTGATTTGTGAGATTTTACATTATATTTTTCTATTTTTCTATTTTTTTTTTCTAACAATAGTTTTATCAAGAGATTCTATTTGGAAGTCAATTAAATTTTCCACTATTCTCTCATTTGTTTTATTCCTTAAGTTTTTCTTATTCAAATTGATATATTTGGTAAGCATTGATAATTTAATAATTTTATAAAAAAAATATATACCATCTACAACATAAAACTTATAATAGGATAAGCATAAAATAAATATTAAGGCTTGGACCAGTAGTATCTAGTTTATCAAAGCCACTATTGTATGACCTCAAAAAAAAAAAGCCACTATTGTAAATTTCATTAATAAAATAATTGCCCAACAACATGAACATGAATAAAAAAAGAAAGATAGATTTAACACAAAAATCAATGAAATAATACTAATGAAACCAAATTTAATTAGAAAATCCAATATTATAGATCAGGCGTAAAATTTTATTAAAAAAAAAATGATTTTTTTAAAGAGTTTTAATATACCTTGGATAAGGAACTTATGGGGAAGGAAAGATAAAATATAATATTGGATGACCGGAGTTGAATTATAAGAAATAGATCATTAATGGTAGTTTGGTTGGATTTCTATTGATCCACAATTTTAAGGGCCTTATTGGATGGTAAAGAGAATAAACAATCCATCTATAATATTTTTTTTCCAATAAAATTATTTGCTAACTAAAATTTTTGGGGGCTTTCTTTAATAATTAGGCGATGGCCTTCTTAAAAAAAAAGGCGATGGCCTAATCGATATAGCCTAAGAGCCGGCCCTGCATTACTGCATTAGATCTAAATGCAATCAAGAAAGCTGGTGCCAAATCTATCTTTTCTCTAAAATAAAAAATAAAAAAGGAAAGAAAAAGAAAGCTTGTGCCAACGTAATAATTTTTTTTTTAATTTATAATTTAAGGTCTAATAAATTAAACCCTAAGATTTCAAAAATAAAAAAATTGAACCATCACGCTATGTTAAATCCCAAACACAATGCTGTTCGACGTAAGTGGGTTGAGGTATAAAGTTTTTATACCCTTAAAATATAGGGTTTAGAATGTAATTTATTGTTAAAATAAATGTAGGCCATAACCTAATTCTAGTTTCACCCCTGATAATTCTAGAAATGTATTAATTCAATTGAAAAAAAAATGCACAAATTTTTACTATTGCTTGGGCAAATAATTTCTCATAAAATTTGCAAGTCATGGTTGGTGGAATCTGGCCTAACTAACTATCCCCCTCAAAATTAAGCAAATTCCGCTTTTACATAGATTGAGGGATAGTTCTAATGGGTCTACATTGAAATAAATTGAAGAATTTAAGTAGTAAATACCTGTATTTTGTTTGGCAATATTGTCTAAGCATGTAGTTTCTAAGGTATTTCCCATCCTTGTACATTTCTGGTCAAGTGCATAGCAGACTCCGCACTTTGGATTGTGCCACCGCAATGAAATACGCTTTCCGCCGTGGTCGTCATAATTCCAAGAAAAGGGAACTGGCTCTAAGTTATACATCTTCTGGCAAGATTGCGGCACATAAATAGCTTTTTCATCAGACATTAAAGCTGCGATTTGGTAATGATGGGTACTGCTTAAGCAAGGGATACGCATAACATCATCCCTAAGTGAATCCCTGTGAGTTGAACAATTGAAGAAGGTGTAGTTAAACATGTCAAACTCAAAAGGAGATGAAGTTAAATCGGGGATTCGAACCATTGTTAAATTAATGCATCCATCTAGATCATATAAAGTAATCCCCTGCCCTGTGTAACTGATACTCTGTACATAAAACTTCCCTGAATGTGGCAGCTCGAGCATGGTATGGTTGTCCTCGGTGCAATATAGTTCAAACCCGGGGTATCCACAATGTTCTGGCTGTTGGTCCTTTAGCCAAAACGGGAACTGGATGGTTGGTTCAAAGTATCCGCACCTTGCTTCCTTGCACCCATCTGGCTCTACTCCAAACTCAAAAGCATTTGCTAACAGGACAAAGCAAAAGAGAATTATGCACAATTTTAAGGAATTCTCCATCTGTGTTTATGTTACTATAATAGGAGATGTGGTGTATGGTGTATTGATAAATGAGCTGTTGAAATAGATTAAATAGTCTTATGAGAGCATCACGAATGTGAATGCACTGAGATGTGTGTGTGTGTGTGGCAGTCAAGAAAATTTTGAAATTATGCATAGTTTTAATTGGAATCGAAAAGTCAAAAAATAGTATGGATACGTGTTTCTCTAGACTTACTTGTTTCTTTTTTAATTATTTTTTATTTTTTATGAGCACTCGCTTGTTTCTCTTATAGATTAGTGGAGAGGCTTTTTGAATTTGTGTCAAGGGTCAGATATCTTTTTTTTTTTCTTTTTTTAAATATTTGTTAGGCGAGGGTGATCAATATGGCTTTTTTATCTGGGTGTAATTGTAATAGCACCCTAACTATTCTCAAACTAAGACCTCACACCACAATTGCTGACAAGCTTGAGGAACATCCTAAGGAGTTGTAATGCGCTACTAGTGGGAGAACTTAAACCCATGTCCTGAGGCATAATTCCCCCCCCCCCCCCCCTCCTTGGTTCTGCCATTTAATTAGTATGACTAATCCATTTAATTGTTTTCTAATATAATCGATTTTAAATAGAACAGTATTAATTTTGAATTTTGAATTTTTAAAAAAACAACTATTATAAATTTTGCCAGTAAAATTCTATAAGAGATATTTGTATTTCAAAAAGAATTTAGTATTTTTTATATAATAAAAAATTGTTATATTATGTATTTGAACATTATTAGTATTATTATTATCATTATTATTATTGTTACCTCTTCATTCTTTTACGGATAATTTTTATAACAAGTGTGAGAGGTGAGATTTGAATGTTAGTTCTCTTCATAGAGAAGATTAGGTTATACTATTAAGTTACAAGACTCCTGACATCTTCCAATTATACTATGCCATTATCTTAAAACTTATAAGTCATTTTGATTAATTTCCAATTAATTTGTGAGATTTTACATAAATTTTATATTATATTTTTTACTTTTCTATTTCTCCAAAAAAAAAAAAAAAAAATCTTCTAATAATAGCTTTGTTAAGAGATCCTATTTGGAAGTCAGTTAAATTTTCTATTATTCTCTCATTTGTTCCCTTAAGTTTTTCATATTCAAATTGATATATTTGGTAAGCATTTATAATTGAATAATATATATATATATATATAATAAATACCATCTACAATATAAAATATATAGTAGGATAAGTATAAAATAAATATTAAAGCGTAGAACAATAGAATCTAGTTTATCAAAGTCGTAAATTTCATTAATAAAATAATTTCCCAACACCATCAAAATAAAACTAGTGAAACCAAATTTAATTAGAAAATCCAATATTATGGATCGGCGGTAAAAATATGATTTTTTATGAGTTTAAATATACCTTGGATAAGGCGCTCATGGGGAAGGAAGCTAAAATGTAATAATAGATGATTGAAGTTGACAATCTACTGACTAGGAGTCTTGTTTACAAAATTTTAACTTCTAAGAAATGATCATTAATGGTAGTCTGACTTATGGCTCTAAATTAAAGTTCCAAATTGGTTATATTTCTTTTGATCCACAATTTTAAGGGCCTCATTGGGTGGGAAGAATAATAAACAATCCATCTATGATTTTTTTTTTAATTATTTTTTTCAATAAAATTTTTTGCTAACTAAAATTTTGGGGGGCCTTCTTTAATAATTAGACAATGGCCTAATTGATGTAGCCTAAGGCATCGTTTGGGAGTTCATAAAGGAAAGTATTTAAGTAAGGGAAAGGAATGGAAAAGAATGGAAATGAATGGAATGTAAGTAATCTTGATTGGGTGTTTTAAAATAAAAGAATGGAAATGAATGGAATGTAAGTAATCTTGTTTGGGAGTAACATGGAGGGAATAGAATGGAATCATTTTTTGACAATATTACTATTAGACCCCTATTTTAAAATAAAGAGTTGAATATATAAGGGTATTTTGGGAGTTTTAGTAAAAAATTCATTAAATCTAATTTCATTCCCTCCCATTCCTCCTAATTTCGGGGGGAATGAAAATTTGAGGTTTTAAGGGAATAGAGAGGAATGAGTGTTCTCTCCTACCTATTCCATTCCCTCCCACTTATAAACTCCCAAACAAGGGAATAGACTTTCCATTCCCTCTATTAAAACTCCCAAACAAGGGAATGGAAGAATATTATAAAATTATTCTTTTCATTCTTTTCCATTCCTTTCCATTCCATTCCATTTCCTTCTCCCAAACGAGACCTAAGAGGAGGCTCTGTATTAGATCTAAATGCAATCAAGAAAGCTTGCGCCAAATCTATCTTTTCTCTCTCCAAAAAAAAAAAAAAAAAAAAAAAAAAAAGAACTTGTGCGAACATAATAATATAAAAAATATTGTATTTTAATTTTTATAATTTAAGAGTCTAACAAATTAAATCCTAAGATTTCAAAAATGAACAGATTAAACCCTCACGCTATGTTAAATCTCAAACACAATGTCATTCTACTTAAGTGGTTTGATGTTTAAAGTATGTACACCCTTAAAATATAAGGTTTAAAATGTAATTTACTGTTAAAATAAATGTAGGCCATGACCTATTTCTAGTTTCACCCTTGATAATTCTAGAATTTCTAATAAAATTGCAAACCATGGTTGGTGGAATCTGGCTTAACTAACTATCCCCCTCAAAATTATGCAAATTCCGCTTTTACATAGATTGAGGGATAGTTCAAATGGGCCTACATTGAAATAAATTGAAGAAATTAAGTAGTAAATACCTGTTTTACGTTTGGAAATATTGAGTAAGCATCGAGTTTCTAAGGTATTTCCTATCCTCGTATATTTCTGGCCAAATGCATAGCAGCTTCCGCACCTTGGATTGTTCCACAGCAATGAAATATACTTTCCGTCGTGGTCGTCATATTTCAAAGAAAAAGGAACTGGCTCTAAGTCATACATCTTCGGGCAAGATTGCGGCACATAAATAGCATCTTTTTCAGACTTTAAAGCTACAATTTGGTAATGATGGGTACTGCTTAAGCAAGGGCTACGCATAACATGATCCCTAGGTGAATCCTTGTGAGTTGAACAATTGAAGAAGGTGTAGTTATTCATGTCGTAAAAGTCAAAAGGAGTTGAAGTTAAATTGGGGATTCGAAGCAGTCTTGGATCAATGCAACCATCTGGATCATATAAATAAATCAGCTGCTCTGTGTAACTGATACTATTTACATAAAACTTCCATGAATGTGGCAGCTCGAGCATGGTACGGTTGTCCTCGGTGCAAGATAGCTCAAACCCGGGGTATCCACAGTGTTCTGGCTGTTGGCCCATTAGCCGAAACGGGAACCGGATGGTTTGTTCAAAGTCTCCGCACCTTGCTTCCTTGCACCCATCTGGCTCTAGTCCAAACTCAGAAGCATTTGCTAACAGGACAAAGCAAGAGAGAATTATACACAATTGTAAGGAATTCTCCATGTGTGTTGTTTGCATACAATTGTAAGGAACTGTATGGAATAAGAGCGTTTTTTTTCATAATTATGATTACTATGTATGTATAGGGGATTTGCTCCTCCTCCAATAGTATGTTGAAGCGACCAAGAAATTTCCCCTGACCAAATTTTCAATGATTGTGACCCCCTTCCGTGTGTTGACCAATTTCTCGTGTCATTTCTGTTACGTCACTCTCAAGTCTCAGGGTTGGTTTAGATACTGCTTATTATTAAAAATTAAAAACTGAAAATACTGTAGCAAAATAATTTTTAAATGTGTGAATAGTGTCGTGTGACTCAATTTTAAAGTTTTTTTTTGCTGAATTTCATACTTGCAAGTCCCATAAACAGTATACAAGACCCGTAAAAAATTGCTGAACACAGCAAAAATTGGATTTCAGCTGTATCCAAACTCATACTCAATGTCTCTTTTCACTGCACTACAAAACAAAGCATTTAGCGTAAAACTGGCGTATATTCCTTTTTCTTTGACTTTCTTTTTTTCTTTTTTCTTTTTTTTTTTTCAATACTAGGTCTTCATGGATTCTCATCTTACATAAGGAGAAGGTATTTAGTATCAAATGATACTATATCAGCGATATTAAAATTCAATAAGTATGAAACTTGTCAACAAAAAATAACTAACTCACTAATTAATGAAAGACGTGTTAGTGGGTAGTTATTTTTGCATACATGTCTCTTGTTTATTAGATTTTAATATGGATGGCATGGTATTATTTGATATAAAATAATTTTTCTTATGTCAGAGGAAGAGTATACTCCCAGAGTACCCAATAATAAATTAATAACCCTTTGTTTCATGACAATTTCAAGGGAAAAAAAAGTTCTTTTATCCAGCTTTCCAAACTGTTAAAATAAAAAATAAAAAATACAAACCTAAAGCCTTGTAACTTTTTTTTTTTTTTTTTTTTAGGAAAAAAACTACTACAACTTAATTAAATTAATTAACACATTGTAGTGTTTTTAAAGAAAACGTAGGGTTCTACGTCAAGAAAGTCAATACCATATCGACCATATTGTTATTCCTCTAAAATGAACCAGATAAAATATCATGTTGTATTAGTATATAGAAACTGTACGTGAGATTTTTTTTTAGTGTTTCGACCAATACAATAAAAAATGGTTAAAATATTAAAAAAGAAAAGAAAAAAAGGGTTATAAAATATTTTATTTAAGCAAATACATTAGGAAAATGTATTTAGGCTAATATTTGAACTTATAAAAATGTGAATTTTAAATAATATGTTTTTAAAGATATAAAAATAAATAAATTATATACATAAATACATACATAAATGGCTTATATATATATATATATATATATATACCGAAATATTAAAGTATATAAATAATGGTAATCCTAAAACAGTTCACCAATATTAATTGATATTGAAATATATCATTCTCTCAACAAACTTGAAACAACCTTTATATAATAGACTCCATTTGTTTAAATCCCTCCCATCCCACGGTCAAATTATCAAAAGAAAAAGTAGTTAATAAATTCTTGAGTTCCCATTACCTCAACTTAAAAAAATATATCTATGCAAACTAGGCACTTAAATTTGAATCTCAATCACATAAAAACAAATGGGTGTTTTTTATGAACCTATAGTATCTATCATTTAAAAAAATTTATAATTAATAAATTCATCTTTAACTTTGGTTCATATCAAATTTTGGACTTTTGGAAAAGAATAAGGAAGTTTCATTTATTCAATTATGATAACGCTGCTTCAAGGAAAAACCAAAAGCTAGTATGAAATTCTAGAATTAAGGAGGGAAAATGAAGAGCAAAGAAAAGAAGCTAGTATCAAATTTCTTTATGAAATTCCAAAAGGTGGCCAACATGTTCCCCATTACTTTGTCAAGTCTTAAATTACAAAGAAGATGGACTAAAGTTATAGTCAATCCCGACCACATCATGGGAACTAGTGACATTTTAAGGCACCACATAAAGCATAGGAAATTGATAATTATCTTTAAAATAATGTAACTTTGAGACTGCTTTTGCTGAATTAGCTTTGAGACTGCTTAAAAACACTTTCTTTAAATTTGTAATTATCCTATTCAAAAAAAGAAATATTATCATATTATAAGCAAAACAAAAAAGTCACACATGTTCAAGTACACCAGACGCGCATGTGTTAGAAAACATATTTCCATCAATTTTCTTAATTATTTTTTTTTATTAGTGTTTATATTACTTTATATTCGCAAAAAGCTTTGTAAATTTTCAAGGTGAAACAAGTTAGGAAACACAAACTCTCACCTTTTTTTTTTTGGTTTTTTTTTTTTTTTTTTTTAAATGGTTAGAAGGGGATGACTAGTATGACTTTCTTATGTAGGTGTGATCATAGTAAAACCCTAGCCACTCCTAGGCTAAAATTGCACGTCATAGTTACTGATGAGCTGGGTGAACAGCTTACAGGTAGGGTATAAGGAACTGCAACACACTCTTAGTTGGGAAACTCAAACCTATGGCTTGAGGCATGTTGGCCCAAACCCTTATCGTTAGACCAAAACAACATGTTGGTCAAACTCACACCCTTTCTTGCATATAAAATCTACACAAAATACTTTAACAATTATTACTTCTTAAATAAAACAAAAACCAAAATAAAAATAAAAACCAAAACTTAATTTTATTCAAATCAGAACAAGATGCTGCTAAAGCTTTAATTCAAGAGAAACTTACAAAACATATTGTTACATTTCAAAAAGTTTTAAGAATTTAAAAAAATATTGTTCCATAGAACCGCAGCTTCATGGAAGCCATTTGTTGACTCAAGTTTAATCTTTATTGACGTTTTAGTGAGTAACCAATAAAGATAGGGATGGCCCTACTTGCAAAAGTCATTTCAAGTTTGTATGGAATGAAACCACAACTTCATGAAAGCTATTTGTTGACTCATGAGTCATGTCTTCAATTGGATATATGAAGGTGTGTGGAATATCATGCATGCACAACACCCACACCAAACTTGTCCATAGTGTCAATGAACCTCTTACTATGAAATAGGATCGTTTACCCTAAGGACTTGACTAAGGTCCAGACATCCACAGCTATACTACACTGGACCAGTTGTGATTGTAACACATGCCCACTTTTGACAATATGTCACCATCTTAATGAGTCTAGTGCAATGAAACAATTGGACTCAAGCTTTGACAACTTTTTTTAAAAAAATATTTTAGATTGGCTGGTGGCAATGCTCTTACCTAGTAAGAATCCATGACAAAAAGGGCTAGGATTTTTGGCTTCAGTCCATTTCAACTTCATTACATTAAAAGAGTATTGTAGCAAAATATATTACAAAATTAATATAAAAAGATTTTCAATACTTTAATAAAATATCAAGATTCATTTTGAAATATCATATTTGATTTCAAATATATTCAAAAACTATTATTTGTGTCTTTTATTTTGTTTAGAGTTTTTTTTTTTTTTTTTTAAATACAGAAATAGATACTAGTTTTTTTTATTTTTTTTTTATTTTTTTTTTTTATATATATATTAACTTAGATTTGAATTTTAGTATATTTGTTATTCTTGAATTATCAAAATTTTATTGTTCACGTTTTTGTTCCCCAAAAGCAAATTCCTACTTCCATCCTTGGTTCTCTCTATATTTTCCTTTATTTTTCATTATTGGATAAAAAACATTTAGGCTCACGTGAGACCCATGTGTTCCGTTTGGTAGAAATGGACAGGGCACTGATAGAAGAGGCCTAAATTGTACCAAACTGACAAATATATATATATATATATATATATATATATATATATATATATATATATCTATATGGAGCCTTAATGACTTAATGTAACAAATTGAAAGTTCAAAGGATGGTACAGCAATTTTTTTTTTTTTTTTTTGGTTTTCCAAAGTGTTTCTTCAAGACTCTCAACCAGAGACTAATTACTGTTCACGCTGGGTGGGCCCACAAAGGGGTAAAGCGCTAGCCCAAAAAATTCTTTTCAAAGTGCAGGTAGCAGGACTCGAACTAGAGAGCACACCTAGTCGAGTCTAGTACAAGCACCTTGAGACCGATGGTCCAACCAACTCAGCCAACCTCTTAGGTTTGGTACAGCAATTTACACTTAGAAAAAAAAATACTAAATATTGGAAATTTAGAAACCTATTGCAATCAACTACTGTGGATGAAACAAATATTGTTGCACTCAACTTCTATTGTTTGTTTGAATTTTTTTACTTTTTAATTCGTTAGATGTCTTTCGCCATTGAGCTAAAATTTTCTCACGCGTAAAGCTTTTTTCCAGGTCGGTCTACACATAAGAACTCCTCAGATATCAACTGGGCCTTACAACCCATTATAGAAGATATAATAAAACTCATGCTGAAGCTTTTTTGCATTGTGATTTTCTTTTTGTACTTCAGAAGGTAAAAATTCCATTGCTCACATTCTTATCACGAGCTACTTTTTATAAGTCTGATGGGGCTGGATTTTGTAAGACTGATGGCTTTTAGCATAGAAAAAGAATAGTGATTGAACCCATCTAGCTCCCTTTCTTCTTGATTTATTTATTATATAAAAAAGAATGACAATCACTCGCTGAATTAATATTATCTTCTGTGGTTGACGAACGAAAAATTTGATCAACTTTTCTTACGCGGCATGGCTCCCTTCTTCGTCTGCTCCGCTTGTTTTCTTTCTTTACGCAAGCTTTGAATGCTTTAAATTTTATATTGATGTTGGAGTTGTACAAGCTGTAGTGCTGTACCAATTGGCGACATTCACCTCAGTTTCTCTTGGATTCTCCACCAAAAACTTAAAAGCCTCTTATTTTATTTGCTTTTCCCAAAGCCCACGTGACTCTCTTGGAGTCTTGGTCCTTACCTTTTTTCTTTTTCTTTTTTTAAGACCTTCGTCCTTTTATCTTTTAATGCTAAATCTAGTCAATTGCTTAGATGCGCAAGTGTAAACTTCTAGTGGCATGTAATTTTAATTTACCCTATTTAACAAATTACATGGTTCATAAACGGAAATTTAGCTATTCTTAAAATGTATTAACAAATTCTATAAGTTCTAAATAACATAGAAGGTACTCTAGGAGAATTATTATTATTATTATTATATAAAATAGCGAAAATCTCGAAACTATATACTAGTATGAACCGATATTGAAATATATTTGTTTCCATAACCAAACTGAAATAGCCTCGCATACGATATTGACTCACTTACTTGGAGCTCAAAAGGTTGATACTTTTTGAAGTGTCCACGACATCTAGAACTCAAATCTCTTGCACCCAACCCAAGCAAATTGGTGTTTGTTTTATGAACTTATAATATGCCAGTTAGAGTACGACCCAAGGAAACACTAACGACTATACCTGAATGCCAACATTACTTTACTTCTATGCTGAATGGCTTAACTTGAATGCTAAGTTGCTAAGTACCCCCATCAGTTGTAATTCTACTTAGCAATTAAAACCAATGTATATTTCATGAGAAAATGATAATATTACGGAGAAAGCAAGTGAAAAAAAAAATTATAGTTTCATATTTGGGACACATTAAACTCCACACTTTTAAAGTGGATATATTTTAATTTTCAAATCACACACTTTCATAAATAGGACACACAAACTATAGGAATTAAACTACAGAATTGTTTTATATACTTTTCTCTAATATTAATTTTCCCTTCAATTCATGATGTTGTGTCCATGAACATTGTTACAGAGTGTATTTTACTTTTCTTCTCTTGTTTGAGCCATTGTTTGTTGAATGGCCACGTCTCAAACTTCACGTCAATTGATTTTATCAGAAATTGAATTCTATAGGTTCGAGTAAATCCAATAACGTTTGCACATTATAATCAACACATTTTCAAGGATATTTCGCGGCAATAGTCCCCCGCTGTTAAAGCATTTAGATGATATAATCATATGCTTAATAAGAAAACTGTATTAGACTCTACTTTACTGGTCTCATAAGGCAGAGCATATTGCATAGACAACAAATCCTCAACATCTAGTATTAGATTTGTTCAACGAGACAATAGCGATAAACACTTTTATTGCCTTGGTCAACTTAGATTGCATTGATACTTTGAATTTAGATTTAGATTTCAACTTTAAAGAAATAGATTTAAAATGCCTTATTCCAAATTTATAATTTATAAAATTCTTTGTTTGGATACATTTTATACCTATGATAATTTGAAATTATAAAATTTAAAAACTATTCAAGCATGTCTTTAAGAATTTCTAAAATTCCATAGGTTTAGAAGTTATTTCAAATTCAAGAATTTCAATGTTTAAAATCCCTTTGTAGTTTTGTCAGATCCAAATCCTTGACATTTTTTTAAACTATCTAATCAAGGTATTAATTTGGATTTTAATCACTCAAATTCAAATTCACATGCCTAAATCCTGCTATCCAAACATACTATTAGTGTTTTTAAATGAAATTGGGAGTTTCAGATTGTGGCAGTGAAGGGTGAATTCTTTGTTGGTACAACAAGATTAAGTGATAGTTTTAAAATTTGGCAAAATAAAGAAATCAAAGAAGATGACAGAGGATAAATCGTAGTTGTTGGGACTATGGTAGTCTTTCCATTGAGAAGGCAACATTGATAGTGATAGTGACAGTGATACTGGTACAGAGTGATCATTTTCTTTAGGGTAAATTACTTTTATCCCACATATTAATCCACAAACTTTGCCACATTCGGCCCCCGAAATCAAGGATTAAAATGAAACTATTAGGATTTGGTTCAAATTTAAAATTTTGCATGTTTTAGACAAACAAATTAACCCTTTATAAAAAATTTATAAAAAAAAAAAAAGAAAAGAAAAGAAAAAAGGACAAACATTTTAACCTATGGTTTGACCCAATAAAACTTTAGTCCTGCAATTAATATTATAGTTTATATTAAAAGAAAATTATTATTTGGAGTAGTTTGAAGAGAAATTTAACGATTCTATTTTAGTCCAAATATTCGACAATCAAGAGTAATAATAATTTAAAGTTTGGGACTTAAATTGTGATAGGACACCATTACAAATGGTTAATTGTAATTTACCCTTCTCTCTAATAGCGGCGGCAATGGAGATTCATAGAGCACTATTATATTTTCTAGGTTGGTCTACACATAAGAACTTCACAGACATCAACTGGGCCTTACAGCCCATTATAGAAGATAAAAAGCTCACGGTGAAAATTTTTGTTGTTGGGATTTTCTTTTTGTACCTCGAGTGTAAAATTTCATTTCTCTCAATTTTTTCATGGGGCTCTTGTTGTAAGGCTGGTGGCTTGTAGCGCAGAAAGAGTAGAGTGCTTGGGCCCGACTATTTCTCTATTCTTGATTTATTTAATTCCAAAAAAAATAAAATAAACTAAAATAAGTGACAAGCAATCGCTGCATGCAATAATTTGAGCTACAAATTTCCTAACATTCCAATGGTTGAAGAACGAAAGAATTGCTGAACGTTTCTTACACGTTTATGACTAGTTAAAATTTTCATTGATGTTCGAGTTAGATATTTAATTTTATTTAATGTGTTGAATTTTCCACTGAACTATTTAATTTAACTCGTTGGGACAACAAGTTTAATTTTTATTGATGTTTTAGTGAATAAGCAATAAAGATAGAGATGACCCTACTTGCAAAAGTTATTTCAAGTTTGTATGGAATGGAACCACAGCTTCACGGAAACTATTTGTTGACTAATGAGTCATGGCTTCAACTGAATATATGAAAGTGCATGGAAAATCTTGCATGCATAGCACCCACCAAACTTGTCCATATTGTTAGTAAGCCTCTTCCCATGAAAGAAGGTCATTTATTACAGAGTTAATAGGATTAAACTTGTTGCACACAAGTTATTTTACACAGTTTTACTAGCATTCAAAAAAGCATCTGAAAGTCACGATTTTAGTTGTACTAAATATTGGAGCCTTATTATAACAACTTGAAAGTTCAAGGAATGCTAGTACAATTTACCATTTTTGAAAAAACTACTAAATATTGGAATCCTGTTACAATCAACTCCCGTGGATGAAACAAATATTGGAATATTCTTGAGCTCAACTTTTGTTAGTTTGGATCTTTATTAATTAACTAGAAGAAGTACTCGAGCTGATCCTATAGAAGAGTGAATAGTTAAACTTAACTTACTCTTTTAGAAGAAATCTCAGGCACTACTAGTTCAAGAAGTCTTTTGCTATTTTCTAGTTTGCTCTACGCATAAGAACTTTTCAGACATCAACATGGGCCTTACAACCCATTATAGAAGATAAAAAACACATGCTGAAAATTTTTGTTGTTGGGATTTTCTTTTTGTACCTTAAGTGTAAAATTTCATTTCTCTCAATTTTGTCATGGGGCACTTTTTGTATGGCTGGTGGCTTGTAGCGCAGAAAGAGTAGAGTGCTTGGCTCCTTTAGAACGAATAATTCATGAACGTTTCTTACAAGTTATGATTAATTGAATTTTTCATTCATGTTCGAGTTAGATATTTAATTTTATTTAACATGTTGAACTTTCCACTGAACTATTTAATTTATCAAGTTGGCACAACAAGTTTAATCTTTATTGATGTTTTAGTGAGTAAGCAATAAAGATAGGGATGACCCTACTTGCAAAAATCATTTCAAGTTTGTATGAAATGGAACCACGGCTTCACAGAAACTATTTGTTGACTAATGAGTCATGGCTTTAATTGAATATATGAAAGTGCATGGAAAATCTTGCATGCACAGCACCCACCAAACTTGTCTATATTGTTAGTGAGCCTCTTCCCATGAAATAAGGTCGTTTATTACAGAATTAATATTAATGATTTTTAATACTTAAAAAAAAATTCAAGATTCATTTTGAAATATCATAAATGATTTCAAATATATTCAAAAACTTTTATTTTGTTTAGATTTTTTTTTAAAAACACATAATAGAAACTAGTTGTATATTTTGTATACTAACTTAGATTTTAATTTTAGTATATTTGTTATTCTTGAATGATCACAAATTTATTGTTCAAGTTTTTGTTCTCCAAAGACAAATTCCTACATCCATCCCTAATTCTCTCTATATTTTCCTTTAATTTTCATTATTGGATGAAAAAACATTTGGCTCATGTGAGACACGCGTGTTCTGTTCGGTAGAAAATGGACGAGCCACTGAAGAGGCCAAAAAGTTATTGTAACAAATTGACAAAAAAAAATTATGGAGCCTTTAATGACTTAATGTAACAACTTGAAAGTTCAAAGGGTGCTACTACAATTTAAGCTTTGAAAAATAAACACTAAAATTCTGTGGATGAAACAAATATTGTTGCACTCAAATTCTGTTGTTCGTTTGAATTTTAAAAAATTTTAATTTGCTAGATGTCTTTCGCCATTGAACTAAAATTTTCTTAGGCGAAAAACTTTTTTCCAGGTCAGTGTACGCGTAAGAACTCATTAGATATCAACTGGGCCTTACAGCCCATTATAGAAGATATAAAGCTCAGGCTGAAGCTTTTTCGTGTTGTGATTTCCTTTTTGTACTTCGGAATGCAAAATTCCATGGCTCACAATCTTGTCATGGGCTACTTTTTACAAGTTCCGATGGGCTGATTTTGTAAGACTGATGGCTTTTAGCATAGAAAAAGAATAGTGATCGATTGAGCCCATCTAGCTCCCTTTCTTCTTGATTTATTTAATATATAAAAAAGAATGACAATCAGTCCCAGCATTAAATTAGCTACTGTGGTTGACAACTTTTCTTACACGGTATGACAGTAAGAAAGCAATAAAGATAAAACGACTTTTACAATACCCACGTCACTCTTGTTCATTATTAATTGGGATAATTTTTGAGTACTCTTATAATACTATAATACTATAAATGTGTACTTAATACTCTTACGTAACTATAGATTATACTAATTAAATTTATGGTGAGACCTACAATTTATGTGAGAGGAGGAAGTACGCATTTATGGTACTCTTGAAATATTCAATAACTTTCTTATTGAAGGGAGCATCTTACCATCGAATAAGGTCTTTTACCCTAACTTAGGGGGGGGATTCTTCTACCCTTAAATATCTTTTCAAATAGTTAATGAATTATTTATTGCCAAGGGCCTTGGAGTTCAAAAGGTTGGCACTTCTTGAAATGTCTACAACATTTAGGGCGCAAATATTTTGCACCCAACAAAAACAAATTGGTGTTTGCTTTAGGAACCTATAATACACAATTTAGAGTACTGGCTCAAAGAGGTACCAACGATTGACCATAATTGAATGCCAGCGTTACTTTACCTCTATGTTGAATGGTTTAGCTTGAATGCTAAGTTGCTAAGTTGGAATTCTACTCAAGGATTAAAATCAATGGATACTTTTTGAGAAAATGATAATATTAAGGAGAAATCAAGTATAAAAAAAAAATAAAAAAACAAAAAAAAACTTATAATTTCACATTTGGGACACATTAAACCCCACACTTTTAAAGTGGATATATTTTAAATCACACACTTTCATAAATAGGACACTTAAAACTCCATTTTTTTTTATAATGAAAAAAAGGCTATATAGTTAAAGGTGAGTGTGTTGCATGGTTTTATTATAAAATTATAGAATATATATTTTATAAAAGAAAAAAATAACCAAAAAAATAATTATTATAATAACAACAGGAATAAATTGTATTGGTATAACAACTATCAAATATAAAATGATAACACCACAAAAATATAAAATTATTGTCCAGATTTGGCTTTATATATATATATATATATATATATATATATATATTTGTGAAAGTAGTATATTTAAAGTATCCCATTAAATTTGGAGTTTAATGTGTCTTAGGAATTAAACTACAGGATTGTTTTATATACTTTTCCCTTTCAATTCATGATGCTGTGTACATGAACATTGTTACAAGTTGTATTTTACTTTTCTTTTATTGTTTGAGCCGTGGTTTGTTGAATGGCCATGTCTCAAACTTCACGTCAATCAATTTGATCAGAAATTGAATTCTCTAGGTACGAGTAAATTCAATAATTTTTGCACGTTATAATCAACACATTTTCAAGGTTATTTCACGGCAATTACCCACCCCCCCCGCGGGGGCTGGTTAAAGCTTTTAGATGATATAATCATATTCTTATTAATAAGAAAACAGTATTAGACTCTACTTTTTAAAGCTTTTAGATGATATAATCATATTCTTATTAATAAGAAAACATTATTAGACTCTACTTTACTGGTCTCATAAGTTAGAGCGTAAGGCCAAAATGGGCAAATGCCCTTTTCGTGCAAAAAAAAAAAAAAAAAACAGCGTTTTGCCCTCTTTCTCAAACTAATTAGAAAAATGCCCCTCTTTTGTAATTCGATAACATCAAAGTCAAGTTTTGTGAATAACTCGATCCTTATATAATCTAGTTATCTTCAGCTTTGTGCCATGCTGGCCAGCCAGCGTGGCATTTTCTTTTTTTAATCCCTGAATAACTCGATTATCATAAAATCGAGTTATATAACCGACTATATAGATATTGAGTTATGCTCGTGTTATAGCTGTTTCAGACTGTCTTGGTGTCAGGCGTAGCCTGTTCTTTTGTTTTAATATAACTCAATTACTTCAATGTCGAGTTATAAAGCAAACTCGCACTCCCTAAAATCGAGTTATTCTCGTATAATAACTTCACTTCTCCTCCCATTCAGAGTGTCTTGCTTTCCGTCTGAACTGAATTCCACTCTGCTCCACAAATCCACAGCTGCTTCCGGACTCAACTGAAATTTGTATCACCTTAAGTAAAAAATTCACACCATAATTTTATGGCAATGGTATTTTCATTTAATATTGTACTAATTTTTTTTTTTTTTTTGGTTGAATGAGTGTGAAGTGAGTACATTAGTGTGATTTTGGTTGTTTGTTGTAGTAAATTTTAATCACAAGAGAATGAAATCTTTACCATAGCAACATTTTGTATTGCACATAATCATCATTGGTCATAATCATATAGGGGCGTGTACATAATCATCATTGGTCAGACATAAACAACAACATTTTGTATTGCACACAACGTGTAGACATTAACAACAACGTCTAATGTTTATGGTCAAATGTGAGTGTTACTATTTCATTTTTAGCATGTAATAGTACACAAATTAATGAATGTCTTTGTCGTGTACCATCTTATGCAGCATTACATTATTTACCAACAGTTGATGCACACTGTTAACTTGATCATTTGATGTTATTGTATTCAGCGTCAATATCTGGTTCTGGCAACCCTTTCATTTATAGGCCTTACGATGTGTTCATTGCTATGGGTCGTTGCTGTTTATTGGAAGATGAGTTCAGCTATCCAATCAATCCGAATCTGTGAAATAGTGCAAGGGTTCACAATACCATGAGACAGGAGTGGGCTTGGTTATTCTGTGATTAGCAAATGTTTTATGATGAGTTGGTTGGTTATAAGTTGCCAGTGCCTCGACGACTCGCATCGCAGATGCCAAGAGACACAATTGACGAACTTTGTAAAGCATTGAACCGCATAAGAGAAGAAAATAATCGAATGAAGATACGTCTTAATCGATATCGAACCCAAGTCGAGATTCGAGAGTCAGTGGAGTGTAAGTTGTACGAGCACGCACAATACATGCAATCACTTCTTGCTGATCCCATTTATTAGTCAGATGTGGAGATGTCAGATGAAGAGTAATCGTGTCGTGGTGTAATTGGACTTTATTGGAGAACTATTTTGCTTAACTATGTTTTATATGTATGTGTGTCACTGTTGTTGCATTTGTACTATGTAAACCTTATTATTGATTGTGAGGAGCATGCACGTTATTCGTAATCTAGATTATTCCCACATAACGCATAAAAGTTAAATATTCCCACATATGATGTTTTTCAATAAGCACCTACAACATAACACAGAAAACTTAAAATAACTTACACGATGCCACCAATATGCATGCATTGCATATTGAACACTAACACTACTAACATTATTAACTTAACCCTAAACATAACACACACACACCACATAGACATTCATTCTGACATGTAATCCTCGTAGTTGAGGACATTGTTACATTTCGCCGGAGTGAGTTACCTGTTGGTTGTGGCGGCTGCACCTACAGCATAACACAAAAAACTTAAATATTCTTACACGATGCCACCAATATGCATGCATTGCATATTGAACACTAACGCTACTAACATTATTAACTTAACCCGTAGACATAAGACACACACCACATAGGCATTCATTCTGACAGGTAGTCCTCGTAGTTGAGGACATTGTTACGTTCCATCGGAATGAGTTGCCTGTTGGTTGCGACGGCCAGCTCTTCTGCAAGTTGTAGTATGTGATACCTGCACCTACGGAGTATCATAAGATTGTTCTTTTTTTTTTTTTTTTTAGTCACTGCATGCTCATATTGGTGCATGTTTCGCCGTGGTAGTGTGAGAGAGATATGATCGACAAGAGGCGCTCCGAGTCACATGAGATCATCGTGCAAAGCATTGGACTCGTTCACGCGGAAGTCCCACTCCCGCCGCAGTCCGGCATAGTATTCCCTCCCGTCGGAATCTCTCTCCCTCCTATAGTTATCTGGAAAACAAGGTAGCATCCAATTGTGCGTTGACATTGGAAAATGTGACTTCAGATCGATATGTGTAGATGTTTTGCAAGGATAAATGTAAATGGGACTTTATATAGGAGTTTTGCAAGGGCAAGTATTCACGTGGATGTGACTATAGGTAAGGGTAAGTATTCATGCGAATAAAGATGATATGACTCGACAATGTATTCTTCAGTGACGAGCTGTTGAGCAGCACATGCAGAACTGCGAACATGACTTAGCTGAACAGTGGCGTCTATTGGTGCATGTGGTTCGTTGAGGCAGCTGTTTGATATGACTACAGCTTGTGCTACAGCAGCGGGTTGGTGTTGTGTACTGCAAAAGAGGTTGCGTATTTATTCACGTGAAGACTATTCAGCATTCTTGTGCTTCATCTGACATGACTTGACGAGACAGTGCGGAGCTGTGTTAAATGTATCATAAACTTTTCAGGGATGCTCTGCATCCTTGAAAACAGTGCATTGTAAAAGGATGCATATGTGTGTATTGATGTGTGTGTAGGTGATATGACTGTACAGGGTTCAACAATGCGAAGCTGTTGAGTAGCACATGCAACACTGAGAACATCAGTGTAGCAATGGTGGACAGCTCACCCCCAAAATTGATGCATAAACTTTTCAGGGATGCTCTGCCTCCTCGAAAACGGTGCATTGCAAAGGGTTGTACATCTATGTATTCACGTGAGTGTGGATGGGTACTTGTGGTCAGGGTTCAACAGTGCCGAGCTGTTGAGCATCACATGCAGAACTGCGAACAATAGTGTAGCAATGGTGGATAGCTCACCCCCAAAATTTTGTTTAAACTTTTGAGGGATCCTTTGCATCCTTGAAAACAGTGCATTGCAAAAGGTTGCATATCTGTGTATTCACGTGAGCGTGGATGATATGACTAGACAGGGTTCAACAGTGCCGAGTTGTTGAGCAGCACATGCAGAACTGCGAACATGACTTGGCTGAACAATGCCGAGCTGTGTTAGCCTTCTCCAACATCACTTGCCAAATTCTACTATTACCAACAGTGAGTGTAGCAACATTGGAGAGTTTATCCCCATATTCCCTTACAAACTTTTCAAGGAGTCTTTGCAGGTACAAAATTTAGTTACATTTTCTCAACATCAATGTAAAATTACATGAAGAAAACTATGCTTCCAAGGTTTACATCAATGGCTTCCGATCATCAAAATTGCAACATTAGGGAGCTTTGAAGCAGTGCTACAGCAAACCAATAACTTGAATGAAACATTTTAGAGGCTGATCAGGCTTTTAGGCTTTTACCCTGTTTCTAAGTATACCAAATATCATTGTGACAGTGTATTGTGTGAGCCATATGAATTTTCAGTGAATGAGTGGTTAGTCTAGTTTGGATGAGTCTGTATGTAATGTATCTATATAAAGTAGTACACTAGTAGAACTAAGATACACGGATATGGGTATATGATACAGCGACTCAAACAACTCTATAAATGAATTATTCATATTATTGAATCATATGTATGGTTGGCCTGTGTGGTTTGGATGAGTCTGTATGTATTGAATCTATTAAATTTTCCTACAAGTAATGTACAATAAATCTAATTTGGGTGATGAGTGTTATGTGTGTAACATTTCAAATTACACAGACAGAATATTGGAAACATTAACATATCTAACTGGAGGCATTTCACTTTCTAAGGTTTTTCCTACATTACAAAGCAGAGAATATTGTCCAACCAAAGCACAAGAATCATATGTAGCAACAAAGAACAGGAGGGAAAAAATGAGAAACTGATTTCATATAAACTTAGCCAAAACTAATGAACAGTTAATCTTTAGAGTTGCAAAAGTTGAACGTACATAATCATCATTTGTCAGACATTAACAACAACATTCTGTATTGCACAGAATGTGTAAAGTGGTGTGGGATACCAAGTTGAATCACAATCTTACACCGAACTTACACCATTCTATCACATATAATTCAATTGAAATTTTGTTATTAGGATTTGTTTGAGATTCACTTATTTTGCTAAAACTGAAAACTTTTTGCTGAAACTACTGTAAATAAAAGTAAAACTTAATTGAAATAGTACAGTGGGACCCATGAATAGTACCAAAAAGTGCAGTGGGACTCATGAATAGTATCAAAAATAAGCTGAATAATATAATACTCCCTCCGTCCCAGTTTGTTTGTCCTCTATTCTATTTTGGGATGTCCCAAAATTTTTTCCTGTTTTTAAAAATAAAAATTATTAATTTACTAATGTTCCTATTATACCCCTACTTTATTTTCAAAACTATTTGAAAAAAAAATTAAGAAATATATAAAAAATTAATCTAATTAGGGCACCTTTTTAGTTGCCTCATTAAGAATAACTCTTTTAAAAAAAAGCTGATCAATTTATTTAAGGATAGTTTTGTAAACTTATACATTTTTATAAGGCAGACAAGATAATAAATGATGTTCTCTTAAAAAGTTTGATTTTTCAAACAGGACAAACAAATTGGGACGGAGGGAGTAAGTTAGCAAAATTAATTTTTGTGAAACAGACACTTAGTCCTTAATCTGACTTTAAAATGAATGGAATTTGTTCTTAGGTTTCATTAATGTTGTTTAAAATTAAAGGGCAGCTGTGACTACAAGATACAAATCTGCATCTTTTGTTATGGGTAATTTGTACATTTTAATAGTTTTAGTTTATTTGGGGCTTCCATCATTCTAGGTTTTTTTTTTAGAATACTAAGTATTTTAACTCACATAAGGAGGGGGAAGAAGGTTTTAAAGAAACTGACAGTGATGTATATCCAAAAAGGCCTAACTTTGGCAGTTTTAGTAATTTCACTGGTAATTTTTTTTATCATTTTAGACTTTTTGGGAGGTATTTTGATCAATTTATAGGGGTGTATTTTGATCATTTCAATGGATCAAGGGTATTTTGAAGGTTTGGGGATATTTAGATCATTTTACAAGGGTATTTTGACCATTTTAGTAGTTTCAATGGTATTTGGGAAATTTAGTAGCCTGGTGTATTTTAGTCATCTTAGGAGTAGAGAGATGCTACGTCTACAATATTTTTACAACATTTTCACAATAACAAATCACAGGTAGGTAGATTGGGGATATTTTAATCGTTTTGAACGTTTCTAGGGGTATTTTTGAATATTATTTATTTGAGAAGAGAGACACACTATCAATTCCCTCCACCTCCTCCTTGAGCACATATCTAGCCCAAATATTTGATTCAATATATTTCAGTCCACTGCCCCCACATCCAACAATAGCTCCATCCCTGAATATAGAAGACCAATCGATTAAGATGTACTATTTCTCTTGGTTTTTAACTTGTTACACATACTATTTATATCTTTTTTTTACAAGAAAAAATAATTCTAGTAGATTACTATTTCTAATTTTAGAAAAGCTGTTGAAGATGCTCGTAGCATTGACGTGTCAAACATACTATCTCTTTTCTTTTTCTTTTTTTTGAGGAAGTACTATCTCTTATCTAAGCTCAAAGACACAAAAGGTCAAACCCCATTAAATTTCCTTTTATACACGACGATTTATGTTTTCGAAAAGGAAAAGCAATCAATGAATTTTTTTTTTTTAATTTAATACAATCAATGAAAATATGTTGATCCTAGAGTGTAATGATGTAATCAGTGTTTATTATTATTATTATATAACCGAATCTTTGACTTTTCATTAATTTCTCCACAATTTTTTTATATTAGCATTTTTTATTTATATTTTTTAATTTGATTTAATTCGATTTAACAAATTGCAGAAAATTTATTAAATTTCTTTAAAAAAAATTAAATTTAGTTATTTGATGCCATATAACTACAGTACTTAAAGGAGACCTAAATAATCACCTAATTAGGGAATTTTTAGATAATCCTAACAAACTATATAATAACTTCATTAATATAAATATATCCCAAAAAACAGAATATATCTCCATTAATTTGATAATTTCTACGTTAATAACACTCAAAAAAAAAATTATCAAATTAATGGAGATATATTATATCAAATGGACTCTACCAACATATTCATCCTTTAAAAAAAATTATATAACCAAATTTGATTAGGAATCCATAACCCTAACCAAATTTGATTAGGAATCCATAACCCTATATTATATTATAAATAGTTTTTTTTTTTTTTAGGGATTATTTGTTACATTTTCAACTCGGCTTTTCATTCCTATATTATATTTTAAATAGTTTTTTTGGGATTATTCTTTCAAGTTTTTTTTTGGAGAAACTTGGGTATGTTTGATTGATAATTTTATATTATTATTTTTTGAAGTGGTCTATATTAATTATTGATTAATATAGACTACTTCAAAAAATAAAACGTATTATTTATTGTTACTATACTTCTATTAAACCATATTAGCACCCACATCATCCACTTATTTTCTACCTCTTCTATTCTCTTGAAAACCTTTCTTCTCCCTATTCTCAAAAAACAAACAAACAAACAAACAAATAAACAAAACTCTAATTCTCCATACTAGCTAAATTCTCACACAATGTGCGGTGCAACTTATTATTTGTTTTCTCCAATATTTTAATAAGTTTGCCAAGAATCTTGTAGGTTAATTGGTTGGCACCTCAATTTGCAATAGAGACATTCAAGATTCATATCCCCAAACTATCGATGTATAAAATTTTTTTTGAATAAATTTCATTGTAAAAATTGTTATATTTAGTCATTTTATAGACAAAATAGAAATCACACTATGTGTGTGTGTGTGTGTGTGTGTGTGTTCACAAATTGAAAATTTCATAATATAGTGGTTAATATAGATAAGCATGTTTCATGCCTATTAAAAAAATGCATATATCCTTTAATTATTATTTATCATATAAATCGTAGAAAAATTATATTAAAACACACACACACACACACACACACACACACACACACACACACACACAGATATATATATATATATATATATATATTACATGTGACTGAAAGGAGTTAGGAAATTTAAAAGACTAAGATTTATTTTAGTGAATTCACAAATATTTAATTTTTTATGGCTCTTGTGTCAATTGTTGTCAAAGAAACTAATAATGAGTAAGAATGTCATATTCTAAATTTATTATTATTATTATTCCAACTAAAAATTATCTCTTGTATAGAATTTATAAAAATAATCATATAAAGTCATTTGATATAAATAATTAATGATATAAGCATTTACTATATTAGCTAATTTAATGAACTAATACTTTGATATAAATGTAAACTTTTGATTAGAACCCTAAATAGAGAGAACTTCAAGGAACGCTCCACATGGCACAACCTCATACTCTCTAACATGAGGTCTCTACTAATCAATATCAATATATATATATATATATTTATATATATATATATTGATATTGATTAGTCCACACCTACTATTATACTTCCTCCAACTTTTCCCCTCCATCTTTACCTCTTTATCTCTCCACTATTATCTACTTTACCATCACACTTCCTTCGTCCTTTTCTCTTTCTTATATTTTCACTCTTCTTCTCCAATTTTTATTTTGTATAAATCTGATATTATTTCTCTCATTCAATTCATATTTTTTCCATACAAAAACTGTGAGTACTATCTCTCTCTCTCTATGGATTTTTGTTCTTTCTCATAACTCTAATTAAGGTTGACCTTTTTTTTTATATTATAAATATGAGTTTTGGTTTTTTTTTTTTTTTTTTTTTTTCATCAACATCAAGTCTACTCTCTTCCGAGCCTCTGGTCAACAAATCAATAGAACAAAGACCACTTTGTTTTTCAGCAAGTCCACAGATGATATGAGGCAAATAGTGATCAATGATTTGCTTGGAGTTCCAGTCATCCACCACTATGAGAAATACCTTGACCTACCATCACTTGTAGGTCGAAAAAAGAGGGAGAGCTTCGCCCATATTAAACAACAAATTTGGAAGAAGTTGCAAGGATGGGAGGGAAAGCTTCTATCACAAGTGGGGAGAGAGATTTTGATCAAAGCAGTGGATCAAGCTCTCCCCACATATACTATGACATGTTTCAAATTGCCGGTCACCTTATGCCATGAAATTGAGTCGTTGATTTGTCGATCTTTTGGGGCCAAAGAGGAGATAGTAGGAAGATACATTGGGTGAAGTGGCAAGATTTATGTAGACCAAAGTCACAAGGAGGTATGGGCTTTAAAGATCTCTCATTGTTCAATGATGCTCTTTTAGCAAAACAAACTTGGCGACTCCTTCATGATTCTCAATCCTTGTTCTATCGAGTTTTCAAAGTGAAATTCTTCCCAAACTCTACAATTATGGAAGCCAAGAATCCGGGCAATGCATCATACGCTTGGAAGAGCATCCTTAAAGGTAGGGAAGTGATTAAAAGGGGGGCGACATGGAGAATTGGGAGGGGAGAGTCGGCCCATGTTTGGGGTGATAATTGGCTCCCTATTAAAAGCTGTCCAAAGGTTATTTCACCAAGGCCTGATGGTGGAGAAGCTGTCATGGTAAGGGACTTGATAGACCCGGTCTACAAAAAATGGAGGGAGGATGTCATTGATGGGATGTTTTATCAGTTTGAAGCCTCCATCATAAAAAATATCCCTCTATGCCGATCCATTCAGGATGATGTACTGATCTGGCCCTTTAACCCAGATGGAGAATACTCGGTAAAGTCTGGATACAAGTTCCTACAGGATGCACAATTGATGCAACAACAAAGCCCGTCCAACTTTGAACCCATGAAACCGTTGTGGAGAAAAATCTGGAACTTGGGAGTGCCAAACAAAGTAAAACATTTAGTATGGTGGGCTTGTAAGGATTCCATTCCTACTAAAGCAAACTTGGTCAGGCGCAAAATACTGAATGATGACGTGTGTGAAGCTTGTAAACAGCACAAAGAGGATACAGTGCATGCATTATACCGATGCCCACTGCTTGAACCTCTCTGGCATCGCACACCCATGTGGAACCACGATGCTCTCAAGAGGAGCATCTCTTTCACTGACATTATTGGGTTTGTTTTTGCAGGTGATAAAGATCCGGAGCTCTTTACATCAGTGATATGGAACCTATGGAACCGTCGAAACAATCTTCGACTAGGCAAACCAGCTCTACCCGTGGACAAACTTCTGGATGTAGCACGTGAAAAATGGCTTGAGACCCTCCCAGCCGAAGCACCAACGTTACCTCAAGGACACCAACAACCAGCCACCTGGTCACCCCCTGGAGAAAACAGCTACAAAATTAATTTTGATGGCGCTACCTTCGCTGACACAGGTACTGCGGGAATGGGAATCATTATCCGAAACTATGAAGGCCTTCCTATGGTGTCTTTATCACAGAAAATACCACTCCCCTCCAAGGTGATTGAAGTCAAGATCCTTGCAACACGATGAGCACTTGAGTTTGCCTTGGAACTGGGCTTTGATAATGTGGTAAGGAGATTCTGAGACCCTGATGAAAGCTCTAAAACAGGGCAGCAGCAGTTTGGCACACTATGGGCACCTTCTACAGGACATTTTATTTCTTAGCTCGCATTTCCTTTGTGTGGAATTTTCATTTATATGATGACTAGGGAATAGGGTAGCCCATTACTTAGCAAGGAAAGCAAATTCTCTCACACATATGACGGTCTAAATGGAAGATGTACCACCAAACCTCCTTACTGTACTACTGGCTGATTCAAATGGCCCCCCTTAATAAAAGAATATGATGTCTTCTTTCTCAAAAAAAAAAAAAAATGTCTACTCTCTTCTTTTTATAACTTTGGTTGAATTTTGGTTTGGGTGAATACTTACCTTTTTTTGGAAATAGAAATTTGAGTTTATATCAAAACACAATCTACATGGCTATGAATTTGAATGTGCTGACAAATTGTTTAAGTAATAAATTATTAAAATCTATTTTTTATTCCTTTTGGTTTTATTTTAATTTTGGTTAAAATAACATTATTGTAATTTTGTGATAAATTCGTGTTCATGAACCATCATAATAGTATTTGTATCCTAACTTTTAACTGGATATGGGGTTCACTAATCCATAGTTCTAATCAGACTGATTTTAGGCTTGATACTGTTAGTTTCTGACTTTGGTTATTAAACTGGATTACATTATTTTATATCCTCATACGTCTTAATAAATTTGAATCCATACATTCCAGTTATATAGCTACTATGAAGATTTCACTGTGATATTGTAAGAAATTGATTTAATAATTGGGGGTTGACGATAATAATATATGGAAAAAAAAAATTCTCATAGAATTTAACTCGAGCAGATTTTTCCCCCCTTGTCAGTGAAAACAGAAAGTCAGAAAATGGTAACTTCTCCTATCAAACCACCTAATTTTTAAACTATACTTTCACTCGTATAACTGAGAAAACACCTAGAAAAAAGGTTCAAAGAAATTGTCTCAGGAGAATTTAAAGAACTAAATCATATCATAAGAAACATAAAATATAAAATTCTCCTAATAAAGCACACCACCCACAAAAACAAAAACAAAAAGACAACCAAATGAACCTTTTTTTAAAGAGAGAACCAAAAGTATTTTAATCATAATTCCATGGAAATACGTCTTTTTCTACGTTGTTACATTAACAATACGTCTTTTATCCGTAAAATTCTCCATATTTTTTAATTAAAAGTTAAAAATTGATTATCATCATTTCAAAAGCCATCACTTGAAATACCTTCTCCAATTCTTTGCATATCATCTTAAGTTTGTTGGGAATTTTAGGAGAAATCAAAAAATAAATAAATAAATAAAGTAGACTTAAAGTGGCATAAAACAATTATTTTCCTTTAGATGATATTCGCCTCCACTTAATTGAGTTTGTTAATGGATTCTAGGAAAATCACTATCAGGATACAACTAAGCATAGATTTTATAAGTAGCCATCTTGAAGGATCCTGTGAATTTATCTATAATGGTTTGCAAAATCTGTAAAAGCTTTAAAAACTTACAAAGTCTCTGAAATGTGAATAACTAAAAATGAGCAAATATTTATTGGTGATACAAATGGCTAAATATTGTTTTGCTTTACATGTCCAATGCATTGGACACAAGCCGTATCCAAAATTCAATTTGCAGTCTAATGTTCATTTAATCTATAGTGTATGTAGTATGTTGTGCATGTAATCGATGTATTTTTGGAGGAGGAGAGAAGAGAACTTCCCCCATAAAAAGTCCAAACATTTTCAATTCACTGGGAGCAGTCACTAGATGTACACCCTTTGACTGCTTGTGATGGATTCACAGCATATTGGACAGATGGTCAATTCTGATCCACAGACTCTACAAGTCTGCAATGAAATAACTTTAGTCAAAATATTTGCAATACCATGTAAATCAGGGAGAGGTGAAAAGCACAATTTATCAATGAGTTCAGCTCACCAGGTGCCCACAGCCAAAGGCCAACTCCTTTGCATTCGTTAAACAAAATAGGGCAGACCTATATAAGCAAATTGGGCAGAAAATAAATAAGTGATATCAAACCAGTGAGCAAAACTCATGTCATGTGGATCAAAAAACTAGCTCGGACAAGTTAGACCATTATACCAAGAGGCAAAAACTAGCCAGGTAGAGCATATGTTCAGTCTTACTAATAATGCATAATTTCATATATAAATATTTGATAAGTAATAAACTTTCATTAATAAAATAGGTTAATTCATGCTCATGATGATGAGAACTCCATAGCCTAAAAGAATTACAAAAAATTATATAAACAAAAGAGAAGTGTGTGAGGGTTCTACAATTTGTAAGACCCCACACTCAAGACCAATCAAACAAAGTGCATATCAACAATGCTTCTAGGTGATTCTTTGATCTGTATGTATTCTCAAAAGTATGGCTATTTCAGTCCTTCCACAATAGCCACATCAAACAAAGAGTTAAATCACCCGGTCCAATATAAAGAACAAAATGGATAACTGGTCATCTTGTCTTAATCTCCATGAACTACTAAAGAAGCTGTGAACAGCAGAAATACAAGAATGAATCCAACCCTTCCATTTCTCCCCAAATCCCATCCTCCACAACAGATAGATGAACGCATCACAACTAATGTGATCATAAGCCTTTTCAATATCCAACTTACACAAATCATGCTAGGAATCAACTCATGATACGACTATCCAAGCATTCGTTAGCAACTAGGACCAAGTCAAGAATTTGCCTACCACCAACAAAGGCATTTTATAACTTAGAAATAAGATTTTCTAGTACCATTTTCAACCTATTAGCCAGCACCTTCGCCAATAATTTATACACACTTTTCACTAACCTAATAGAATGGAAATATTTAATATTAATAGCATTTCTTTTCTTAGGGATTAAAAGCAATAAAAGTATCATTAAGGGATTTGTCAATCTTACAATGCCTATAAAACTCCAGAAAAAACAGTCATCACATCAGCTTCTACCACCCTCCAACAGTTTGTACATACCCCTCCTCAAGTGGCAAATCAATCATATTAAACTCACCAATAATGTCAGAAAAATCAAACATTTAAACCTATTGCACCTTAACCTCACACTCAGGTATCTGATGACATTGAATTCACCAGCATTACACCAAGCCGCGTCCCACCTCTCTCTCACACACCTTAGCTACTCCCATGTAAGACTCCTACTATTGTCATTTGGGTGATACACCCTGGTACACGCTCACTCAGCCATCTTCAACACTTTAGCAAGGAAGCCAGCAAGAATGTCCCTATTAACTTCCTCCAGTACCCTTTTTCCCACATTATCAAAACCTCCCCAGCTGTACCCAGCATCCCCAAATACTTTGAACAGTATTGGATTCCATTTTATAAGTCTTAATCTCTTGAACACATACCCCCTTCAGCACGCACATCCTTGATCTCTGCCAGAAGCAAAAGGATCGATGTGTACAGATAAATCAAATATTTCATATTTATATAATTATTATGGAATTCCCTAGCAACCTAGCTCAGTGTATGTGCCATGGACCCATGGCAATGATAAACAAACAGGTGACATGCTCAATTCATTGCAAAACACACTATCACTTTGGATGGGGGGGCTGCCCTGTATAATATTTGAATGCAGAGGTGTCACAGATTTCATCAAGGCCACTTCAAAACTGAGGAAAAAATGAGCACAATCTAGTAGATGGGAAGTAAATGAGGCATTCCCTTATCTGTTCTAAAGTGATATGTAATTTTCTGCCTCTGTGAGCTAGTTTCTCTCTCTTTTTAGGAAGTATTGATCTGTTAGAGGGGTAACTTCTTGTTGATTCTTTGATATAAGATTCTGATTCATTAAAAATCACAAAAAAAAAAACAACACACACACACACACACACTCTATATCATAATCATACCCAGGGGCTACTTGTCTCACAAGTTGGCGGAACTGGTGGAGGGTGTGGAACGATTTGCTCTGCTCTTCCTGTCACATGTCTTTTTTCCAATAGAGTAGATGCAGGTTAGAAAGCATTCACAAACTAGTTCAAACTCAATTACATGACATTTATATTTCATCCACAATTGGGTTTAGAACAACTGGAACCATGAAACAGATTCCCCATAGCAAAATCAGAAACAGACTAAGTATTAAGGTTGTACCCTCATTTAAATGACTGGCTGTTCAGGTACCTCCATTATGCACATCAGAGTTCTCATTTCAGAAAATTTCACCAAATACTTGAATATTATAATTTGACATGGATAAGGAACCGTACCCAAGAATACCAAGTTCAACTGCTGCTTTGTACTGGAAGGGGATCTCCATTAGGGCAGCTAGAGCAAAAGCTATTTCTTTCTCAGCCGATGTCGCATTAGTAGACATAATTTCAGTGTAGTTAACCATCTAAATACAAAGAAAATATATTATTTAGAAGTCAATGGATGAATTTTATTCAACACGTATTGCATTCAAAGTTAATCGTATGCTACTACTGCAATACCTTGAAATTATGACATTCATGTGCACGGAGCTCGTCACAAAAGTTCTTCATGTCTTCCCAAGGTCCATCACGACTCTGACCACAACAATTGAGAGTGGATATGACCTGGACAATGAAATTAAAATTTCAGTTCCTTAAGTTCAACACCATTGCTTTTACTTAAGCAATTGTCTTTATTGTATCATTAATACTTTGATGTCAGTTTCTCTACCAGATCCACTTGTTTCTTAATTAAAAAGACGGTTGTAAATTATTGCACAACATTTACTGAAAATAAAGGAGATGAAAGCTATACACTACAAAATCTTTAAATTTTTAGTGTTAAGACTCAGGAAAGCTCATTAATTTGTTCAACACTTTCTTTCAGTGTAAAGTACAGCATTTTTCTCTAATGATATACTACAAACAATTTTAGGTTGGGAGTATATGAACAAGTTTTTGAAACATTCGAAACAATCATAGCCAGCAATTCATAGTGCAAGGAAAAAAAATAAAAATGTTTCCCCTTTTTTTTTTGAGTAAATCAAATTTATTAGCACCAAAAGAAGCATAGTTACTATTCAAAACTCAGCCAAAAGGGCTATCAAACTCTCCAACAGACCTTGCTTATCACAACTTAGAAACTGAAATGACCAACAACATAGTGCTTCACACATACCTTACTTATCCTACATTATTCAGAGTAGCTGAATAGCCAATTGTCGAACAGAAAGTTAAGCCTTACAACAGTATCATTGGCATTTCTAATGGTATCCCTATCAGTATGTACATTATGGTATGCATGTATTTCTCTCCTTCCACAAAACATAATTTTTTTTTAATCTCTTTTGACATGGTAGCCGAAACATTATCTCATATTTGCATTTGCCCATTCAACAAAATTACTCAAACCTGAGACTGACATATTTTAAGCCAGATTTTTCAGCATCCCATTTCCAGACTCTATTAATGAAAGAAAATGGAGACTAAATGGTGCATACTCCATGGTCTCAAGTATAACAACAAAGCCCTAGGGATAATTTCTTCACTGCCACTAGCAAATCAATCATGTTTGGGATTGACTTTGGGGAGCCAAACCACTCAATAACAAAGAACCTCAAGTAAAAGGATTTTCCAAATTTTGGCAAGCAATTTCTGCCCAATATAATCTCAGAAACTTTATCAAACTTTCATATGCCAGCATTGTTAAGAATCTCCTCAATTGGTGACATAAAGGCCTTCCAAGGATGGAGATGTCATACTAAAGAGAGTTGCCTTTGTGGATATCAAAATAGCTCTGAGAGGGGGGTGGGGAGAGGTAAAGATTCAACACAAGCCTGAAACAAGAAATTTAATTCCATCAATCTGCAAGGCTTTACCTCACATTGACAATTGATTTGAGTGTTTCCTCTTCTTGTGGACTTAGATCTTTATCACCTGTATCGCTGCTTCTTGTAACCTACACAATAAAAGACATTACTCTAAATAAGAATGATTGTGTGCATGCAACAATTTGTGAGGGAGAGATAGCAAAAAGGAGGAATTTGAGGTCAACCTCGCCATCAGAAATGACGAGCAATACATGGTATTGACCACCCCTTTTCACTACAGTGTCGATTGCAGCCTCAATTACAGGAGCATAAGAAGTTGGCCCTTAAACACAATTACACAAAAAAACGAAGCTATTAATCTCAACAAATATTATTGACAGGATTATCTGATCTCAAACCAGAAAAGAGTTCATGAGTTTGGTTACAAAAAGCAAATTCCAATTAATGAAATGTTAACTTTCAAATAAAGGAACAGAAAACCAACCAGCAAGTTTTGCATTTTGAGCTATCTCTGTAGCAGAACAAAGTTTTTTCAAGACCATGGCAAGGTGAATGATCACTGTTAAAGCTAAACACTTCCTGATCATGAGTTATCTCTATAACAGAAAATAAATCCAGGGTCATATTAGAAAATAATAGAAACTTCTCCAGATATCCAAATTTAGGGGACTACACGTACCATCACCAAAACCAAAACAAGTAATTAAGTTGTCTTCATTGAAAGGGGCTAAAGTCATTCCAATGATAGACATGGCCTTCTCATATGGATTAGGTGCATCTTCAATGCCATGCAGGCTCCGGTTATTGAATGAGACATTGCCTTCAAAAACAAAACTGATGCATTGGCTTCCTGGTGATACAAATCAAATACAAACCATTTTCAAAAATATATGATATCACATTATTGTTAAACCAATAAACGCTTGTCAGAGAAGTAATGACCTTCACAGAATGCCTTCTTCACTGACACTATCTAATGTCAAGTCTTATAATGCATTATCCTTAAAATTGAGAAAACACTATTCGAGAAGATAATGAGGAACATAGTAATTGTTTTTGGTATAAGTCAAATTACACCCCAGGGTTTTGTAGGTGCAATTATAAACAGGGGATCCCAATTTTGCTCCATCAATAACTCATACATTAATGAATGGAATATAAACAAAAAGAGATGATTATATTTACTCCACAAACCTGTCCATTCGTTGCTTCTAGTGAAATCAATTCCAATGAGGAGTTTGGATGCTTCTAGACCTTCTTTATTCAATGCTGCACTGACCTGTTTAAAAAGAGAGCCCATTCAAAACTTCAAAATTTCAAATTCATGAAAGAAAAAAAAAATGAATCGGATGATTTTGCAATGTTATAAAAATTGCCACAGTTTTGGACTATAAAAAGTCCAAAATGAAATGATTTGATGAATGGGAAACATAAAAACTGTCATCATTGGTTACTTAAATTTTAGCACTCTGCTACAAGCCATAGTTTTGAGCATATTTGGGTTATAACTGGACTGTTTCCTATGAGTGATGATCCATAAAAATCAACAAAAGTAAAAGCTCCTACCACAGTGATACAGTCCGTCTGTAAGATGTTTAATGTCAATACAATAGAGACCTTGTATAACATGTGGTATGACAGGTTTTGTATGCGAAATATAGGAGATGATACTCGCCCAAGATCATAATCTGCATCTTAAAACTACACTAATGAGTGGAAATTGTGAAAAAATTATCCTTAAGCTTACTAAAGTAAGGTCTCTCTGTCAATCGGGTTATGGCATTGGGTTTCAATTTGAGTATGAAGCTCTCCCGGTTTTGAGTTTGAATTGGGTCAAAGAAACAAGTTTGGGTATAGAATTTCTTGTAAATATTTTGATAAAAAAACAATTTGTCAGGTCGTGTAAATATTAGACATGGAAGTAAATAAAAGACCGATAGCGCTCATTTCGTAAACCTTTGGGACAAAACGCTCAACAACTAAACTTTAAGAACCGCCAATGTATTTCGGTCTTCATTTTATATCAAGTTTGTCTAGAATCATATTAGAACCAACTTTACCTAACATACATGTAAAATTTTCAAATTTAAAACTTCATTCTGGTGGGAATAAACATGTGAAAACATCATTTTTTTTTTTTCTCAACAAAAACACCAAAAAATTTAAAAATAAGGTTTTGCAGAGAATGTATTTATGGAAAAACCAAAGATAATTGATCTCATTTTGGACCAAAAAAGTGCCAAACGATAAAGAATTGAAACCAAATTAATGATCAGTTTGAATACAGAGTTTGAGGTCCCAAGAATGCGCTGCTGATAGTGACAGTAAACGTAGAATCCTTATCACTGCACTTAAAATTAAAAGAGAGGGAAGCAAAATAACCTCCACAATGGAAGAGTAGCCATGCGCCATTCCTCTTAGTATGCTGGTGTTCCAGTTAGTGTTGGTAAGAACTCTGAAACATCAACATTTACATACAACTCAGTTCAGAGAACTCTGAAAAAACCCCCCCCTTGGGCCAGGGATTTACCCACTAGGACCCACCCATCGCGAACAGTGATTAGTCTATTGTTGAAAGTTTTGAAGATACATTGTGAGGAAAAAAAAAAAAAAAAAACTGCATCTTTTGTTATGGGTAATTTGGAAATTTTAATAGTTTTAGTTTTTTTTTTTTTTTGTTTGAGAAACAAACACACACACAAGGGAGAGGGAAAGGGGTTCTAAAACAAAGGTTCACCACAACTCCACTCAAAAGTCATGGTAATTTTTAAGTAGGGATGACAATTTTTGCCCGACCCGGCCCAACCCTAATGGGCCGGGTTTTATCTAGTCTAATTAGGAATAGGGTCGGGTATGGGTTTTTAAAAAAAAAAAACCTGAAGCGGGTCCGGGTCGGGTCTGGGTTTTATTAAAAAAATTCGAGACCCGACCCGAAACTCGGCCAGGATAAAAACGCGGTACCCTGAAATTACAAAAATACCCCCTATATATATATATATATATATATATATATATACCTATAATATAATCCTAATCCCTCATTTCTATTTTCTTCAGCATCAACTCAGAGTCAGAACCCACGCCTCCCTCTCTCAGTCCTCACCCTCACTCGAGTCACTCCGACACTCCCTCTCCCTCAGCTCAATCTCACCTTCGGCCAACTCTCTCACCGTCGGTCCAACTTTAGCCGCCGTCCCAAGCCTTCGCCGCCGTCCCAAGCTCCGCAGTGTCACCGGTCCCAAGCTCTCTACTCTCTCAACTCTGTTTCGTCCTCGTCATCGCGGATCTCACACTGTCGCACAGTCCTCTGCCCCTCTCATCTTCCTCGCCCATGGCCACAAGCGTGACACGGCCTCACTCCACCTCGTTCTCCATTTTTTTTTTCTTTTTTTTTTTCTGGGTTCAGTTCGCCTCGTTCTCCATTTTTTTTTCTTTTTCTTTTTTCTGGGTTCAGTTCGCCTTGTTCTCCACGGCGTGAGTTTGTGTTTATGATTTCTGAAAGGGAAAAATGAAAATCATAGATCTGAAATTTGTGTTTGGTTTGTAATTTTGAAAGTGAAAATCATAGATCTGATTAGGTCAAAGAGTATTCCTTTTAAAATGAGTTTAAAACTATATTCTATAAATTTTATTACTTACTCATCTCCATAATTTATATTTTATGTACTAAAAAGAAAAAAAAAGGCGCAGAGAAATGGGCAATGGCCATTCAATTCTTTTTTTTCTTTTTTTTTTTGGTTAGGCCACTATTTGGGCCGCGGATTAGGCCCAAATCTGGCAGGGCTTAATGGGACCCGCGGGGCCTGGGGGAGGCGGGTCCGGGCCACGGGAAAAAAACCCGGTTAGTAAACGGGCCGGGTTCGAGCCTCGGGCTAAGACCCGTGGGTCGAGTCTGGGTATGGAAAAACCCGGCCCGAACCCGACCCGTTGCCATTCCTACTTTTAAGGGAGGGTGGGGTAAGTTATACTACAAACAACACACTCTCTTAAGCAATGTTGATTTGGGGCTTCCATCATTCTAGGTTTTTTTTTTTTTTTTTTTTTTAAGAATACTAAGTATTTTAACACACATAGGGAGAGGGAATAATGTCTTAAAGAAACTGACAATAGTGTATAACCAAAATGGTCTAACTCTAACAGTTTTAGTAGTTTAACTGGTAATTTTTTTTTTTTTTTCATTTTAGACTTTTTGGGAGGTATTTTGATTAATTTAGGGTCTATTTGGGATCCGCTTATTTTGTTGAAACTAAAAACTTTTTGCTAAAAGTACTATAGATAAAGGTAAAAGTTAGCTGAAATAGTACAATGGGACCCATGAATAGTACCAAAAAATGCAGTGAAACCCATAAATAGTAGCAAAAATAAGCTGAATAATAAAATAAGCTAGCTTTTTAAGCTGGAGCCAAACACACACTTAGAGGGGTGTATTTATGTCATTTCAATGGATCAAGGGTATTTTGAAGGTTCGGGGATATTTAGATCATTTTACAAGGGTATTGTGGCCATTTTATTAGTTTCAATGGTATTTGGGAAATTTAGTAGACTTGGTGTATTTTGGGGATATTTTAATCATTTTGACGGTTTCTAGGGGTATTTTTTAATATTATTTATTTGAGAAGAGAGAAACACTATCATCCCTACACTTTCCCTTTGAATGCGTATCTAGCCCAAATATTTGATTTAATATATTTCAGTCCACTGCCCCCACGTCCAACAATAGCTCTATCCCTTAATATAGAAGACCAATCGATTAGGATGTACTATTTCTCTTGGTTTTTAACGTGTTAAACATACTATTTCCTTTTTTTTTTTACAGGAAAAAATAATTTTAGTAGATTACTATTTCTAATTTTAGAAAAGCTGCTGGAGATACTTTTAGCATTGTCGTGTCAAACAAAACTATGTCTTATCTAAGCTCAAAAACACAAAGGGTCAATCCCCATTAAATTTCCTTTTATACACGACGATTTATGTTTTCGAAAAGGAAAAACAATCAATGACAACATGTTTTTTTTTAATTTTTTAATGCAATCGATGAAAATATGTTGATCCTAGAGTGTAATGATATAATCAGTGTTTATTATTATTATTATTAAACCAAAGTTTTGACTTTTGGTTGACCTCTCCATAAATTTTCATATCAGCGTTTTTTATTTATATTTTTTAATTTGATTTAATTTTAATTTGATTTAACAAATTGCAGAAAACTTATTAAATTTCTTTTAAAAAAAATTAAATTTAGTTATTTGGTGCCAAACAACTATAGTACTTAAAGGAAACCTATATAATAACTCCATTAATATAAATCTATTCCAAAAAAATGGAATATATCTCCATTAATTTGATAATTTCTATGTTTATGACATTTAAAAAAAAAATCTATCATATTTCCTTATATTTATCAATCACGTTTTCTTTCTCTTATTTTTTTCATTTTTTTTATATTAATGTTGATTAGAAATTATAATTTCAATAGGATTTAAACTCTATAATTATATAAAATGAGGCTCAACAAATATATATCATTTTTAATTTCAATAAGATTTAAATTTTATATCAAATGAACTCTACCAACATATTCATCCTTTAAAAAAAAATTATATAACCAAATTTGGCTAGGAATCCATAACCCTAACCAAATTTGATTAGGAATCCATAACCCTATATTATATTATAAATAGTTTTTTTTTAGGGATTATTTGTTACATTTTCAACTCAGCTTTTCATCCCTATATTATATTTTAAATTTTTTTTTTGAGATTATTCTTTCCGGTTTTATGTTAACATATATGAGAGATATTTTGGTTAATTAGAAAAAGTTTGATAAAACATAAAAGGAAAAAGAACTAAAGAACGCACAATCTAAAAAAAAAAAAAATAAATAAATAATGACTGTATTAGGCAAAGGATTTTGGAGATTGTTGTTTTTATTTTTTGAATTATTTACGTTCATGTGTATTTATGTATTGGGTTTAATTGAATTGGAATTATATTTAAAACTTTGGTTTTGATTGAATAATGAAAATGACAGAAAAAGTATGTCCCAATATTTAGAGTCTTCTGTATATGTGTCGTTGTAGTTTAAACTTGGTATTTGAATTGTTAAATTATTAATTCACAGTTTCACTGTTCATCTATTAATCATGAGAATAATAATATTGCTATTTGCAACCATCATGATATGGTATCAATGATGTGATCATTCCAAATTCTTCCATTTAGAGTTTAGATAGAGTCTATTTTGTGATTAAAAAAAATTGCAATTAAAAGACTTTTGAAATTATATTTCTTAAAAAAATTATTGGATACGTTGGATCTTAAATGACTTCTATTAAACTCCATCCTTTATGGCATCATTAAATAGAAAACTCATATAGATAGGTATTAGGATATTATTTGGAACTATCACAATGGACTAACATATTACACATGGTACAGATCTAATTATAACATCCTATGCTATAAAATAAAAATTGGGCCTATGGTTATCTTCTCTTTGCAAAAAATGGTTAAATTCTCATTAATTGTGATAGTTCACTTTTAGGTAAAATAGAAACTCTATTAACTAAGTTTTAAAAATTTTCTAGAACATTAGATTTTATTTTAATTATTTTATATTATAAAAGAATAAAATTTATACATTACATACAATCATTACTTCAGTTCTAAATGATGGAGTATTTGAGAATGCAATTTGTAGATCTATTGTCAAAATAACATAAATTAGATTGGTGGTTGATAGTAGATTTAATTGCAGTTGAGTATTGCGTGAAGTCATCACCATAGAATAGCCCACATGGAGATGCGTTATGTGGAACCAATGATATGAAAGGAAAAAAAAATTCTAAACCATTATATTGAATAAAAAATTACTTATTTTTATTTATTTTCAAGTTATATATATTTTTAAGTTAAATTATAAGCTTTTAAGTAAAATAAATACTTTTAATTTTTATTTAACTGTCTCGTATATCACACGGACAGCTACCAGTTGTTAATCAGGAGAAATGAAGTGATAAAGGCTGTGTTTGGTTCCCGTAAAATATTTTCCGGAAAATAAAAATTTTCCGGAAATGCTATTTTCGGGAAAGGAAAATATTTTCAAGTGTTTTGTTGCATTATGAAAATTGTTGTAGAAAATATTTTCATGTGTTTGGTTCTATTCTGAAAATGCTATTTTCCTACAAATTTTTTACATTTTCTCAGCTATTTTCTCAGCATCCAAACAAATTTTATTACAAAAAATTTCAAAATCACAGCCAAATCCCAATCCACAGAACAAATCACAGCCAAATCCCAACACCACACACCACCGAAACTCCAATTCAACCCACGGCAGCAAACTCCGGCAATCAAAAGCCACAACCACCAAAACACCACTACCACACCACCACAACAACAACAAAAATCAAAATCACACAAAAATCAAAATCACACAGAGAGAGAGATCGGTGGGTCGAGGGCTCTGGGTTGAAGGCGAGATCGCGTGGAGGCGAGATTGCGCAGAGGCGAGATCGAGTGGCGCGGTGCGATCGGCGCGGTGCTGCGATCGACAAGACCGGTGCGATCTGGTGCGTGCGATCGTCGGACTGGAGCTCGGGGTTCGCCGGCGACGTTGAAGGCGTGATCTGGGCTCCCTCTTCTTCCTCTCTCTCTCTCTCTCTCTCTCTCTCTCTCTCGGTCCGGAAACCATTTGAAGTGAAAATAGGAACGGAAATGAATTTCAGTGGTCAAAGCTTCTTTTTTACGGTCAAATGAAAATGATTTTCGGAAAATTCTATTTTCAAAACCAACCAAATAGCCTATTTTACGGAAAATGATTCCTGAAACCATTTACACCCAAAACAAACGGACCCAAAATTTCTTCTTGGGCCACGAATGGAAGGAAAAGGAGGGAAGGCCGAATTGACGGTGGGCTGATTTTTAAAATAAACTGAGTTAATTTACTAAAATATCCTCTACTTTTTTAGAAACAAATTATGCCATTAAAAAAAATGGAAAAATGTCACACAGAGAGAGAGAGAGAGGGGTAAAAGAACAGTAGAAGAAGAAGAACACCGTGGAGGGTGGAGAGAGGTAATGAGTTAGTGGCTTTAATGGATGCTTTACGTCACTTATTTTGGATCAATGAATCATTCACTGAAAACAACTTATTATGTGAAGTTGTGAGAGGAATTGCTGAGGAGGTATGTTTTTAAATCTTATTCCTAACAGATGCTTTGTAGAACAATTGACTTGTTTAATTCAGATCTTCTTGTTGTTTTTTGCTTGGTAGAATTTACTCAGACACTCCAGGTCCAGGGCATATGAATTGTGTTCTGACTGTGGCCATCACAGTATATTTATGGGGGTTGGACGCTGGAGGTGTCATTTGGCACTTTTTTAACTTCAAAGAAATGATTCACCTTTCTCATACCTTTACGCAGTTCTATAAAGTTCTTCCTTGGGTCATTAGGCTTCAATACTCAACTTTTAGCAGCTTTGTTTAGGTTTTTTAATTAGTCACTAACACTGGCAAATGTTTGTTTGGTAGATGGTGAGAAGTTCAGCAAGGTATGTTGCCAGTGCATTGCATGTCCCTTTGTCATAATTGCTACTTAATAAATCATTTTATGCATGTGAAGGATTTGAGAGTGATTGCTGGAAATAGATTAGAGAATATCTTTAATGGTTACCTATGCGAGGTTTGTCTTTCTTACCAATGAAGACTTTAGGACCTGATATGGTTCATCTAAAGGCACTTTAAGAAATTTATCTTCTCTTTCCTATCTTTCATTAATGCTAACAGCTAATACTTAATTTGAGGGGGAATATTTGATCTATGGGCTCCAGCGTGGTTAAAATAGGTAACCTACCTAAAATTGGTGAAAAGTATTTAGTTCAAAACAAATCATATAGGATCGATTGAAGGATTGTAAGATTTTATAGACTATTACTGGGATTTAACTTGGACAATTTGCTGATGATACTTCATAGGGATAAGTAAGAGAAGGACATTTTTCTCAGATGAACCTTGCTATGTTTTGAAGCAATTTCGGGCTTAAATTTGAATTTTGCTAAGAGTGAACTGGTTCCAGTTGAGGAAGTGCAGGCTGTGGTAGAGCTAACACATGTAGTTGGTTGTAAGGTCAGTAAATTTATTGCTTTACATTTTCTTCTTAGGCTCTGCCTCTTGGTCTGCCTTATGAGTAAATTTCCATGAGATGTGTTATTGGAGAAGACAGAATGAAGGTTGGTGGGATGGAAAGAGAATTGTACCTTTTTAAACGTAATTATGAGTACTCTTTCCTGTCTACCAACCTATTATGCCAACATTTACCATGCTTGTAAGTGTTACTAGAAGGGTTGAGAAATTACAAAGAGAAATTTTAAGGGGGCTTAGGAAATAAAGTACCTTTTTCTAAATTGGGAGACTTTTTGTTCTCCATTTAGGAAAGCTTGGTGTTTTTAACAGCTTTATTGGAAATGATTATGGAAAAAAAAAATGCTATCAAGAGGGATCTTCTTTGCAGAATGGCAGTAGGGGCCGAATACAGGGAGTGTAGTAGGGATCTTATTGCGGTTGCTTTGATGGTTTTTCTTTATTTTGGGATTTATTGGGTAATGCCGGACAGTGGCAGCTCTAGGAATTTTTCTCAAGGTGGTCATTAAAAAACTTAAGTTAAACAAAATTTAATAAAATAAAATTTGAATATATCGATATCACAAAAAAGCGCAAATATATAAATCTTTAAAATTTTATTCTACGAGTTTTCATATTTTGAAATTGATGTATGATAGTTTCGTTATCAATTCTATCAACTGCATCATTTTCAATGTATACAACCAAACAATCATTAAACTACTAATATCCCATCCAATTACGAGCATCTTGCCTAATAAGTAACAATATAAACAAAATACATCAACTTTTTTTTTTATGATCTATTCCAACCAATTTTTTTATTCTTTAAACTAATTAGTATTAAATCAACACAATGCAATTTCTTTTTTAGGGAAATCATGGCCAAGAAGTTGACAAAAACTTCTTTGTAAATATGCTCTTTGTAAGGTTGAATTTATTCAATTATGTGTTGGCTTTATTTCGTGCCAAATTTGCTTGTATTTTAGCAATTAGAGACCCTGTATTTAGGTGGGAATTATGTAAGGGTTGTGTGTGAGAGAGTGTGAAGAAAACTCAAGATGTGTGCATACAAAGGAGCTTCACAACTGGATCTCGCGACTGACTCGCGACTAGCAAGTCTTCAAAGTGGCACACATGTGAAGCATGTAGGGAACTGAAGGGTCACGACAGCTGGAGCACTATAGGAAAAAATATACAGTCTGGCCATGCAGTTAGCTCGCGACTCAATCTCGCGACTTGTTCCACTCGCGAGACTGAGTCGCCAGAATGCCCTGTTTGGGTGAAAACTGACTTTTCGCATTCCTCACATACACTACTATAAATACTCTTATACCCACGAAATGTAGAGAGATTCCAGAGAGAATTTTGAGAGAGAAACCTTAGAGAAAATCAAGATTGATTCATCCACAATCTTTGTCATTTGATTCTCCAAATTCCTCTGCTCTCACTCTCTCCATTGACATATCCTTGAGAGGTACATTTGCCAAATCCTTATCTCACCATACCCATATTAGTGAGGAAGTATTTTGGTGCTTAGGAAGTAGTTTGGAGATGACCAATTTACTTGGTTGATGCAATGGGCTTATTGTGGGATCCGGGAAGCTAAAGAAGACACGGTTAAGCTTAACTCTGTTGGAGCAAGAAGCTTGGAGGGCTTAGGTGCATTATGTAGATTAGGCTTGGAGGGTCTTCTGCTATTCATGTATCCAAACTTTATTCTTTAGTGGATCATTTGACCGCTTGGAGGGCGGCAGAGAGATTTTTTGCCGAGTTCTTCGGTTTCCTCCTCGATAACACGTGCCGGTGTTATCTTTGTGTTTGCATCTCTCTTCCTTTACTCTTTACCTTTTAATTGCTGATGTGTTTGTGATTAATTATGGTTTAGAGTGTTTTACCAATTTGGGTATAGCTTATGTTCATCATTCCGCACATATATTATTTGTGTATAAGCTTGTGTTGGTATTGTTGAAATTGAGGGTCTAAACATTCATTAGTATTTTACACACAAATTGAACTTTCAATTGATATCAGAGCGGGTGCACTTGCTGTGGTTTCATTACCTAAGTGTGATCCTAGACTCCTTAGCTATGGATGAAGCTATGGAAAAGGCTATGTTGAACTGTGGTTTAAATGCTTGTGATAATGACTCTATGAGTATGTTTGAAGATTGTCCTAACAATGAAGTCCTAGAGTTATTAAAAACAAAGAAACATGCTAGAATGTTTGTTCACATGCTAAAATATTTTGAAAATGAGAACCATATCCTACACAATAGTCTATGTGAATCAAATTCATTGATTAAGAAGTATAAAAGAAGGAATAGAATATTGTGTGATAAGGTTGATGATCTTAAAAAGAAAATTCAATCTAACAAGAGAGTGGAAAATGAAGATAATTTTCTGTTTAAAGGTCGAGAATGCTTGTCCCATGCTTGCTTATTTGTGCACACCTCCTTAAAGGTATTTAATTCGTGTTTATGGTATCTTGACAGCAGCTATTCTCGCCATGTGACAGGAGACAAATCATTGTTTAAGTCACTTAAAGAGAAGGTCGGTGACTATGTGACATTTGGCGATGGAAGCCATGCTCAAGTACTTGGCAAAGGGACTATTGAGATACCGGGGCTACCTCTATTGAAGGATGTCTTATACATCAAAGGGCTTAAGGCGAATCTCTTAAGCATCACTCAAATATGTGATGAGGGCTTCCTTGTTCAATTTTCAAAGAAGAGGTGTGTAATCATTGATGAAGAAGGGATTCAAGTATTGGAGGGTAATAGGACTACCGACAATTGCTATGGAGTAGTTCCTACATCAACGATTTCCTATAGAAGTTTTCGTGTTGACATGTTGGAACTTTGGCATCAAAGATTTGGGCATGCAAACTTCAAACAAGTGGCTAAAGTGTCTAAACTTGAAGCTGTTGCGGGGCTTCCAAAATTTGGAAAGGTGGAGAAGACCATTTGTGGTGCATGCCAAATAGGGAAGCAAACAAAGTCAAATCATCACAAGGTGAATGTGATCTCTACCTTACGATGTTTAGAGCTTCTTCATGTTGATCTAATGGGGCCCACAAGAATTGAAAGCCTAGGAGGAAAAAGGTACATCATGGTCATTGTTAATGATTTCTCAAGATACACTTAGGTGGAATTTCTTAGAGAAAAATCAGAAGCATGCGAGAAGATGGAAATTCTATGCAAGAGACTTCAAAATGAGAAAGGGGTTCCTATTGTCAAGATAAGGAGTGATCATGGCAGGGAGTTTGAGAATACAAGATTTGAGTCTTTTTGTGAGAAGAATGGGATCAAAAAGGAATTTTCAGCCCCTAAAGCTCCTCAACAAAATGGGGTGGTTGAGAGGAAGAATAGGGTGATTCAAGAAATGGCAAGAGTAAAGCTACTCAACAAGCAAATCCCTCAAAATTTTTAGGGAGAAGCCGTGAACACCTCCTGTCACATTGGTAATAGAATATTCTTCCGAGCAGGAACAAAGAAGACCGCATATGAAATTTGGAATGGAAAGAACCCTAAAGTGAAGTACTTCTGAGTCTTCGGGAGCAAGTGTTACATTCTAAATGATCGGGAGAACCTTGGAAAATTCGATGCAGAAAGTGATAAAGGCATCTTCCTTGGTTATTCTACCACTAGCCGAGCATATAGAGTCTTCAACAAGAGAACAAAGACGGCGATGGAGTCCATCAATGTGGTGATTGATGATGCCATAACAAAAGTAGAGATTGATGATGATGGAGAAGGACCAAGCTCCAAAGAATCCACCGTTGAGGTTGAAGCCCAAGATATTGAAGTGGAAGGACTTACACTGGAAAAGGAATCGACTCCCGTGAACTCTAGAATGGAGACAAGGTCAATGTCTAGATCATCAAGTCCTCTCACCCTTCCGGAAGTTCATCCTCCTATCTCCCGGAATGATGAAATGTCCACCTCAAAGAAGCCATCATCAAGAGTGGTTAAAAACCATCCAGAAAGTAACATCATTAGATCTCTAGATGAAGGTCTTCATCTTAAAAAGGGAAACATACTTCTTGCCAATCATGCAACGTACCATTACTACCTTGCCCAATTTAAGCCGAAAAAGGTAGAAAAATCTCTTCAAGATAAGAATTGGGTGGACTCAATGCATGAAGAGCTTAATCAATTTGTGAGAAATGATGTATGAGAACTTGTTCCTAGGTCTAAAAATGTTCATGTTATCAGCACCAAATGGATTTTCAAAAACAAGACTGATGAAGATGGCGAGATTATACGAAATAAGTCTCGGTTGGTGGCTCAAGGATACACTCAAGTGGAAGGAGTAGATTTTGATGAATCCTTTGCTCCTGTAGCAAGGCTTGAGTCTATCTGCATCCTTATGTCAATTGCATGCACTATGAACTTCAAACTCTACCAAATGGATGTGAAATGTGCATTTCTCAATGGATACCTGAATGAAGAAGTGTTTGTCGAACAACCCAAAGGTTTCCAAGATCCTCACTTCCCGGATCATGTGTTGAGATTGAAGAAGGCTCTTTATGGCTTGAAACAAGCTCCTAAAGCTTGGTATGATCGGCTTACATATTACCTTTTGGACAGAGGATTCAAAAGAGGATATGTCGATCGGACTCTATTTGTCAAGAATGATGAGAACTACCTTATCATGGCTCAAGTATATGTTGATGACATTGTATTTGGAGCTACCACTGATGCTCGAGCTATAGAGTTCTCCAAGGAAATGAAGAAAGAATTTGAGATAAGTATGGTAGGGGAGCTTACATTTTTCTTGGGCCTTTAAGTCAAACAAAAGAAGGAAGGTATATTCATTTCACAAGAAAAATATGCTAGAAATCTTGTCAAGAAGTTTGGATTAGATTCCAAAAAGCATGCCTCCACTCCCATGAGTTCCCCCACAAAGCTTAATCTTGATCCTTCTAGGGTAGAAGTGAGTCCAACTTTGTATAGGAGCATCATTGGGAGTTTACTCTATCTTATGGCAAGTAGACAGGATATTGCTTTTAGCGTTGGAGTTTGTGCTCAATATCAAGCCGCTCCAAAGGAATCCCACTTGACTGCTGTGAAGTGAATCATACGATATGTGAATGGCACTCCGGATTATGGCTTGTGGTACTCAAAGGATTCCAATGCTTGCCTTGCGAGTTATTCAGATGCAGATTGGGCTGGGAGTGTGGATAACCGGAAGAGTACCTTAGGTGGCTGTTTCTACCTTGGTAACAACCTTGTCTCTTGGATGAGTAAGAAACAAAATTTGGTGTCCCTCTCTATAGTGGAAGCAAAATCTGCTGCACACAACTTCTCTGGATGAAGAAGCTGCTTCACGACTACAGGATTCCTCAAGATACAATGTGTGTTCTGTGACAACACCAGTGCTATAAACCTCTCTAAGAATCCGGTTTAGCATTCAAAGTCAAAGCACATAGAGATACGTTACCACTTCATTTGGGATTTGGTGGAAGATAAAGTCGTATGCCTTGAATTCATACATACAGACAACCAAAAGGCGGACATCTTCACCCAACCTCTCGATGGTCCACAGTTTGAATAACTTTGTAAGACCATCAATGTTGGTACAATTCCTTGAATCTCATGTGTGATGTGTGCTTTACTTATCTATCTTGATTTGATCTCACTTGTGTATAGCACACACTACTTTGTTGGTCATATGTATAGCATGTTTTGATAATTTTTGTTTGTTTGTTTTTAAGTGCTTTGAATGTTTTCTTTTTGATCAATTTTTACTTACTTTTGTGTCAAAATCCAAAAACACATAAAAAGTAGAAAATCCAAAAAGTTTGATCGGCATTATTGTGTTTTGTCACACGCATGTTTTGCCTTGTACCTTCATACAAATGGATTTGTGCATTTACGAGCGTAGCTTGTTCTCTATGCACTCATATCATTGTGGGAAAAATCTTGACATTTATGTGACTGTTGTAAATAGATCTTCAAACTTGTCATGAATGATTAGTCAATGGATTTGTTGATCCTGAGACTTGCATAGACTTGTGCCTATATATCATCCCACTCTTTTTTTTTTTTTTTTGCTTAAAGAGCTCAATCAATGTTAAATCTCAAAATGAAAAGAGATAATGAGCTGCAAAAACCGTCGCACATACTAGTATTCGACTACGAAAAAGGGAAAGCGACTCATATGAAAATGTATGGTGCCCAAAAGCCAAAGGCTTACTCATCAAATTGAAATATAAAAAATTTCTGGCATCGATCTCAAAATGAGATGTATTGTTCCAAAATGTTCAAATGTCATGAAATGTATAAAGCCAAATGAAAAGCTTCAAAATTATGTAATCGAGTTTTGTGGGAGGTCATATATGCATACTTCTATAATTGAGATTGGTCACTTTTCCTAGTGCTAAATGTGTATGTCTTGGTTGAATTGATCATTGAAGCTTCACATTAGACTAAGGACTATCTCATTTTTGGTACCCATATACATCACACATGTCTATGTTCATTGAATGCCTTATTCATTTGTGTGATTGTACTCGATTAAATGTGTTGCACTTACTCAATCATATGTTGATCAAATATAAAAAGATTTTTGAGTATTTTAATTGTTTTTGGAAAGGGTTTTGTTTTGAAAAACTTCAAAAAGTTCAAAAACTGTGCAACTCTATTCGAGTGACTCATTCTCGCAAGTCACTCCAATCATGAGCTTACTTAGAAGCTCTCGCGACTCTTTGGTGAGTCAATCCCCCAGTTGCAAAAAAAATTTAGAAAAATTTCAAAATTTCAGAGTTTTTAGCATTTTCCGACTCAATTTGGCGACTGGTTCACGAGTGGAAGCTCCAGTCGCGAGTTTACTCAGAATGGTTCGCGACTTTTTTCGCGACTTGCTCGCGAGTGGACTTGCCAGTCGCGAAAAACACTTGGACAAATTTTTCAAAATTTGTGTCACGGGATTTTGGCGACTTGTCCTGGCGACTTGTTCGTTACTCATTCCAATCGCAAAAAACGCATGTTTTGCACAAATAGGGTTATATTCAAGACAGTTTTCAAAATTTTTTAGTTTTGCCTCACATCACATGCTTGTTCATTGTCTTGTCCGCCTCTCTCTCTTCCAAAACCACCATTTTCTCTCACAAAACCTCCAATTTCTTCATCAATCCTTCATCAATCTTCAAGAAAAGGTATGAGTTTTCTCTTATTCTCAAAGTATTTCATGTTTCTAGCCCTAGATTTCTTGGATTTTGTGTTTATGTTGAGATTTGAAAATATGATGATTGAATATGGTTTTATTGTTGTTTTGTTGAGATTGCTTTATGGGTTTTGTTGGTTTTGTTAGTATAATACCTATTCTACATGTTTTACATGTTTGTGCTTCATTTTCATGCATTGTACCATGTTTGTGTTGTGTTGTGCATATCATGTTCATGATAAAACATCTCTTAGATGTGTTTGTGTGTCTCTTTGGATTTTATGGAATACAAAGTTTGTAGGGATAATCATGTTTCTTTGATTTTGAAACATCATATGATTATGTGTTCGTACAGTTTGCCTTATTTTGCACACTTTTTATATTTGATGCGCACACACACACACACTTTGACATGTTTAAGTGCTTATTGCCATGCTTATATCATTTTATTGATACTATATGTTCTCTCATGTCAATTTGGTGTTTGAATTATGCTTTGAATTTTGTTTGGTGTTTAATTCAAAATTTCTGTTTTTGGACTAACTTGTTACTAATCAAGTTTGTTTTCATACTTTGTGTACTGTTTTATGATCTTTGCTGCTCTGTTTTGCAGATGGCTCCAAGGAAAACCTCCGCTCAACGTGCTGACAAGAGGAAACACATGGATGCATCTCTGTTTCACTCCACCCAATATTTTGAGCGATACACCCAGCACTTTATGAAAGCTCCGATTATTCAAGAGCTTTTTGTGGATCTTGCTGACCTCAAAGACTACTTTATCCCAAGTTGCTTTGTGAAAAGAGGTTGGGACAGGCTTCTTAGTGATTTACCAGGGGTGTGTGATCCACTGATTCGGGAGTTCTACGCCAATGCCATCCTACGAGATAAGGTTATAGACTGTTGGGTACTTGGCCATGAATTCACCCTTGAAGTGGAGGACATTGATGAGATTCTTAGATTTGAAGATGTAGAACATGACTTCACTCACTTCAAAGACAGAATGCTCTCCATAATAACAGGTTCAATCCCATATTGGTGGCGTTAGAAAAGGGAGATGTCTCAACACAACTGCTTTCCCACCAGATTTGCGATGTCTTACCTACATCATGGTGTTTAACCTATATCCGATAAGGAAGATGACCACCATCAACAATGCAAGAGCCATCTTCCTCATGAATTTCGGGAGAATACCTACATTGATATCAATGCCCATCTATTCTCCATTCTTGCCAATAAAACAAGGGCAACCTCAAGACCTAAGGTTATCCGCCCTAGTCTAATCATAAGGATCCTTCATGAAAAAGGTGTGGAGACTCCCTAAGACATCAACCTCTTGCCTACACTTCCTACTATCAATGCTCTAACAATCACAAGGAGCAAAGTTTGACTTCCGGGTGATGAGGAGGAGGTTGATCCTGCACAAGAATAGCCTATGGAAACTGAGACTAAAGCAAAAGGACAACCATCTTCATCTCAAAGGGTTGGTGGTAGAGCAAGGAGCAGAGCCTCATCATCCTTAGCAGTGCCTCCTGATGCATTTCAGATTATTCTTAAAAGGATTGACGGCTTGAGAGAAGTCCAAAATGAGCACTCCAAAAGGCTGCCACCATTCAAGAATAAATCAGCCAAGTTTGATAGCTTCACTGACCAGCCGTAGCCCTTTGGCCATTCCAGTCAAAAAGGGGGAGTAGATGGAGTAGCGTTTGAGGGGGAGCCTTACCTTGAGGGGGAGATACTTTATGAGTTTTTATAGCTTTTTATGGTTTAAGTTGTTTTAGTTTCTATTATGAGATTTCATAGCACTTATATTAGTACTTTGGTATGGTTTTTAAGTGTTTTACACCTTTAGTACTTGGTTTTAAAATTTTTGGACATGATGTGGTATGAATGCTTGAATATTTTAGCTATTTAAACTATGCTTAAATATGTTCCTTTGCTTTTGTAGCCTAGTACTTTTAGTTAATGTTATGCATTTTCTTTAGTACTCCACACTTGTGCCCTTGTTGGATCTCGTATCCTTGATGCATCTACCTTAGTGTTTTTGTATTGGTTGTGTGTTGAACATGCAAATGATATTTTGCATTGAGCTTATTAGCTTGCATGTCCGGATGTTCATTCCATGTGTGAATGATCATTATGATCATTATTTATAGTGATTGTTCTTGTTTGGTCAAGCCATGCGATATTGTAATTCTTTTGCTTGATTGCATTGTGCTTGCTCCATATGCATTTCAAGATTTCTGCTTACAATGATCTTCTTGTTTTCAGGAAACTTGTCCGTATGGTTCAAGAGCTTCACAGTTTGTAGAGTTAGGTGTGAGTGAGTTTTGGTAACTGTTCCCAACTCACATCTTAAGTCTAGAGTTTGTTTTAGGGTTTTGTCACAAAATAGCGAAAGTGGGAGATTGTAAGGTTGAATTTATTCAATCATGTGTTGGCTTTATTCCGTGCCAAATTTGCTTGTATTTTAGCAATTAGAGACCCTGTATTTAGGTGGGAATTATGTAAGGGTTATGTGTGAGAGAGTGTGAAGAAAACTCAAGATGTGTGCATAAAAAGGAGCCTTGCGACTGGATCTCGCGACTGACTCGCGACAGGCAAGTCGCCAAAGTGGCACGCGTGTGAAGCATGCAGGGAACTGAAGGGTCACGACAGCTAGAGCACTACAAGACAAAATATACAGTCTGGCCAGGCAGTTAACTCGCGACTTGTTCCACTCGCGAGACTGAGTCGCCAGAATGCCCTATTTGGATGAAAACTGACTTTTCGCATTCCTCACATACACTACTATAAATACCCTTATTCCCACGAAATGTAGAGAGATTCTAGAGAGAATTTTGAGAGAGAAACCCTAGAGAAAAACAAGATTGATTCATCCACAATCTTTGTCATTTGATTCTCCAAATTCCTCTACTCTCACCCTCTCCATTGACATATCTTTGAGAGGTACATTTGTCAAACCCTTATCTCACCATACCCATATCAGTAGGGAGGTATTTTGGTGCTTAGGAAGCAGTTCAGAGATGACCAATTTACATGGTTGATGCAATGGGCTTATTGTGGGATCCGGGAAGCTAAAGAAGACACGGTTAGGCTTAACCCTGTTAGAGCAAGAAGCTTGGAGGGCTTAGGTGCATTGGGTAGATTAGGCTTGGAGGGTCTTCTGCTATTCATGTATCCCAACTTTATTCTTTAGTGAATCATTTGACCGCTTGGAGGGCGGCAGAGAGGTTTTTCGCCGAGTTCTTCGCTTTCCTCTTCGATAACACGTGCCGGTGTTATCTTTGTGTTTGCATCTCTCTTCCTTTACTCTTTACCTTTTAATTGCTACTGTGTTTGTGATTAATTATGGTTTAGAGTGTTTTACCAATTTGGGTATAGCTTATATTCATCATTCCGCACATATATTGTTTGTGTATAAGATTGTGTTGGTATTGTTGAAATTGGGGGTTTAAACATTCATTAGTGTTTTACGCACTAATTGAACTTTCACTCTTCTTATTTCAACCTGATCATTAAGATGAAAAAAAATGAGACATTTTCTCATAGCCTATGATCTAAAAGAAAATTACTAAAGTCAACACAGTTTTGCTTAGAATATTAATCTTGCAATACAAGTGATTTCTTTATAAGAAATTTATTCATGGTGCAAAATAATAAATGGTAAACTATAAGTTCATTCAATATATTCAATTTAGGCATTCAACTGTTATATTAATCATATTCAATAAAGTACTCAAGCATTACTTAATTTAGTGCATATGCGTATGTACAAAATATATCACATAAATCCAACAAATTTAGCTAAAGACTAAAATAAACACTAATAGACTAGCCATTTGAAAAGGTGCGTCTTTTGAGAAAAATTTAAAAATCACAATTAGGGTTTGTTTGGGAACCGCTTATTTTGCTGAAACTACAAGCTTTTTGTTGAAAGTATTGTAGATAAAGGGAAAAGTTAGCTGAAATAGTACAATAGGACTCATAAATAGTACCAAAAATTGCAATTAGGCCCTTAAATAGTAGTAAAAATAAGCTAAATAGTAAAATAAGCTAAATAGTAAAATAAGCTAAATAGTAAAATAAGCTGGCTTTTAAATTTGGAGCCAAACGCACACGTAGATGAAATCTCTTCCCTCGCAAACAGGAGAGCAAGCAAGTCAGCAAGACTAGAAACAGTAGCATTATAAATATTTTCAATGTAAAATTGATGGGTAATGGTAAAGTCAGTGGGTGGTTGGGATAGATAATGAAATGAATTGGACTTTATCACTTGACTTGATTTTATTTTGGCACAAGGCACAAAGAACGTCCATCATCTCTTCCCTCGCAAATAGGAGAACAAGCAAGTCAGCAAGACTAGAAACAGTAGCATTATAAATATTTTCAATGTAAAATTGATGGGTAATGTTAAAGTCAGTGGGTTGTTGGGATAGATAATGAAATGAATTGGACTTTATCACTTGACTTGATTTTATTTTGGCACAAGGCACAAAGCACATCCATCCATAATACATGGTTCAAGCGTGGACGAAGTTTATCCTCTTGAAACAACAATTTTATTATTATTTTCTCAATTTGTATTAAAATTTTTGATATAAAAGTGTTAAAACCCTCATAAATTCACTTCCAAAAAAAAAATTTGTTTGGTCACTTGATATGATACTAACTACAAGTCTTTTGTAGTTTGTACTACAACTATTGATACATTGTCAACAGCTTATCAGCAGTATTTGAACAACAGGAACAAACTAGGATTCTTAAGGGCCTGTTTGGTTTGCTGCTAACTCAATTTTCATATTTCAACACTCAAATCTCATCCCTGAAACTCATTACTCAATTCTCATATCTCTAACTCAATTCTCCCATAACTCTATTGGTAGTGTGTTTGGCTGGAAATTCTCAGTGGTATTTCAATTCAAAAACTCAATTTTAAGTAAAGCTGTGGGACCCACAAAAATTAATGCTCAGCAAAATGCATCCTCTCCGCTACAACCTGAAGATAAAAGAAGAATGCAAAGTGAAAAAAAAAAAAAAAAAACTTTGATCTCATAAAATAAACCCAGAAAATGAAGCCAAAAGATCTCAGTTTTAAGGGTTTGGTGTTGATATTTGAGCTCTGATCTCATGTCATAAACCCAATAAGTAGCACAAACATCACAAACCCAGAAAATACCCAAAAAAAAAAAATATCTAAAATAATCTAGTCCGAAATCAAACCCAAAAATGCCCCAAAAAGACTATAACAACCCACCAAGAAAAAAGAAAGAAAAAAAAAAAAAAAAAAATCAGTGTGAAGAAAGAAAGAAAAAAATCGGTGTGAAGAGATGAAGAAAAAAAGAAGCAGCAGCTGTGAAGAAACAAAGAAAGAAAAGAGAAGAGAAGAATGGCGTTGGAGTGAAGAAGGAAGAAAGAAAAAGAAAAAAATGAAAAAAGAAAAAAATGAAAGAAAGACAGAACCAGGCGTGTGACCTGAAGAAGAAAGGAAGAAAGGAAGTAAGAAAGAAAAATAAGAAAGAGAATTAATGTGACAAGTCTTTAGGTGGGTCCCATTATTTTTATGTATTTACTAAAAAGCCATGTAACTCATAACTTGGAAATGTGAAAACACCAAAATTGTGTTTTCAGTTTCCATCATCCAAACTCAAAATTTTGACTTTTTGAGTGATGGAAACAAACATCCAAAACTAATCCAAACACTGCATCATTTGTGGGATCCATGAGTTTTGGATGATGGATCATGAAAATTGAGTAATATCACTCAGTTTTTGGACTATCCAAACAAGCCCTAAAACATTTTCCTTCTTTCAATTATTATGCTCTGCATGGATATTAAAAGCTTTACTTTGTCGAATGGAACCAAAACATTTTCTTAAAAATATCCACAAAAAACAAAAAGGGTACTAAGTGTTCGTTTGGGAACAACTTAGGGTTTGTTTAGAATCCGCTTATTTTGCTAAAACTGAAAACTTTTTGCTGAAAGTATTGTAGATAAAGGTAAAAGTTAGCTGAAATAGTACAGTAGGACCCATGAATAGTACCAAAAAGTGCATTGAGACTCATGAATAGTAGTAAAAATAAGTTGAATAAAAAAATAAGCTGGCTTTTTAATTTGGAGCCAAACACACACTAAAACATTTTATTTGGGCTTTTGGGCTAAATTGTATTTGTTTGAGCAATTTTTTAGAAGTGTTACGTTCGCAATATTTTTACGACACTTTTACAACAGATCCTAGATGAACAGCTTTTACTAGTTCTAATTTGAACCTACCACAAAAATCACTTTTTTGTCTACCAATAACAACCAGTAACAACTTACTACTTAAGATTTATCTGTGAAATTGTTGTGAAAATGTTGTAAAAATTGTATTTTTTGAAATTCTTTGGTTCAACCTTCTACGAACTAAAATTTTGGAGAGATCAAATTTTATTTTTAATGGACTCAAATTTTTATTTAGGGTGTTCAAGTTTTTTTCAGGGTGGTCAAGATTTTTTTCTAGGGTCATCAACAACCCATATTAATTTAAAATTCAAAAATTTTAAGGCATTTAAAAAAAAAAATCAATTCAGGGTAGTCATGTGACCACCCTGAGTAACATGTAGAGCCGCCAGTGATGCCAGAGTGGGTGGTGGGTTTATTGTGGTTTATGAAAAATCGTTTTTTAGTAGGCATGGAAGTAGTCTTTTTTGGATTGGTAAGTCTATAACAAGGATCCAGGTCCAACAATCTAATCCATAATTCTGTTGGGATTTTTATTATCTAAGTTGATCCATAGGATCATAAAATTGTAGGATTTTAAGATCTAACCATGATCAGCGGAGTAAAAGCATAGTCCCTTTATATTTGACTAAAAGGATACTCCCATCATCCTGGAAGGAATGTCCCATGCCATTTTTCATTCCGTCCCAAATTCCTTTTTAAAGTTAATGCTTGAACATATAGTATCTTTTTCTTATCCCTCATTTTGAGTTAAAGCAAAGGGTCGCATCGTAGAATAACTAGAGCTGAATATTTATATGTCAAGTGCAGGTCCCTTTCAATGTGGAGATTTTTTGAAAAGAATTTCATGCTTAATTTAACATGTTCACTGGCACATGTACATACTATGGATGTTTTTGTTTACTTTTTTTCTTTGGACAATATTTAGTGAGTCATTACAAAAAAGATTGTTTTTATGATCAATGGTGATATGTTATTAGACAACCTAATATATTATATATATATATATATATATATATATAGCCTTAAATTGGGATCTAGACTTTCTTCTCAAGCATGTTACAGCTATACATATTCATAGATGCACTTTTATTGTCATCACCTTCTATAACAAGAATGGGTAATTTTCAATTCTGAATTTTCATTATTGGAGGTGAGCCATGTTGGTTCTACAAGGCCCCAAATAACAACTGCAAAATACCTTAAAAGTCTTGCTAAGGTTCTTTGAGCTCATCCATGTTGAATGGTTGACCATGAAAGTGTCAGCGGGATCATGGGCAAGTTAAGATTTATTCTGCGTATGGTATTCTATCCTACTTTTTGAAATTGCTAAATATCATGATTTCATTAGACTTTCAACCTTGTTATCAAATATTACTACAGAACCTGGCCTAAGTTTGGTCTCTTAAGGAGGCAATCCTATATCTCACCAATATGTCTTCTCACCCAAAACTGAATTTTGCCTATGACACTAGTCTAAAATTGAACATTGTGACTCTTAGGTGCTACTAATAGACAATTTCACCAACAAGAAGGGAATGACCAATCATTGTTATAGGATTGCATATGGATCGATGGAACGTTCACTCACAAATGATGAAATTAATGAGTTGCATGTATTTCATTTAATAAGATTTTGCTGACTTTTCATTTTGTTGAGTATTGCTGGGTACTACATAAATGTCTCATGAGAGTCCTACTGTTACCCAACCTTTGAGAGTCCTTATTGTTTCTTCTTATCTTTTCTACTAGTTATCTTATCTTTATTTGAGTAGTCCTAGTTATCTAGGTATCTTATCTCTATTTGAATATTTGAATAATTATCTAGTAATTATATCTAGTTATCTTAGGAGATTGTTGCTCTTTAAATAAACGTTTATGGCATTAGACCAGTTGTTGAGGAATTTCCTATTATACTATGGTTTGTCTTCCACCCAAAGGAAGTCATTATCAATTCCATCTCTGTTGCTATCAACTTGGTATCAGAACATGGCCACCAACAAGGAAAAATTGAGAAATTAGAGATTGAAATGCAGGAGCAGAAAGAGGGCATGCAAAAGATGACCACAAAGTCTCAATCTCTTGGTTCATCTATGCGTGAAATTAAAGGATGCTGTCCAAATCTTGTAACAAATCAAATTTTCTCTTAACCCCAATATCAGATGAGCAGGTGACCTCATCACACACTGGAGAGAAATCAAATTAGTCAACTGGATTCAGAACTACAAAACACGATCAACCACGACCCACCAAGCTAGATTTCCCAAAGTACTCGAGTGATGATCCAATGGTTTGACTTGACCGTGTAATGCAATATTTTGACTACCAAGGGACATCTGAAGATTGTAAAGTCACGTTGGTAGCCTTTCATTTGGAAGGGGAAGCGAACCAATGGTGGCAATGGATGAAGAAGGTTGTATTGCGGGGAGAAGATTGAAGTCACTTGGGAAAATTTTAAAAAGGAGTTGCTGGTCCAATTTGGGCCAACTGAGGCAGAGGATTTTGACGAGGCTGTCTCGAATATGTCAAAGTGGGACACATTGGGAGTACCAACGGGAGTTTGAGAGACTTGCTAATCGGGTCTGAAAGCTCAAATAGTGTGGAAACACTAAAACCTGTTTAGATCCCCAATTTTAAAAACATGGCTTAATTGCTTTTACTCTAACTTATCTAAGTACAAAACAAGAGTAAATGAAGCGCAATAAACCAGAACTACTCTAGTGCATGAACATAAGCAATAAAAAATAAATGTATAGCACAAAGAGTAAGGGAAGAGAGATGCAAACACAAGATAACATAACGATGTGTTATCGAAGAGGAAACCGAAGAACTCAGAAAAAAAAATCTCTCTCCGACCCTCCAAGTCAAAATCGATCCCTAGTGAATAAGTTGGAGTACAAGGATACCAAAAAGACCCTCCAAGCCTAATCTACCCAAAGTATTTGAGCCCTCCAAGCTCCAGCTACCAACGAACTTCTCGAAGTCTTGTCTTCACTAGTTATCCAGATCCCACAATACCGCCCGATTGCATTTGCCATGCCTCACCAACTTATTTTGGCAAATCCCTAATGCTTCCCAAGCTCCAAATCACTCTCTACATTCTGAATATGTGTGAGTTATGTTTAGGCACAAAGCTCCTCTCAAGATATAACAATGGGAGAGGGAAAATAGAAGAGATTACAAGGATTTCTCTATTGAGGATGACTAGCTTTTTCTAATAAGATGGGTGTGTTGTAAAAACCGTTCTAGATTTTTCTTCTGAATAGCCTCCTTTTCAATTTTATGAGTAATGAGGGTATATATAGTAGGGTAAAGAAGAGGAAAGATCATACTTAAAATCCTATAGGCAAAGAGTTTCACGGGTCACTCTCGACTTGGCTTGAGTCACGAAGTGACTCGCGAAATACATCCTAGCACGTGACCCTTCAGCTTCCAGCATGTGCTTCTCATGTGACTTTCGCGGGTTGCACCACTTGCGAGTCAAGTCGCGAGATCAACTCTTGAGCAATCTTCACCAACTTAATACTAAACCCAATACAATAAAATCCCACAAAATACAAGGAAATAAATTAATGCAATTACAACACTTTTTGTCATGGAATAAAACCAACACAAATGTTATGTGAAAAACCATAACTTAACAAGGTCGATGGTTGGCCATAAAAGGCATTGGTGGGAGCATTCATGGGTGGGCTGAAGGATGACATTGCTTTAGAAATTTGGATGTTCAAACCAAAAACACTCTCAGAGGCTATTGAGTTAGCTAGAATTAGGTATGAGAGTGTGGATGGACAACGACAACAAAACAAGGCAGATCAGCCATAAACAAATAAGGCAGCCTTGTTAGAACAGTGTCAATCCAACCAACACACCTGGACAAACGAGTCAAACAAACGGAACTGTATGTACAAAAAACAAATTCTTGGGAGGAAATGCAAAGGCAAAGGGAGAAAGGGTTATGCTTCAAATGCAATGAGAAATTCACACCAGGACATTGCTATGCAACTTCACAAGCCTTTGTCATTGAAGTTTGTCCACATCAAGAATTCTAAGAAGGTGGTGGAGATTCAACTTGGGATGACGAACCTTGTGGATAAGGTTAAACTTCAAGGGGGGGAAAATGATAAGGTACTATGTAAATGTCTCATGAGAGTCCTACAGCTGCCCAACCTTTGAGAGTCCTTATTGTTTCTTTTTATCCTTTCTACAAGTTATCTTATATTTATTTGAATAGTCCTAGTTATCTAGGTATTTTATCTCTATTTGAATATTTGAATAATTATCTAGTAATTATATCTAGTTATCTTAGAGATTGTTGCTATTTAAATAAACTTTATGGCATCAGGCCAGTTGTTGAGGAATTTGCTATTGTATTGTGGTTTGTCTTTCACCCAAAGGAAGTCGTTTATCAATTCCATCTCTATTGCTATCAAGTATGTTTTGTGAAGATAATTATACATTTCAAATTTGTTTCCTTAATTGTGGTATGCAGTGGAATGTAAGAGAACAAGTGCAAAGCAAGTTGAACATTGTTCTTCGATGAGGGTTTCTAGTGCAGTCTGCTACTTATATCATGTAAAGTAGACATGGCAAAACGGGCGGGTCAGGTCATTTTAAGCGGGTCAAACGGGTAATTTTAAGCGGGTTAAAATCGGGTTCGGGTCAATCGGGTTGCGGGTCGGGTCGGGTTTGGTCGGGTTGACCCGTATTTTTCACATGAATTTTATTTTATTTTTTATTTTTTTAAAAGAAAACAACATGTATTTGCTATTTGGAAAGTTATGCAACAAATTACTTAATGTAAAATGCATTATTTTGAATTCACCACTTATATTAAGAATGAACTCAGTTAAACTTATCAATACTTATTCAATAATTTTAAAATTATACAAATCCTAACATTGCTATCTAAAAAAAAATAACACAAAGATAAGTAAAACAAATACACAAGTTTTATTTTTACACAATATCAACATCCTAAAACATAAAACAAAATTACAAATGACTTATTGGATAACTCATTTGATAAAGAATAAAAACATATAAGAAATTTGCAATCTTGAAAATTAATTTTATAATCTATTATCAATTGTGGTTGACACTCTATTTCAATTTGAGATATATATTAAAGTTTGATTGCTTACTTATTTACACATGGTCTTTTTTATGAATATCATATCATTGTTAAACAATACATACTCTAGGAAATATCATAATTTATTTTGAAAAGCTGTTTATTTTGGACATAAATTGTTAAAAAATAGGTCTAAGCATTCATAATTTATGCTAATTTGATACTTTGGCTTCACTATTTTCACACTTGTGAATGTTTCTCACACATGTCTACAATTTTAAATCTATGTTTTTAACTCTACAGATTATCTTGGCATATACTTTGCTATTTGATATATAAAAATCTTTACTCATTACAGAATGCTCAACCACATGCATTTATCTTTCAATTAATTTGCATACAGTTATGTAAATGTATCAATTGTTTCCTTAAAGTTCACAATAAACAATTAAACCAATATTGCCTTAATTTTACTATTTTTTTTTTTTACCAAAAAAAAAAGTTTTAAAAAAATGGTTCGGGTTCGGGTCGGGTCGGGTCGGGTTGACCCACAAAAAACATGGGTGGGGTCACGGGTCAACCCGTTTTTGCTTCGGATAAAAAAAAAAAATCGGGTTCGGGTCGGGTCGGGTCGAGTCAGAAAATTCTGACCCGTTTTGCCATGTCTAATGTAAAGTTCTTCATACTATATTGTTAATTTACAGTTTTTATTTTGTTTGCTGTGTTTTTAAATGTTTTTTTTTTAAAAAAAAATTGATAAACAGTTCAAAGCCAGTAAGGACGGTAAAGCACCCCCAAGATTGAAGGGGACAGATAAAATTTCTGAACGATAAGTTGATCGAACAGTTGTGTCCTGTAGACTGTGGTATCTTTGACCTTTATGGTTCTATATGCTCTTTGATGAGTTTGATAGCAATCACATATTCAAAGAAAAAGCACTAGTCCAAATTTTACCACAGGAGATTTTCCATGACCTCTATAAACTTCAATGCAAGCTTACAAATTTGTGTTAATGAACCAACACGGTAGTAGTAATTTCCTAACTTTTAACTGGATATGGGGTCTACTAATCCATAGCTCAGATCAGACTGATTTTAGGCTTGATAGTATGAGTTATGGAATTCTGACTTTTGTTATTAAACTGGGTCTGATTACATTATGTCTCATGTGCCTTAATTCATTTGAATCCATACATTCCAGTTATTGGCTACCATGAAGATTTCACTTGTGATATTATGCCTTGGACAAGAGATACTGTAAGAAATTGATTTAATAATTGGGGTTGATGTGATAATAATAGATGGAAATTTTGGTCATTATTGTGCTTCTCCTACTTATAGTAGCTGGTATACTGTGTAGCCGATACATATATATTACCTTCCTCTCAACAAATATTGGAATATTCTTGCACTCAACTTCTGTTAGTTTGAATCTTTATTAATTAACTAGAAGAAGTACTCGAGCTGATCCCATAGAACTATAGAAGAGTGAATAGTTAAACTTAACTTACTCCTTTAGAAGATATCTCAGGCACCACTAGTTCTAGAAGTCTTTTGCTATTTTCCAGTTTGCTCTACGGATGAGAACTTTTCAGGCATCAACTGGGCCTTACAACCCATTATAGAAGATAAAAAACACATGCTGAATATTTTTGTTGCTGGGATTTTCTTTTTGTACCTTGAGTGTAAAATTTCATTTCTCTCAATTTTGTCATAGGGCTCTTTTTGTATGGCTGGTGGCTTGTAGCGCAGAAAGAGTAGAGTGCTTGGGCCCGACTATTCCTCTATTCTTGATTTATTTAATCCCAAAAAGAAAAAAAGAAAAAGAAAAACAATTGATAAGCAATTGCAGCTTGCAATAATTTGAGTGGTTGAAGAACAAAAGAATTGCTGAACGTTTCTTACATGTTTATGACTAGTTGAATTTTTCATTGATGTTCAAGTTAGATATTTAATTTTATTTAACGTGTTGAACTTTCCACTGAGCTATTTAATTTAATGAGTTGGGATGACAAGTTTAATCTTTATTGATGTTTTAGTGAGTAAGCGATAAAGATAGGGATGAACCTACTTGCAAAAGTCATTTCAAGTTTGTATGGAATGAAACCACAGTTTCACGGAAACTATTTATTGACTAATAAGTCATGGCTTCAATTGAATATATGAAAGTGCATGGAAAATCTTGCATGCACAACACCCACCAAACTTGTCCACATTGTTAGTAAGCCTCTTCCCATAAAATAAGGTCGTTTATTACAGAATTAATATTAATGATTTTCAATACTTAAAAAAAAGATCAAGATTCATTTTGAAATATCATGAATGATTTCAAACATATTCAAAAACTTTTATTTGTGTCTTTTATTTTGTTTAGATTTTAAAAAAAACACATAATAGAAACTAGTTGTATTTTTTATATACAAACTTAGATTTGAATCTTAGTATATTTGTTATTCTTGAATGGTCAAAAATTTATTGTTCAAGTTTTTGTTCTCCAAAGACAAATTCCTACATCCATCCCTGGTTCTCTCTCTATTTTCCTTTAATTTTCATTATTGGATGAAAAAACATTTGGCTCATGTGAGACCTGCATGTTCTGTTTGGTAGAAAATGGATGAGCCACTGATTGAAGAGGCCAAAAAGTTGTCGTACCAAATTGACAAAATATATATATATATATTTATATATATGTATATATAGAGTCCGGTTAATGTGTGCCCGAATGACACACATTAAGCCTTCTATATTTAGAAATATTTTCTCAGAAATTGAAAAAGTATTGACAACTTTTTCAATTCTCGAAAAAATATTTCTAAAAATAGATGGCTTAGGGCACACATTAGCAAAATCCATATATATATATATATATATGGAGCATTTAATGACTTAATGTAACAACTTGAAAGTTCAAAGGGTGCTACTACAATTTAAGCTTTGAAAAATAAACACTGAATATTGGAAATTTAGAAACCCTGTTGCAATCAAACTCCGTGGATGAAACAAATATTGTTGCACTCAAATTCTATTGTTCGTTTGAATTTAAATTTTTTTTAATTTGCTAGATGTCTTTCGCCATTGAGCTAAAATTTTCTTAGGCGTAAAACTTTTTTCCAGGTTGGTGTACACGTAAGAACTCATTAGATATCAACTGGGCCTTACAGCCCCTTACAGAAGATATAAAGCTTAGGCTGAAGATTTTTCGTGTTGTGATTTCCTTTTTGTACTTCGGAACGTAAATTCCATGGCTCACAATCTTGTCATGGGCAACTTTTTACAAGTTCCGATGGGCTGATTTTGTAAGACTGATGGCTTTTAGCATAGAAAAAGAATAGTGATCGATTGAGCCCATCTAGCTCCCTTTCTTCTTGATTTATTTAATATATAAAAAATAATGACAGTCACTCGCTGCATTAATATTAGCGACAGTGGTTGACAACTTTTCTTTCACGGTATGATCGTACTGAGCCATTTAATTGGGATGACAAGTTGGGATGACAACTTTTCTTACACGGTATGGTCGGAAGAAAGCAATAAATATAAAACGACTTTTGCAATACCCACGTCACTCTTGTCTATTAATGTTATTAATTGAGGTAATTATTGAGTATTTTTATAATACTATAAATGTATACTCTTTATTCTTACGTAACTGTAGATTCTACTAATTATATTTATGGTGAGACTTATCATTTATGTGAGAGGAGGAAGAACGCATTTATAGTACGCTGAGAATATTCAATAATTTTCCTATTAAAGGGAGCATCTTACCATCGAATAAGGTCTTTTACCCTAACTTGGGAGGCGGGGGAATTCTTCTACCATTAAATATCTTTTCAAATAGTTAATGAATTATTTATTGGCAAGAGCCTTGGAATTCAAAAGTTGGCACTTCTTGAAATGTCTACAACATTTAGGGCTCAAATATTTTGCACCCAACAAAAACAAATTGGTGTTTGCTTTATGAGCCTAGGTACTAGCTCAAAGAGGCACCAACGATCGACCATACTTGAATGCCAGCGTTACTTTACCTCTATGTTGAATGGTTTAGCTTGAATGCTAAGTTGCTAAGTTGGAATTCTACTCATTGATTAAAATCAATGGATATATTAAAGAGAAAGCAAGTAAAAAAAAAAACTTATAATTTCATATTTGGGACACATTAAACCCCACACTTTTAAAGTGGATATATTTTAAATCACACACTTTCATAAATAGGACACTTAAAACTCCATTTTTTTTTTATGAAAAAAAAAGGCTATATAGTTAAAGGCGAGTGTGTTGCACGGTTTTATTATAAAATTATAGAATATATATTTTATAAAAGAAACAATAACCAAATAAATAATTATTATAATAACAACAGGAATAAATTGTATTGGTATAACAACTATCAAATATAAAATGATAACACAAAAAAATATAAAATTATTGTCCAGATTTGGCTTTATATATATATTTGTGAAAGTATTATATTTAAAGTATCCCATTAAATTTGGAGTTTAATGTGTCTTAGGAATTAAACTACAGGATTGTTTTATATACTTTTCCCTTTCAATTCATGATTCTGTTTACATGAACAATGTTACAAGTTGTATTTTACTTTTCTTTTATTGTTTGAGCCGTGGTTTGTTGAATGGCCACGTCTCAAACTTCACGTCAATCGATTTGATCAAAAATAGAATTCTATAGGTACGAGTAAATTCAATAATTTTTGCACGTTATAATCAACACATTTTCAAGGTTATTTCACGGCAATAGCCCCCCCGCTGGTTAAAGCTTTTAGATGATATAATCATATTCTTATTAATAAGAAAACAGTATTAGACTCTACTTTACTGGTCTCATAAGTTAGAGCGTAAGCTTATATTGCATAGACAGCAAGTCCTCAATAACTAGTATTAGATTTGTTCAACGAAACAATCGCGGTAAACACTTTTATTGCCAAGGTCAACCTAGATTGTATTTGGATACTTGAATTTGGATTTAGGTTTGAACTTTAAAGTAATGGATTTGAAATTCTATGATTCCAAATTTATAATTTATAAAATTTCTTGATTAGATACATTTTATACCTATGATTATTTGAAATTATAAAATTTAAAAACTATTCAAGTATGTCTTTAAGAATTTCTAAAATTCCATGGGTTTAGAAGTTATTTCAAATCCAAGAATTTTAATGTTTAAAATCCTTTGTAGATTTGTCAAATCTTAATTCTTGACATTTTTTAAACTATCCAATCAAGGTATTTGGATTTTAATTATTCAATCCAAATTTACATGCCTAAATCCTACTATCCAAACATATCATTGATGTTTTTAAATGGAATTGGGAGTTTCAAATTGTGGCAGTGAAGGGTGAATTCTTTGTTGGTACAACAAGATTAAGTGATAGTTTTAAAACTTGGCAAAATGAAGAAATCAAAGAAGATGACAGAGGATAAATGGTAGTTGTTGGGACTATGGTAGTCCTTCCATTAAGAAGGCAACATTGATAGTGATAGTGCTACTGCCTACTGGTACAAAGTGATCAATTTTTTTAGGGTAAATTACAATTTATCCCACAGATTAATCCACAAACTTTGCCACATTCAGCCCCCTAAGGCATGGAATATTAAAATGAAACTATTAGGATTGGTTCAAATTTACAAATTTTGCATGTTTTGGACGAACAAATTAACCTTTTTATAAAAAAATAAAAATAAAAAGAAAAAAGGACAAACATTTTAACCTCTATGGTTTGACCCAATAAAACTTTAGTCCTGCAAGCAATATTAAAGGTTATATTAAAAGAAAATTATTGTTTTGAGTATTTTGAATTAAAAGTTTTTTTTTTTTTTGAGAGAGTTTCAACCTATGGTGTCTACTTCTGATAATAACTCTTTATTATTAGACCAATACACCAATCAGTTTTGGTGTAGGTAGAGATTGAATCTCAGATCTCTTATACAACTATCAAAGACTTTAAATCCAAATATTCGAGAGTCAAATGTAATAATTTAAAGCTTGCGACTTAAATTGTGATAGGATACAATTACAAATGGTTAATCTTAATTTTCCCTTTTCTTTAATTGCAGCAATGGAGATTCATAGAGCACTATTATATGTCATGGAAGTTAACCACGGCAAAAACTTAAGTACATTTTATTTTATTAAGTACAACATGCTAGATTCTTTAATTATATTTAAACACATATTAAGAGTTTTGCTGCTCAACAAGCACCTCTTAATATTTCTAACAAAAAATTCCCGAATTGAAATCCTCTTTCTGCCGTTATAATTGTTGAATTATCAAAAAAATGATATTCAAACAACACATAGTTGTATAGAGTCTATAGGTCATGTTGACGAGTACCTCTCAATGTATAACAAGTTCACAGAAGCTTCACAGAAGCTTCATCATAACAAGTTCACAGAAGTTACAGAACTAATAATATTGACTCCATGCTCGGGTATGGGCCCTATGGGGTAGGGGTGGCAACTAATCAGTCAAAACAATAAATGCAATCAGAGGATGAGCATATCCTTTTTCTTGACTTTGATTTTTCAATGGTCTCCCATTGATTTGCAGTCACAAAGCATCTTTATGAATATCTAGACGTTCCAAATTTCCAATAATCTAACTTGCTAGCTGCTCTCTCTCTCACTCTCATAATGTCCAGAGAGAACCTTCCCTTATTTGGGCTTCTGGTCCTCCTATTTGCTCTCTTCCATGAAGCTTGTATTGCTAAGGGTCAAAGCCAGAACTGCAGCTCTGCTTCCTGTGGAAATCTCCTTAACATCAGCTGGCCTTTTCGACTAAAAAGTGCTCCTCATCAGTGTGGATGTGGTGCCGAATCTGCCGGTGGCCTTGAACTTGATTGCGAGAATAACCGTGCTTCTTTGTTGGTTGATTCTTTGAAATTCTATGTCCAGGAAATCAATTATGTTAATCGAACATTTCGACTAATGGATGCGAGTTTACACAAAAAAACATGCTCCATTCCCCATCTTATCCCAAACATTTATTATTATTATCATTATTTTTTCCCTTCTTCTAATCATATGTATCTTTTGAATTGCACCTCACCACTCAACTCGACCCTCTATGTTGATGTCTCTCATTGCATCGGTAACTCTTATTCCGCACAAACGTATTTCTATGCGTATTTTGGATACCTTAAGGCACTTGATCTTCCACAGTTATGCAGAATAGAAGGTACGATTCCAACTTGATTAGAGAATGCAACAGGCCTATCTGCTTTGGAGATTCAACAAGAATTGTTACAGGGCTATGAATTTCATTGGTTTTATTATTATTGTGATTATTCACAGAATAATAAGAAATTGAAATATAAATGGTGAGAACCCAAAGGCGCTCCATAAATCGTTTTTTTTTTTTTTAATAATTAAATGTCACTTTACTTCCTAAGGGAAAAGACAAATATGCTCAATTTATCTTCAATATATAATTACAACTTACTCTCTTTTTTGACTTATATATCTTACCAGGTTTCGAGATTCTATTATTTTTCCATTCATTCAGAAACTATATGGTGTTTTACGCAACAGCTTCTTGTTCCAAGGTACGCCTTTCGGAGTTCATTAGTGTGCTTTCTATTAAATTTATGCCTTTCGGGATTCTATTTTTCCATATATTCAATGAACTAAATTTACTCTTTTTGGCTTCATGTTGTGATCTGTTCTCTTGGGATTCTTTCGGCAGGAGGAGTGCTCACTTTCATCCAATACATAGGTGCGATTTCTTTTTGACATGTTGGTTCGGATGATTTTAGAGAAATTGAGTAATGACTAATAATAAAAAATAGAGTAGGGTAATGGTTAATAATTCATTTTAAGAAAATTTTGATACCATTTTTATGAGAAATGGAAAAAACTGTCAAAACAATAATTTTTTTCACTACAAAAAAGATTGTTATTAGCGATGGCCAGAGTTCGTCACAACAACACAAAAAGCCGTCGCAGATTAGTATTGCCGATGGTAAAAGGCCGTCGACGGCCGTCGGAAAAAGCCTTGTCGGTAATACTATATTATTGACGAGACCGTTGCTAACACTCATTTTCGACAGCACAACTCCGTCGTAAGTACTTGATAATTGCCGTCATAGATTCAACTTCATACGAGGAAGTTGGACGACCAAATACCTTTTGTGATGACCTTCGGCCGTCGTTAATGCATAGTTTCGAAGACGAAATGCCGTCGTAGTTATTTCATTTGTCATCGACAATACAACTTTATATGAGGAAGTCGTATGACCAAATACTTTCTACGACGAACTAAGGCCGTTGTTAATACCTTTTTTTTGACGAATAAAAGCCGTCGTAATTACTTGGTTTGTCGTTGACAATGTAACTTCATACAAGGAAGTCAAATGACCAAATACTTTCTACAACGAACTAAGGCCGTTGTTAATGCCCTTGTTTTGACGAATAAAAGCTGTCATAAGTACTTGGTTTGTCGTCGAAAATAACTTTTGTGATGAACTATAGTTGTCGTTAATGTAGTTTTTCAATGACTAAAAGCCATCGTAAAATAATTGGTTTTTCGTCAACAATACATTATCAATGTGACCATTTACCTTTTTCAATGAACTTTGACCATTATTGAAACCTATTCACCACGTTAGTAATACATTATTTGCAACAAAATAACTTTGTCAATAATAAAATAGAGATCATTTCTAATATTTTAATTGCGAGAAAACATAAATCTCCCAAAAGTTTTTCAATTCAAATAACAAGCACAAATCCATAATTGTCCAAATCTAGAAAGTGCATAAAGCAATAAAAAAAATATTAAAACGTCTATAAAATAGAATAAAAAATATTAATTAAAACGTCTACATGAAAGCTATAATATCCTTCACCAAACTTGAAAACATAAATATTGGAAGATCAATCATCATCTGAGTCAGTATTCTCCTTCTGAGAGTCATCTGAGACATCTTCCTCCTCAAAGTCATCTTCCTCCTCAGAGTCATCTTCTGTGTTTTCGTCCACATTTTGATTTCCTTCTCCAGCATTGGTCTGTAATATTTTGATTAAACTAAATAAGTATACAAAAAAATTATTATTATGCAAATTATATTTACAATACATAATAAAGATATTGAAACGTATTAATTTAACAACATCAACAACAATCCCCACAATGAATAACAATGGTATTATCAACATCAAAGAATATAGGATCCTTACTAACAAGAACCTTGTAGTTCTCTTGTGAATGAAAACTTCAAAGAATAAATTTGCCACCAATAATCACATTAATAACATTTTCGATCATAACAAACACTACAAATCATGTACTTTGCATGGATAGGTAAAGATATACTAATTTAAATAACATTTTTTTAATCTAAATTTAGCGATCCAAATAATTGAAATCTATAATGATCAACTTTACAACTTATTTCAACAACCTCAAGAAAATAGCAAAAAATATTAATGTTGATTATACTGAAAAATATATAAATATACCTGTGTAGTAGGTTCTTGCATAGAATTAAAGCCCATCTTTTTCAAAGCATTTGCTATCATATGAGGCATTTCCTCTTTCAATTGATTGATTTTTCCCTGCAATTCCATTTTCTCAGCAAAACTTTTATCCTCTGCTTCTTTAAAACGAAGCTCAAAATCCTCCTTTTCTTTTAAGTGATCCGCTTGACATTGCTTACTACACTGGCTAGATGAACTTGGGCCATACACATCTCTAGGCTTGACACCGGCACCCATGCCAAGACATTTAAAAATAATAATAGTAATAATAATAACATACGTATAATTTTTGTGCTTTTTCACTGGCAAAAGTAACACCATCTTTTTTCATATGCATCGACCTGAAACATTCGATTGGACTTGGTTCGCATCCATTCTTCTCCTCCTATGACCATTTTAAAAGGAAAATTATAAGATAAATCAATTCAATATACGAACTAATGTTATAGAAATTTAACATGGCAATTTTATCATACCAATTCTTTTCTGCGCTTAGCCATTGGTACAGAACCTGTAGTCATAATGATAGCTTGATTTTCTTTGCGATTTCTTTTGTTTCTATCACTCTTTTCCTGGTTACATGAAAAAAATACACTAAATGAGTTAATTATTAAACATTTGCTTCTAGGAAAGATTTTAGAAAAAAATATATTAAAAAAAACTATTAATAAAGTTCATTTTATAATCACCTTCCACTTGCGATTATTCCATTTGTTGCACATCTCTTTCCAAATAGTTGGAGTTACATCATTTGGGGGATGCTTGTACCATTCATCCTCAGGAATTTTATTTGTTACACATTGTTCTCTAAGGTGCCACATCCAATCAGGATAGCGTCGTTTGACATGCTCATCAAATACCTCCCTCTCAAGAACTAAGTCATCTGTCTCAAATTGTGCTTCTTTGTATAACTCATAAAGCATATTCAGTTGTTCTTTAGGGTATTTTGAAAAAGTTGTCCATGGCCCAGTGATGTTTTGGTGGAACTTAATAGTAATCTCTTGGGGTATTTTCTTTTCTATGGATCTAATAAAATGAAAGAAACACAAAGCATGTAAAATATTACATATAAATGAAATGTAAGCACTAAAAAATAAATGATTAAAGTAACCGAAAAATAGGGAAAAAAGACCTTCTATCATGTATCTCACACTTGCGGTTATGACCTGGATAAACACCCTTAGCCTTTCCCCGACCTCTTTTCTTTTGTACAGTAGATCCTACCAATAATGGAATAAGTAAAAATAAATAAATAAGCTTTAAGCATAAAATTGGTATATTAGCATATAAACTTTAGGAAAATATTAAGTATTACCTTCACTGCCCCCATTAATCACACTATTAGAAGAAACAAGTGCTTCATTAGTTGGAGACTTAGATGATGAAGGTGCAACTTGTGATTGACTACCACTATCACCTTTATCTCTTGCTTGTTTTATAGCTCGCTTCTTACTTTTCTTTGCCATTCACCTGTAACGTAGTTAAAAAGAAAGCCACATCTTTGATAAGTTGTAATTATTTAGTCAACAAAAACATAATTAAAACCAAGGACCATATTAGAAATATCAATATAAAGATTAAAAAAAAAAATTGTGATAGATAAACTTATTATAAAAGTTAAAAACTAAAAAACTAACTTAACAACACCACCTCTGAATATATTGTAAACTAACTAACATGAAAAGCTTAATCAAATTTTAGAGATCCACTAATTTAATTAAATAATTATATACAAATAACTTGCACAGCTTCAACAAATTGCTAAAGTTTAGCCAAAAAAAAATTGCTAAAGTTACTTTTTACAGTACATTTATATTATTATATATCTACAAGACACATACTATTATTATAATATTATTATAGGGTCACAGCTTCAACAAAACAAATACTTATATTATTGAAAAGTGCTCAATAAGACTCTAGTCTTCTTGCAGTTTTACGGACAAAGGAATAGTCAACGGTACACTAATCATCAATATTATATTATTATATATCCACAACAAACACCAACCATCCATTCAAATATATTTTTTTAATAAAAAAAATTCAGCCATTCATTCATTATCTTTTTGGCTCAGCACCCAACCATCCATTATCACTTTATCTCTATTCAGTGGATTCTAGAACGTGCAGTATAACTTAAAACTGTACAAAAAATAAAGTGCAGACAAAGAGAGTGAGATAGAGTAAGTGATACCAGTGGTTTAGCAAGACGTTTAGATTTGGCAAGTATGGAGAAAGATGGTGTAGAGACAAGCAAAGATACTGACGGCACAAGAGAGTAATAAGACAGAGTTGGTTTTTTTTTTTATAATTTTTTTTTTATGTTTCTGTTTTTTGGTTTTTGTATTGGGAATTAGGGATTTGTTGAGGAAGACAGTTTTGGGCTTTTTTTTTGTTTTGTTTAATTAGGGATATGTTTACCTTAAAGGAATTTCGTATATTTTTGGGTTTTTTAAATTTTTATTTTTTGTTGAGAAGATGGGTTTGTTGACATTGTTGTACCAACTTTATTTTATTTTTTGAATTTTTTTCAACAAATTTATAAGGGTCAATTATAAAATTTTAAAGTATAAATTAAAATTTTTTTTTTTGGATGATCTAAATTTTAAATTTTTTGCTGCTAAATTCTAAATTGAGAGGAGTGAGGGTAGGAAGGAGGGGGTGGCGGTAAAGAAAATTTTAACCTATGTTGCAATTTTATTCCATCTCAAATAGGAAGTTTCAAAAGTCAGGGAAATATAACCTCTCAATATTGTGTAGGTGGGTTTTTTTTGTACGAAAATATAACCTCAATATTTAAAAAAAAAAAAAAAATTTGTGTATTTTATTAGGCAAAACCACCCCAGGGAAAAAACATTTTTCACTTGAAATCTCATTAACCAAAACTTTTTAAATTAATATTAAAAATGTTGTATACTAACTTGCTCTCAATTTTTCAAAATTATCTTATTTTATAAATAAAATTTACTGATTTAAAATTTTAATTAAAGTTTTCTAAAAAAAAAATAATAATTAAAGAGTATTTAAAATATTCTTCCAATCCAATGGTCAAATTTTGGATTTGAGTCTAGAGCATTATGAACATGTGTTGTTGTACCAATATACCAAGAAATTTTGATTGGTTACGCTCTTCTAATCCAACCATTTGATTGAGCTCATAATTCATCAAAACCAATATTTTATCCCACTATTTCAATCCAATGGTCAAATTTAACTTTTGACTTTGGCATTTTAATAATTGAAACAGATAAAGGCATGAAAACCAAAAAAACCTTAAAACACTAGCCAATACTCAAAACCCACTTAAAACCTCTTGGATCAACCTAATTTTATTAAATCCAGTGGTCTTGGAACCAACTTTGAATTTAACCAAAGATTGACCAAGTTTAATAGACTTTAACGAAGTTTCATAAGATTTTATTACTCTGTTCTCACAATCTAACCGTCTGATTGTCACTATCATTTACAAAATCAAATATTTCACCACATTCTACCAATCCAACGATCAAATTTTGGATCTCCATCTGGTTGCATGATGGACATGTGTTGCTGTACCCACCTACTAGGAAACTTTGATGAAACCCATTGACACAATCTGATCATCCAAAATGGCTGAAATACGTCATTAACCCCATTGACACAATCCCCACTCTTTCAATATAATGGTCAAACTTTGAATATGAGATTGGCGCATGATGGATGCATGTCGTTATCTCATATATCAATAAAAACTACCAAATTAATAACCAATAATAACTACTAAAAAAAATTATGTATTTTATTTGGCAAAACCACCCCATTTGAAGGGAAAAAAAAAAACATTTTCCACTTGACATCCCATTAACATTTTCTTGGTGTGTTGGTCACGTTCTCCTCATCTAACCATTTGATTGAGCTCAAAATTTGTCAAAACTAATATTTTATCCTACTCTTTCAATCCAATAGTCAAATTTTAAATCTAGTTATGACACAAGATGGACGCGTGTCGTATCTGCCTATAATGAAACTTCAATAACTAAAAATATCCAATACTCTACTAATTAAGAAATTTATACACTACATAAATATTACTTAGAATCGAGAAAATGATATGCAAAATACAACCAAAAACCTACAAAATGACCTCGAATGGATTTGCATATGACTTTTGACTTTGCCATTTTAAAACTTGAAACTGATAAAAGCATAAAAACCAAGAAAACCTTAAAACACTGACCAATACTCAAAACACACTCAAAACCTCCCTACTTAACATAATTTGATCCTATCGAGTGATCATAGACCCAACTTCAATGGTTGATCATGTTTGACCAAATATTGACCAAGTTTTGTAAACTTTGACTACTCATTTTTCATAATCTATCCGTCTAACTGATGTCATACTTCACCAACACCAATATCTCACCACATTCTTCCAATCCAACGGTTGGATTTTGGATTTGAGTCTAGAGCATTATGGACATGTGTTGTTGTACCAACACACCAAGGTATTTTGATTGGACATGTTCTCCTAATCCAACCGTTTGATTGAGCTCAAAATTCATCAAAACCAATATTTTATCCTACTTTTTCAATCCAATGGTCAAATTTTAAATCTGACTATGGCACAAGATGGATGCATGTCATATCCGCCTATAATGAAACTTCAATCATTAAAAATATCCAATACACTGATAAAAATATGAAAACCTTAAAACACTGACCAATACCCAAAACACACTCAAAACCTCCCAACTCAACATAATTTGATCTTCTCAAGTGATCATAGACCCAACTTCGATGGTTGATCATGTTTGACCAATTATTGACCAAGTTTTGTGAACTTTGACTACTTATTTTCACAATTTGTCCGTCTAACTGATGTCATACTTCACCAACACCAATATCTCACCACATTCTTCCAATCCAACGGTTGGATTTTGGATTTGAGTCTAGAGCATTATGGACATGTGTTGTTGTACCAACACACCAAGAAATTTTGATTGGACACATTCTCCTAATCCAATCGTTTGATTGAGCTCAAAATTCATCAAAACCAATATTTTGTCCTAAAACATGAAAACCAAGAAAATCTTAAAATACTGATCAATACCCAAAACCCACTTAAAACCTCCTTGAACGTTTGATCAAATCCAGTGGTCTTAGAACCAACTTTGAATTTTGACCAAAGATTAACCAAGTTTAATAGACTTTGACGAAATTTTGCAAGATTTGACGAAGTTTAATAGACTGGGAAACTTTGATTAACTCGTTGACACAATCCGACCATTCAAAATGGCTGAAATACGCCATCAAAGCTAGGAAATGACCGAAATACCCATAAACTTCTAAAGTGATGAAAGTGCCCCTAAAATCTTCAAAATGATCAAAATACTTTTTACTTCTGAAATGACCAAAATAGCCCTCAGATACTTGGAGGGTCTTTTCAAATTTTTTTGTTGTTTTCAAAATCAAGACAAAATTCTAGAGTTTTAAGATAAAAATTGAGGATAATTTACCATTCAAAGTAAATAATCATTTTTTACGGCCATATGTATGTTGGAAATCACTTTTATTGTGGCAAATTTACCTTACCGTCGTTAATACCTTTTTTTCTTATGAAAATTTTAACTATTAATGACGATCACAACATCCGTCGCAAATAACAATGTAATATATAGTGATGGAAAAAACCATCAAACACATGAAAGTAAGGGCATGATTTCACTCTTTTAAAAAAATTACCAATGTCGAAGACATAGGTCCATCGCAAATATTATTTATAAAAAAATTACTATATTGTAAATAATATTATTCCTATATTTTTGGGGTTTTTAACCTTTTTTTTTTTTGGTTGAGAAGATGGGTTTGTTCACAATGTTGTACCAACTTAATTTTATTTTTTGAATTTTTTTTGACAAATTTATAAGGGTCAATTATAAAATTTTAAAGTATAAATTAATTTTTTTTGGATGATCTAAATTTTAAATTTTTTGCTGCCAAATTCTAAATTTTGAGAGGGGTGGGGGTAGGAGGGAGGGGGTGGCGGTAAAGAAAAAAAAAATTTGCTGCCAAATTATAAAGTATACCTTCTTTCTTTTAAAGCAAATTAACTATTTACGACAATTAGCATGTTTGTCATAAATACAAACTCAATTAGAAAAAAAAAAAAATTTAATTGCGATGGATAAATGTTGTCACAAATGTGAAAAGTAAGGGGGGAATTTTCCCTCCAAAATATTTTACCATTTTCGATGGCTTCATGTCTGTCGCTAATACCCTTTTTTATATTTACGATGGAATCATGTTTGTCACAAATAATAACACCATAAAAAATATATATTTTGTATTTTCGATGCACAAAGGCCGTCACAAGTGTTAATAGTGTCGACGGTGTTTCTTTTGTCGTCGTAAATAATACCCTCTTTTATATTTTCAATGGAAGATTGTTTGTTGCAAATACTAACACCATAAAAGATATATATTTTGTATTTTCGATGTACCAAAGCCGTCATAAGTGTTAATAGTTCCGACGGTTTTTTGTTTAGTTGTCATAAATAATACCTTACTAGCGATGAACATTTTTATGCCGTCGTAAAAAGTAAGGCGGGAACATTTCCCTCCAAAAAAAATCACATTTTCGACAAAAATAATAGGCATTTTCGATAGACTCATTTTGCCGTCACAAATGTGTTGATATTTGACGAGTCATTGTCAATGGAAGAGACTTGCCGTCGAAAAAGCTAGTTTTTACGATGGCTTTTTGTAATCGTCGAAAAAGTTTCGTCGCAAATAGCAATCTTTTTTGTAGTGTTTTTTTTAAGTTTCTGTTAGCATTTTCCTACTAAAAAAAATAAATAATGCCTAATACTAAACTAATTATCTTATGGACTAAATTTAGATACAGTACCTTAGGTATTGTTCCTTAAGTTCTCCTCTTAATATTCAATCATGTGGTTACTTAATTGAAAAATACACTTTCATCTCATGAGAAAAAATCCACATGGCAGAATCTTAATAGGAGAACCTAGGGAACAGCATTTAAGTATTGTACCTAAGTCTTGTTCTTATCTTATATCAAGTATAAAAATAATTAAAATATATTTTCACCAAATTTTGTTATTTATTTATTTATTTAGTATAGGATAATATATTGAGTTGTTTTGATTTATCAGAAATTAATAAATTGCAATTTAGGAATTAATTTCCTCATATTTACTGTTTTATACCTTTGTCCTTTGTAGGTGTATTTATCCTAGGAAGAGCTCTACTAGGAATTGTATGCTTAATTGCATTTTTTATATACAAATTTGGCCTAGGAAACACGTTCATGGATGATGCCATTGGAATATTCCTACAAAGTCACAATTTAATCCCTATAAGGTACTCCTACTCTCAAATAAAAAGCATGACCAATGGTTTTAAGGATAAATTAGGTCAAGGAGGTTATGGCACAGTCTTCAAAGGAAAGCTTCAAAGTGGCTATCCTGTAGCGATAAAATTGTTGAGCAAGTCAAAAGCCAATGGGCAAGATTTCATGAATGAAGTTGCTACAATTGGAAGGATACATCATATTAACGTGGTGCAACTAATTAGATTTTGTGTGGAAGGTTCTAAACAGGCTCTTGTATATGAGTTCATGCCAAATGGATCTCTAGATAAGTTCATTTTTCCAAATAGAGAAAATAGTACCGTCTTGACTTGGAATAGAATATATGAGATTGCAATGGGAGTAGCTCAGGGAATTGAATATTTACATCAAGGGTGTGACATGCAAATTCTACACTTTGATATAAAGCCACATAATATTCTCCTTGATGAAAACTTTATCCCAAAAGTTTCAGATTTTGGCCTTGCAAAATTGTATCCGGTAGATGACAGCATTGTATCTCTCACTGCTGTACGAGGAACACTAGGATATATGGCTCCAGAATTGTTCTACAAAAATATTGGGGGCATATCATATAAGGCTGATGTTTACAGCTTTGGAATGTTGTTGATGGAAATGGTGGGGAGAAGGAAAAATTTGAATGCATCCGTGGAGCATTCAAGTCAGATATACTTCCCGTCTTGGATATATGACAAACTCGATCAAGGTGAGGACCTTGAGGTGTTAAATGCCACAGAGGGTGAGAAGAAAACATTAAAGAAGATGATCATAATTGCATTTTGGTGCATTCAAATGAAGCCCATTAATCGTCCTTCCATGAGCAAAGTCTTGGAGATGCTTGAAGGCCCAATAGAGCTCTTGCAAATGCCTCCCAAACCTTTCTTTGGTCCTGAGGAGATGTCAATTGAGGACCACGCTAGTAATAATTCTGCAGGAATACCTACTAGTGCTTCGGATAGTATTGTCACCTTAGACAAAATGTAATTAAGTCATCAATAATTTTATTAATAAATCTTCCATGTATATTGCAAGCTTTCCATCATTTAATTATTCTATTTGTTTTATAGGTAACTTTTTAAATGAATAAATACCTTGTAAGGTAAGTTTTTAAATGATTAAATACCATGTAATCCTTATGTAAAACCTATCAATAAAATAAGACAAAATTTAAGGAGATCACTTTTAGTCCTTGAAATTTAAAGAGAGAGGTTTTACCCATAAAACAAACTTAAAGTGATCACTTTTAATCCCTAAATAAACTTAAAGGGTTCGATTTAAGTTTCATTGGAGTGATGATGTGCCAATTTTTAGTTTGGCCACATCATCTAATATACTAAAAATGATCACTTGAGACTTCAAAGATTAAAATAAATTATGGGTTAAACTTTAGGGACTAAAAATGTATTTACATTATAAATCAACTATTTCAAAAGGGTTAAAGATTCCCAAAGCTACAAGCCTACAACTGCTAAACTTAAATAAATCACTTTCACACTTGTTATCATGTGTAGCATACTAGCATACACAAAAATAAATTGTTTAAGATCATGTTGTAAGAAATTGAAAAACCATGGAAAAAGTTAAAACTTAACCATGATTATTAAAGATCCTAGAAGAGAAACCCCAAATTTTAGCGAGAGTTCTTCTAGTCTATAACCTATGCTTTTAAAACCGTTTGATGGAAGAAAAACTTATTAAAAGAACTAAGCTAGAGACATTCTTTGTTTTTAACATTAATCTTTATAAACTCCTTCCATCAAGGAGTTTATTATTAACAGCAATTTTTAAGTAACTAGTTACCTTATACATATTCATAATTAGTCTCTAACCTGTGCAATGCATTAGATAGTTAAAATGAATGAACTTTTTATAAGACAAAATACTTATATATTTATATATATATATTTCCTTTTTTGAGAAAGAACCATATTGTGTCATTTTTTATAAGATGAAACAAATGCATACTATTAATGTTTCTCTGTTTCTCCCATACTATTCATTTCCACAAAAAACAATTAATAGATATTCACAACATGAGGGAAGACATGACAAACATACTTATTGCCTCTTAGACATCAAATTTCAAAATGAAATATACATGATCCACATTTATATATGCCTATTTTAAGATATCAAGATATTTTGATGTCAAACACGAATAAAAATATTTCTTTTAGCATTTACTACATCTGTAGTTTGCAAAGAAATCTCAACCATGTTGCCACAATGCATTAAAAAAAATTATTCATCATGTAAAACTTCAGTTATGTCCATATATTACCTTGGAGGGAAGCACATGGTAGTTGCAAATTTAACTTCATAGGATCTATACATTACTAAATATTTTGCAATCTTAAGTACAATCTATATCAGTAGAAAATTGTCTAGAAATCAAACTGATTTAACCATTTTTTTTAGAAAGGGAGCACCTCTTATATTCATGAATTGGGAACAAAATAAATTTAAATTCTTGATCAATCATATTGATCTTCAATTAATTAATCATAACTCGATTCATGATCATATTCAACAATAAAAAAGGAGTTACCAACAGGAGAAAAAAAAAGTATAATTCAAAAATTTTCACGAACTTCAATAACAAATCTTACAAACCTCAAAGTTCGTGAACATATTTTAACATAAAAAGAAAACCAAAAACTACCCTTAAATTATTTAAACTCGTTTATCACAAACCAAAGCAGTATATTTTCTCATTAAAAAGTCAATATTCTATAAGAATAAATAAAAGAATTTCAAAACACCATCCCAAAAAAGCCAATTTGATTAAGCCTTGAAAATTAAAATTCGGATACCCACTGCATGCACATCTATCTATAATTTGATTTTTATCTTTTCTTTTAATTTGATCTGTCAACCTTACCTAATTTTGTAACTTCAAACCTAAAATATGCAATTAAATATTTCCAAGTGAGGATCCTTATTGGAAAAATCTAATAATTATAAATCAAAACTTACAATTTTTAAAAGTATGATGTTGTTGAGGACAAATTTTTCACCACATGACTTTATTTCATTGGCAACCTACACCACATCAACATTATCATGGATTTTGGGAAAATCTCTTTTAAAGCCCAAAAGAGCTCATATTCACACAAAAAGGCGTCAAAGCCCATGGTCCAAAACCCATGGCGATATTATCTCATCAAAGCCCATGGTTCAAGCTCGTGGCACATCTCATTTTCGGCTCATGATCCATGCTCATGAGTCTCATCGGGGGAATCTTGGGAGTCGTGGTTTAGAGGGCCAAGATGTATGTTCAGTAAAGCTCCAGTGGTTCAAAGTTGATAAAGGAAAGCATGTTGCTTGGCGCGTCTTCCCCAATTCCTTGAATTCTAATGGGTCAGTGTGCAATAGGTAACATTTGGTAAGCCTCTCATATCACATAACACTTAAAATGATAAAACTCCCCATGCTCTTTACATAAAAATTAATGTTCATCATATAATATAAGTTTAAAAATGTAATTATAGTATTTCATATAAATTATATTATTATTTTCATTTAAATCAATTCCAAGCACATGGCTAAATATATATTAATATCTCATATCTAGCATTATATGCTCTCCTTACTCTTCAAGATTCGGTTAAAATACAAAAAGACCATAATTACATCTCTAAAACTTCATCAAATATCAACCAATTAGTCTATTACTTACCAAAATTATATATGGACTAAACATATAATTTTCCAAAAGAGAAAACTTAGCCAAAAATACCAACAATGGCTTCAGTAGAAGCTGCAACAGCTCCAGCAGAAAAAGCAATAGCTTCAACAGAAGCTGCAACAGCTCTAGCAAAAGCTGCAGTACCTCCAACAACAACTACAATAGCTCCAGCACCAACTTAGGTAGTTGACACATGTCCTAAAATGACATCACTTGCCCATTAATGGTCAATCCCAGCAGCTACATGGTATACCAAAAGAAGTAAGGATCCCATAAAAGAAATCCTACCATTTTAAGCTAAGATCCTTAGCCTCCAGCTACAGTATCAAAAATAGGAAGGTCCCATAAAGGTTATCTTACCATTTTTAGCCAAACCATGAATTTAATGCTAAATATTTTCGTCCAGCAGAAGATGTCATTTAGATGACATCATCCAGCAACTACTGTTGTAAAGCTGACAGCTCTAATAGCATCTCCAGCAGCATTAAAGGCTCAAACTTTCTTCTTTTGGCTAAAAAACAAAAACCCACTAATGAAACCATTTACTTTGTCAAAGACTTTTCCTTATTTGCTAAATTTCCCTTCAACTAATTCTAATCTAGTTACATGCTTGGCTCTATATAAAGAGGACCAAGCCACACACTAAGACACCATCATCCATCCCTCTCTCATCCTCAATATTCTGAAATTCCATTCATTTTGCTGTCATATCTCTAAACATCTCTATATCTTTCTTCATCTCTTTTACAAAATCCCTCTTCTTAGATAACACCTATTACACACACTACTACCCATCTCTCCCACATTTTAATATTCTGAAACTTCATCATTTTGCTGAACAAAAACACATCTCCATCTCCTTCTTTATTTCTCATACAAAATCTCCCTTCTTAGAAAGTAACATAACCCATGACATAACACAAAAACCACTCCAGCAGCAACTATAATCTCATGTATTTACTATATTTAATCTCAATATCTCTCATACTTCCCTATGTTTTACAAACACATCCCTCACAAAATATTCATACATACTTCTCATATATCTTTGAACTCCATGTCTCACAAAGTAATTATATACAAGATCCATATTCAACAAAGTATCTATACGTAATTCCTATACGTATTACAAACACCATGTCTCACAAAACATATATATTTTTTACCATCTTCATACATCTTAAAAGATACCAAACACTCTTCCAAGAACATATTACAAAAGCCTTTCTCATGGAAGGCAATATCACTCATATTTGACTAATAACTAAAAGAGCATTACATGGGAAAAATCATTTAAGTGTATGATAAAAGGGATCAACTTAATTGACCTATGCACACGGCTGGACATATTCTCTCTCCCTCTAGTTGCACTCATTTTTCCCCTTCAATCATGAAGTCACCATGAAAGGACTCATAATATCATATTGTACCGCTGGACTCATTTTATCATGTTGCTGAAATATTATAAGTCCATTAATGTTATACGGTTGGAGTCACAAACTATGAAGATAAGTCATTATATCTTTATTTCTATATTTACATTATCAAATATATTTTATTTTATTATCATTGTACTATTGTACTCATATTATTCTGCCGCTAGAATATTATCAGCTCACTAATGCTATATGGCTGAGCCACAAATCATATAAAGAACAAAGTGATGTTGTACAGTTGGAGTCAGAAACATACAAGATAAGTCAAAATCTCTCTATCTTCAAGATTACATTATTAAGTAGATGTTAACTCATTACTATTGCATCGCTGGATGCAAGTTACTTTAATATCATCTCACTATTTAATAAAACATGGTCTGACTAATACTTCATTAATGAACATACATATTAATAAATTGATCTACCACCATTGACATATATTATTTGGACATGAACCATTGCTGGACATATATTATTTGGACATAAACCACCGCTGGACATATATTATTTGGACATATACCACCGATTGACATATATGATTTGGAAATAAAATATTGTTGGACATACCTTATTTGGACATAGACCATTGCTGGACATTCCTTATTATATTGGACGTGAACTATACCACAGCTGGATATGGATTATTCGACTCATCCCATTATTGGACTTATGACACTTAATTAATTACTTTCTAATATTGGATATCACTTAATAAACATAACAATGATGTTCAACTAATCATTTAATCAAAGCTATTATGTTAAATATATTATATTTCAACCATTATCATGATTCTAAGACTTTGGGCTTTATCTATTTTGTAGGCTTAAAATGCACCAGAAGCCATTGGCCTATGCGGCCCAATGTCGAGTTCCGAATTGAACTCCCCAAAACAAATCTGGGCCTAGCAAAGTCACACCTCTAGCGGAAGACACGTGGCTACGCATAAAAACTGCCCCTGACAGATGTCAAGAGCACAAAAAAGCTTTGCATAAAGGTGTAATATATGCATCCAAACAGTAATAGTCACTATCACATACCTATCACAAACTGTTGTTACAGTCCAGAGTTTCTTTTCCATGAATTTGGTGAGATCATAGGAAAACAAACCAAATTTCTCATACATGTATATTCACTTTATAATCTAGCAAATAAATAAAAATTATATTAAAGATGAGAATTGGAGGAGAGGAAAAGAAACAAAAAAACTAACCCCACCCCCTCCCCCCTTCTTTTATTCAAACATGAACCACAAAAAATTAATTAACCTCCACTCTCGCACATTTAATGTCAAATATGGTGGAAATTAAACAAAAGACTAGTATATATTTTTGAGATAACCCCAACCTCCCAAGATAAGTTTTGGCTAAAGTCTTTGATAATCATGAAAAGTATTACACGGCTGGCATTATAGAACTAAAACATTTCAAATCGAAAAATAAGGGCTCCTAAATAGAAAAGCTACTGGCTTACCACAACACAATGACTCCAACTTGACCATCCGGTTTTGAGAGAGGAGAAGTTGCTACAACGCTTTTACGTCTAGGGTTTGTGGAGCAACAAACAATTTTCATTTTTTGATTAAAAAAATCCATATGTATTCCATGGTATTTTTTTTGTACTTGTATGACTTTCACCTCTTCAGGACTCTTGAGCCATGAGAAAATAAAAGAGAAACAAATAAGGGCAGCGTGAAGAGAGGAGTGATTGTGCGAAGGGTGTGACCGGAGTGGGAGAAAAGGAGGTTTATTGCGTGTGGGTCCTTTTTCACTTTGGTAATAGTTGGGTTTTTTATTTTGTTTTTCAAAGGTTATAGTTAAAAAAAATAACTTTAAAAAAAAATAGGTGGAAAATTGTAAGGCCTCCAAAGCTTATGTGGCAAGCTCTAATGAGGTTAATAAAAAGTCCAAGGTTTCGGTTATCTTCTATATATTAAGAGAAAGTTAGTTATGGATTTAGAAAATGTCAAAAATACCCCTAATCTAATTAGATAATCCTTATTTAAAAATAAAAAATGAGGATAAAATTGTAATTCAAAAAAAAAAAAAACTACCAGAGAAACTTTTCCTAAAAATTAGTACATTCTCTATTTAAATATATCTCACGCAGTTTCGCCAAAAATATATATATATATATATATATATATATATATATAACTCATGCACGTTTGATACATTTTTTTCTAAATTTAGAAAGTTAGTTATGGCTTCAAAAAATGTCAAAAATACCCCTAACTAATTAGATAATCTTTATTTAAAAAAAATAAAAAATGGGGTTGAAATTGTAATTCAACAAAAAAAAAACTACTAGAGAAACTTTTTTCCTAAAAATTAACACACTATTTAAATATATCTCATGCAGTTTCTCAATATATATATATATATATATATCATGCATGTTTAATACATTTTTTTCCTAAAAACTAGCACACGCTAAACCCAACAGTTTACTCAATTTCAAATTTCAAATTTTAGTTTCTTAAAAATTCCTTCTTGTATGATCTCACTAATAATAGATAAATTTAAATTAAAAAATTACATTAAACTCAAAATAAAAAAAGTGCCTTATCACACGTGCAGAGTGCGTGTAATGAGGCTAATCTATAGTACTATTTAAGGAGCTTCCCTTGTTTCGGTTCCTCGTTTTTTTTGGTTCGAAAATGCCCTTATTGTATTCACTTACAAGTTTTCAACTAACAGGAACAAATATGTAAAATAAAACTCCTACACTTTAAGACCCACAAACTCACATACGCTTTGCCAGTTTTTGTCTCACTTTGTATCTCTCATTCTTCTTCAGATTGAAGACATTCAGTTTAGCCCTACATCCTCCTCTCTTCTTCTTCTACTTTCTAATTTGGTTTCTAAACAATTTAAACAAACACTATCAAAGGCTCCAACAACTTTTCAAGTTCTATCTCTTGCAAGTTCCTCTTTCTTTTCTTTTATTTTCTTTTGTTTATCATTGACTTTCTTTGAGTTCTTACCTGCCATGGCTGCCAAGTATTCATAGTTTGAGTACTTACCCATGAGTGAATGTGATTTGGGATTCAAGGGTGTTTGACGGTGGCTTTCAATCAAGAGGATTTGTGCTTGAACTAGCTCCTTGAAAAAGGACATTGGTAAGGACTTTTTTTTTTTTTTTTTTTTGGCCTAGAATTAAATACAAACTCTTTTTTGTATTTTTTTTTTTTTTTGGAATTTATGGTATTTTTTTATATGAACTTACGCTTCTTTTTATAGGAACTTGGTTGTTAATGTTGTTGTGTTTTTCTTTCTTTTTTTTAATAGGAATTTACGCTTCTTTTTCAAACCAATGCTATTACCTTTAATAACACGCCTGCTACTTGGTTTGATGTTTTTACACTACTCTCATTTCTTAAAACTGTTCTTTTTATTCCGCTAAAAACTTCGACGTTTATGTTCTTGGAGTCTATGTTTTATCACAGGGGTGACAAACCATTACTAGCATCAATAGAGGGCAGACGAAATCACAGGGGTGACAAAATCTGAAAGAAAAAAAAAAGTAATATGATATGAGATTCTATGTTTCTTTGAGCGTTTGTTACTTTTTTTTTTTTTTTTTGATAGGGAGCGTAATTACTATTATTAAAAAAAAAATTTATTACATATTTGATGTATCATGTTAATGGTTACCCAATTAAAAACAAACACAAACTCTTTTTCTGGTTCTTTTATTTATAGCAATTTAGGCTACTTTTTTTTTATTAGAGGGTATTACACGCTTCTTTGTTTAGCAATATCCTAAAAAAAATTAACTTTTCATTCAAAATGTATCGGTAATTGGTTTTCCTATTTAACCCAATAACCTCATCTCTCATCTACTTTCCCATCATTGTTAATTAATTCAAATTTGATTTAAAATACTTGGTTTATTCTAAACATTGATAATCTTATATTTAACCTTAACTCTTTTATCTCTCTCAAGTTAACGTATGCACAAATTTATTGGATTGCACTGAGGAGGCATTGGAATGGAATATTAGATAAGTTCGGGTGAGAGACTTTACAAGAATTATTATATGATTCATACCTCACATGAAATGGTTGTTATCTAAGAAATTGTTGTAAAAAATTTCTTTTGTAACATAAACTATATTTATCATTTGTATAATTCTATGTGAAATTCAATTTACATTTTTTTTTTTATTATTAATTTACTTTTCCATCAAAAATGTTACATACCTTTTCTCAGTTTTAAAGGTAGTTGATAAATTTTAAATTTAACATCTTTTTAACTTTTGTTATGGATGTGTAGTAAGTGGCTAACTCTAAGGATGGAAAAAATAAATTTTTGGATTAAACAAAAATTGATAACTGTGAGCCTTTCCTTTAACAAAAACAAAAAAAAAACAAAAAAAAAAACCTGTGAGCCTTTTACCTAAAAAAAAAGGTAGTTGCCAAATTTTAAATGTAAGTTTTTATTTACTTCTTTTATGGATGTGTAATAAATGGCTAAATTTTAGGATTAAAAAACTATATTTTATTATTAAACAAAAAATGATAATTGCCTTAAATAAAATTTGTAAAAAAGAACAACAACAGCAGCACCAAAAAGAAAACAACGTGGATGTAGCATCTGGAGCATTTCCTTTAACCAAAAAATAAATAAATAAATAAACAAAAATTTGAGCCTTTTACCATAAAAGAAAAAAAATGGTAGTTGCTAAATTTTAAATTTAAACTCTTTTTAACTTTTTGTTATGGATGTGTAGTACATGGCTAAATTTTAGGATTAACTTTTGTTATGGATGTGTAGTAGGTGGCTAATTTTTAGGATTAAAAAACTAAAATTTTGGATTAAACAAAAATTAATAACTGCGAGCCTTTCCTTTAACACACACCAAAAAAAAAAAAAACTTATGAGCCTTTTACAGTAAAAAAAAAAAATGTTTCTTGCCAAATTTTAAATTTAAGCTTTTATTTACTTCTTTTATGGATGTGTAGTAAATGGCTAAATTTTAGTATTAAAAAACTTTAATTTAGGATTAAACAATAAATGATAACTGCCATAAATAAAATTTGTAAAAACAACAACAACAACACCAAAAAGAAAAAAAAGCATGGATGCAGCATCTGGAGCATTTCCTTTAACCAAAAAAAAAAAAAAAAAAAAAACTAAAACAACAAAAATTTGAGCCTTTTACTTTAAAAGAAAAAAATGGTAGTTACTAAATTTTAAATTTAAGCCATTTTTAACTTTTTGTTATGGATGTGTAGTACATGGCTAAATTTTAGGATTAAAACACTACATTTTAGGATTAAATAAAACTTAATAACTGTCATAAATAAAATTAAAAAAAAAAACAAAACAAAAACAAAAACAAAAACAACAACAACAACAACAACAACAACAACACCAAAAAAAAAAAAAATGTCAGCCTTTTGTCAAAAAAAAATGTAGTTGTTAAATTTTAAATTTAAGCTCTTTTTAACTTTTTGTTATGGATGTGTACTACATGGCTAAATTTTAGGATTAAAACACTACATTTTAAATAAAATCAAATAAAAAACAAAAAACAGCACCTACAACAACATCCAAACAAAAACAAATGTAGATCTTTCATTTAACAAAAACTAGCCTTTGAGCTGGCACTCACGCCTGTGCTCAGAAGCTCTTCTATTTTTTTTGGATAAATATTAATAATTTGCATCCATTATAATTTGGAAATACTACATTTTCCAATAAAAAAAACCTAGGAGTGTAATGAGTATCTTGCGTTTGTGAGTGAAATAATTTTTTCATCATACCCCTAGGTTTTTTTGTGATTGAAAAATGTAGTATTTCCAAATTATAATGGATGCAAATTATTAACATTTACCCAAAAAAATAGAAGGGTCTCTGTGCACACGCATGAGCGCGTGCTCAAAGACTAGTCTATACTACTATTTAAGAGGCTTTTCCTATTTGGACCAAACATTTTTTGGGTTCCAAAATACCCCTACAGCCTACGTTTAAATAGGGACAAAATTTGGTAAAAATACTTCTTTAACTCCCACGTAAAATACTATCTACAAAATAAGACCACACTCCCAGTACATTCACGTTGGTTTTCAAACTCAAATTGCTTCTTCTTCAGTTCTCCAATTCTCTCATTATCTCAATTTGGTCTTTTTTTTTTTTTTTTTTTTTTGTTGTTTTCTTGGAAATTTTTTGAAGATTTCAATTAGGGTTTTGGTGAAGATTCGATGTTGGTTTTAAGGGTCGGTTATGAACTGGTTTGGTTTTAGTAATTTGAGATTGCCATCTGCTATTGATTATGTATGACGACGAAATTCGTTGAAGTTGAAACTACAAGAGTTGTTGTTTTGTTGTTAGATTTTATCAGCTTTTTCGAGATTGTGAATTTGGGATTCATTGCAGCTTTAAGATTTGAGATACCCATCTACTATGATTGTGAATTTTTATTTGTGGCGACAAAGTTTGTTGAAGGTGGAATTTTGTTTTGTTTATGTATCATGGGTTGAAACTACGAGGGTTGTTGTTAGATTTATCTCTTATGGTTTTGTTTTTGATCATGTTGTTCTTCTTTTCTATTTGGTTTTCTAATTCGTGAACAACTTCTTATATTCTAGAAACAAATCAAATATTTGTTTAAAATAGCCCTTCTATTTCAACCTCACCTTTAATTTCTTTCACATATTTCTTCAAGGAATGTGCACGGGTGTGTCTATCTTCAAGATTTTCGTATCTAAACTTCAAGGAATGTGCACTGGGGTGTGGATCTTCAAGATTTTTGTGTGCTATATCCTTCAACTTCAACGGACTGTCTGGACTTTGGACTTGAAGTGTAGTTAACGGCAAAAATGTAAGTATCTTTGATGACCTCTATTTAGATGCCTCATAAATTTTTTTTTTTTTAGTAAATAGATGCCTCATAATTGAGTTCTCTGTATTACAACAAATTACGATTGCTTTTTTGAGTTACCATTCAGTATTTGGTTTCCTGTATTTGGTTTATATTTGGTTTCCTTACTTTGTTATCATTATCTTATCTTATCTTATCTTCTTCTTCTTTTTATCTTATCTTTTCTTTTATTTGTTCAATTTGATGAGTGTTTATTTGCTCCTTAATCTCATCTCACATTGGTTTTTTTTTTTCTTCAAATATCTTTGTTTTGAATTTGAAAAAAAAAAAAAAAATCAAACTATGTTTTTAGGTCTTCTTCATTTTCTTATTTCCTTATGATTATCCTCTTTTTTTTTTTTTACTATGCATTTGTGGGTTAAAGCTTACCCATTGCTTTTCTTTCCTTTGATTACAATATTACGGTGAATTTCTTTGTATTTTGCAACTATATTCTAACACAATTGATTCTCTATTTTCTGTATAGCAATGAGAGGGTGGAGTTAAAGCTTCACTGGTTGGTACATCTTGGTGTTTTTAAAACATCCAGTGTTCAAATCTCCACTCTCCCGTTGTAACCATCTACATCTCATCAAAAAAGGTTATTCAAATCCCATTCACGTCAATAATTTTGATGTATTAAAGTACACAAGTTTTCCACGACAATAAAAGCAACATTCTCAATCCAAGTTAATGGGAAGACTTGGCCAAAAATAGCCAAGCATATATGTGACAGACCACAACCCCCCCCCCCCCCCCCCAGCTCGAACCTAAAGGAATTATGTTTTTGCCATTTCCCACGTGAATGGGATAGAGTCATGTTAATTGCGTCTTAAAAGATGGAGAAGAGGATCCTACTATTATTATTCTCCCTTCTAGGTCAAGGGTTTTACAATGGAGTTGCCACTTATTTTAATAGAGAAAATAAGAAACTAAATTTAAAAATACATCATTCTTATTGATGAATTGAAACTGATATCTCTTGAAAATAACACCCAAATTAAATTACATCACTTTTGTCCTAGATACACTCTAAAACAAAATACAATTACTTTGATTCCTAGTTACAATCTAAAAATAGAATATTACAAGGGAAAAGTATAATCTACTAACCCTTGATCTGAGTTTGGAGTCTAGGTTACAGGATTAGGAATGTGTTAGGCACCAACCTGCCTGGTAAAACCAGCCTTCTAGACCATGGTGGCAAATGATCATATCACATCATTCAAAAAGTTTATTTCATCCAAGAACAAGTGATTAAAGAGTGAAACAAACAATGATAAGAATGATGAAATCTTATTTCAAGCATGCAAATAATTGAAATTGAAAGACACAGTGAATGTGTAAGGAAAAGGAGATTTGGATAGAATTGAACTGCATTTTCAGATCTGAACATGCTTTAATATTTTGACCATATCTCACTACTCAAAATTCGGATTGACCTGAAATTTTAAAAACTGAAGGAAAATTCAATTCCTACAACTTTTTCAGATATAGCCTACTCCGAATTTTGATGTTTACTATACCAAAAGTGTCTTGCAACATGAATCTAAAAACTGCTACTTGATTAGCACATTTTTGAAGTGTTTTCCAAGTTTAAAATTGAATTTGGACAAATTTTAAATGTATTTTCATGATAAAGAATATTCCAAAGTGATTATTAGGATGCTTTAAATAATTATCTAGAAGATAATTACTTTAAAATCATATTATCTAATAGTTTTAAAATCTTATCAGCTCATTTGTTTTAATCCCATGCAACCAATTATTTTTTAAGAAAAATACTTAACCAATCACAAAAAATAATTTAATTAATTTCAATTAGCAACCAATCAAAATTAATTTCAATTAATCACACGTGATAGGCTTCACCCAAATGAATGCATACAAACCGTTAAAACTTAAGCTTGCGATATCTTTCGATTCAACCGTCCAATTTGGAAACCGAACGTATCGTTGTGATCGTTGAAACCTCAAGTTCATTTTCATGATATGTGATGATTGAGTTAGTGATTAAATGCAATCATGATTTTTGGGGTACATAAAATGACCATTTTGCCTTCTTCCAAGGTTAGATTATGGATGCGAAATAAGATGTCTACAATATCAATTTATATTTACTTCTTTAAATTGAACAAAAGAGTACTATAATTGTCAATTTATATTATCTCTTATAATTTCTTCCCTTTTCCCTTTTAATGTTTAAAGAGAGTGATATTTATTCCGCTCCCCCTACTTAATTTTTAAAACATCCAAATAAAGGGAAGAGTTCATCATTATCCCTGTCTCTCTCCTTACCCTCTTACCCACCACTCCCATTTTCCTACAAACTTCCAATTGGAATAGGATCCTCTCCATTTTAAGTCCCTTTTATTTCATCTATTTCTTAATTAAGATATATTTTTTAGATCTAATTTCCTATAGACTACAACATCATTTGAAATTTTAAATAATGTGCTAGTAATTATACTTAAATTTGTAAAATTTAATATGAACCATGATTATAATCCATTCAAAAAGGATATAATTGACTAATCGTTTTTCCTTCCAAACAAAATGTAAAGCATAGACTTTAATACCGTGTTTAAACTAGGAATATATTATTGAAAATGTTTCTCTCTAAACTAAATTGGAGATGTCCAATATCTTTTGATTGAATGTGAATTTCAGGTATTTGTGATAAAAAATTACGCATAAGAAGTAAGTTTATTGATTAGATAGTAAATAACATTTTATTTAAATGAAATTCGAAGAGCGTATTAAGAACATTGAGAACATATAATCACAAGATTAGATTTTCAAAATTCATATTCAAATAAAAGATATAGGAGGAGTTTGAAGGAAACCTTGTCCATATATTATTAAATCACACTTTAAAATGTACATATTAAACTTAAATATATTAGTCTACGGTAAGTAGTACAACAAGAACAATGTAAATTCTCATATATAAAAAACAATATAAATTACAATGGGCCCACTTGAGCTTTGGCCGGAGGAGAATGTATTCTAACAGTCTTAAAGAAAATCATTTACTTATTAATTATAGTGCTCTCATTCTGAATTAGGTAGAAAAATTCAGATACTGCTTTCAAGAGCGTGGCTGCATATTGTTTTCATTCTGATTCAGATATAACACTTAGTGTTATATGAGAGCGTCTACCACGCACCATTGAACTCTGATTCATTGAATGTGTGGACTCAAAGGGATTTGGTGGAATTTTTAGATCATCCCCCTCTCCTTCTAACATTTGAACCACAACTTTCATAGAGGGGCGATTAACAGGATACCACTGGATACACCAAAGTCCCACAATTGCAAGTTTCTTTGCTATCTTGGCATGTCTCTCTTCTTCAAGTTGAATTCCTGGGTATTCTCCATGATCCAATTGATTGTGAATCCATTCTGGAAAGTATACTTGACTTGTGTTCTCCACTGTAGTATCAATATTCTTTCTGCCCCCAACAATTTCTAATAGTAACATTCCAAAACTATATACATCTGACTTATGTGACACGGTCCCAAAATTCCTAGATAAAACCTCAGGTGCAATATAGCCCATTGTTCCCCTTGCAACAGTCATAGAAACCACACTGTTTTCTTTGGAACACAACTTGGCAAGACCAAAATCAGAGATCTTGGGGTTAAAGTTTTGGTCTAGCAAAATATTATGAGGTTTGATATCAAAATGTAGAATTTGTTGGTCACACCCTTGATGGAGGTAACCAATTCCTTTGGCTATGCCCAAAGCAATATCTTGAAGCTTCTCCCAACCAAGTATATGACTCTTACCATTAGCAGAGAATATGTACTTTTCTAGAGATTTGTTTGGTAAATATTCATAAATGAGAGCTCTCCGAAATCCATCAGCACAATAGCCTACCAAGCGAGCCACATTAACATGGTGGATTCTCCCCATTGATCCCACTTCATTAATGAACTCTTCACCATTTCCTTTGGAATTGTTGAGGATCTTAACAGCTACAAAGACATCATTGGAAAGGTTTCCTTTGAACACAGTGCCATAACCTCCTTGTCCCAATTTGTCCTTGAATTGGTTTGTTATCCTCTTAATATCGGCGTAAGTGTATCTTGTGGGTTTTAGAGCCCTGTAATCCTGCAAAAACTTCTCTATCTTAACTTGACTCTCTTTTTCTAGTCTACTTGAGCGAAAGAAATGGTAGAGGCCAACAAAGACTAGTACAAGAAGAAAGGAACCTAGGAGTGATCCTGCATGTAAACCATTTCAACTATGAATCCTTTATAAATGTACATAGGAAGCCAAAAGAATAGAAAAGAAAAGAAACAAAGTATGAATAAACAACTTTACCTATTAGCTTTGCCGGTGAACCTGCACAAATGTAAAAGAAAAAGAATTATCAGATAGCCATACTTCCAAATTGAGTTCATAGCTTTGGAAACCACTGTAAGCCCAAGAGTTAAGTAAGTTAGGTTCCTACGAGTGCGAAACCAGAATTTAGACTAAGCAGGTCAAGCCACAATGACTCGAACCCTTTCCTTTGCAGCATTGATCTCTCATTCTCCCTCTCATCATTCTTTCTCAACTGCTTTCTTCTTTATCGGCTTTAAAATTGAAGTGCACATTGCCAAGAGCCTTCGGCTCAATTGGCACTTCTAGATGTTCCAAAAAGAAACATCAAGGTTCAAATTCCTCCTCTCCCAATTATCAAATTATTAAATAAAACAAAATTAAATACAACCTTATACTATAATGTTTATTATCAGAATTCTACCCTAAATTTATAATTCTATAACTTAAATTGTTGTGTTTCTTTCCAATGTTTTATAATCATTTATGGATCCTTTCTTGTATTGTAACTTGTTAAGTCCAGCCCATGATAATTGTGTTTAGACTTTAGAGCAATCCTCGTTGATTTTGGAATCCACATCGGCTAGAAGAATAATAAAGAGGTGCACTAATTCTATTATAAGAGTTAGTCCCACATTGAAAAGAGAAGTAGTAAGGAGGTTCGCCATCCCTTATAAAAGGAGCGGTTGGGCACCTTTATTTGGTGTGTTGGTTAAGAGCAAAGCTTTGTCTTGAGAGAGAGATAAAGACTAGATTTGCTGGGTGAGTTTTTGTTGAGATTTTGAGTGGTTGTAATTGCTATTATTAATGGTGAAATAAATTTGGTATTGATCGTGGAGGTTGGTTAGAAATAACTACTTCTCATATTGATTCTCAATACACAAAAAAAACAAAACAGAAAAAAAAACTAGGAAATTTTAAAAGTGAGGCCTTTTTATTTAAAGTATATTATTCTTACTATGTAAAGTTAATTATCAAGTTTTTGTATTTTGGTTTTGCGAACATCAATTGATAGTAGGACCAATGGTGCAGCTAAGATTTTAAGTTTCGGGGACAAGATTAAAAAATAAATAAAATTAATCTTAAAAACATTCTTAAAAATATTAATAATAAAATAAATATGAGTTTGTATAGAATACGATTTGGACTCATTATTATTGTAGGGATGAAGGGCTCAGATATAGATATTGGGCCATAGGCCACGCCTGAGGATGTCAAATAGCCTGAGGATAGATAAGTACTAGCGAAGGCATACAGATTAATGGGCCATAGAAGAGGTCCGGTCACAATGAGCAGGAGACGTTGTCCAAGGAGAAATACCTCCTCTGCTAAGCAAAGGGAAGGCCTAAAGTTCGACCATCCATCAAGAACAGGGCAGCGGGTAATCGTGCTTCGAGAGATAAGCATCAGGGAAGGATGAGACAAAAGAGAGTTGGGAAATATCTTAGAAGAAAGCTGCTACCACCGCATTAAATGCTTTGCATCTAACCCCCTGGCTACATTAATGTGAAAGTGATACTTGAACAGTAATTTTTAGTCTTACAGCTACCTTCAAAAACTTCAAGAAGGTGCTGATAGGACAAGCATCAAGAAGATTAGCAATCTGACTTACACGTGGAGGGCTAAGATGAAAGAAGGGGAGGGAATATAAAAGAGAAGAACCCCATTACAAAGGGGATTATTAGAAAAACTAGAGAAAAATCACTGTGTACCCAAGAACTGTAATTTTTGTATAAGTCTAAGAGAAGTATATAAGAACAAACCTACCTCAGACTTGATCGAGGAGAACTTTTCTTGTTCAAAACTTTTTGTTTTATTCTTTCCAATAATAGTAACTAGCCTATTGTGATCATTATCCACCTAACTCATTGAAAGTTCAGTTTCAAGCTCACTCTCTAACAAATTCATTGTTTTAGGCTCATTGGGCCATTGTTCATACATTGGGCTATAGAGCAAATCGTGCCCTCACAATTATGATCACATTGTTCCATAGTCTCAATTAACTGCAAGTTTATATTTCATATCATTAAAATAGAGAAAACAAAAATAATCAATTCATATTTAAAAACATATTATTCCTACAAAGCTATAAATAAATTAATGTGAAAATTTTAAAGAACATAATTAGATACCTCCAAAGTTGTATGTCTTTGTCAATACCTTGGATGCATTTAAAATTTTACTAGAATTCAACATTTCTTCCTCTATTCTTTTATCACATAGTTAAAATTAGGGTTTATGTAGTGGTGGCTTCATTATTATTATTATTTTTTTTCAGAGGGGTCATTAAAAAACACAAATTAAAAAATAATAATAATAAAAAGAGAACTTGAATATATTAAGTTAATGACACAAAAATAAAGGTGCAATTTTTGAATTTGTTACATAATAGTTCATTATTAGTTATCATTATTTATTATTAATATGGGTAGGAGTGACCATTTTATTTTGTTAAGTTCGCATAAGATTTTTATTTTTATGTAGTTATCATAATCCATTTGTCTTTTTTTTTTTTTTTTTTATAAAAATATTTTAAACTAAATGAAAAAAAAATCAACTCGCTTGCACTGTATTAATTATTGTTCCACAAAACCACACCCATCCCATCCATACATAAATACTAGTATGTAACTCGTGCTTATGCACGGAAACATTCAACTATTGTGATGATGAGATATTCATCTCAATTTCTACACTAAGCATTATGAATGGAGATCACTTAGCACCAAAATTTAACAAATTAAATTAGACATATAAAGTTGTAATTTACAACTATGTTTTTGTTAACTTTAAATCCATGTCAAATTTGATTGTATTTTGTTCAATCATTTCCCTGTATGTTGGTGAGATTTAACATAAGGGTTGAGTGTGAGAGTTTGGTGAAGAATTGTGAAGATAGTGAAGTTCGCGACTTACTTGCGAGTGGACAACCTGAAAAAGGTCACGTGAGAAGTACATGATGGAAGCTAAACAGTCTTTTGCCAAGCTGTATTTCGCGAGCCACTTTGCGACTTGGCCTACTCGGGAGTGGCCCGCGAAACTCTCTTCCTAGATGTTTCTAAAGAGTGCTTTCCTCATTTCTTTACTAACATTATAAAAGCCCACACTACCCACGAATTTGTAAAGAGACTCTCAAGTGTATTTCTAGAGAATACTCTAGAAATACACTTGAGAGTTAGAGATTGTAAACCCACAATCATCTATACAATTTCTCTTAGTTTTCCTTTAATCCTACCTCTTCAATTACAAATCCTTGAGAGGTTCACCTGATCTGAGTGTTGAGAGAAGTTTTGGCGCGTATGGGAAGTATTGGAAGAAGCCATTGACTGGCGGATGCAATTTGGAACTAATTGCGGGATCCGAATAACTAGTGAAGACATAGCTCGGTGAAGCTCGTTGGTAGCTAGAACTTGGAGGGTTCTAGTACTTTGGGTAGATTAGGCTTGGATGGTCTTTTTGATACCCTTGTACTCCAACTTTATTCACTAGTGGATCAATTTTGACTTGGAGGGTCGCAGAGAGATTTTTCACCGAGTTCTTCGGTTTCCTCTTCGATAACACATCGTGGTGTTATCTTATGTTTGCATCTCTCTTTCCTATCACTTTAAGCTTTACATTTATGCCTTAAAGAGTAGATCCAGTTTTGTTGCATCTTATTTACTCTTACTCCACACTTAGATAAGTAGAGTAAAACCAATCTAGCCGTTGGTTTAAAATTGGGGGTCTAAACCAGCTATAGTGTTTCGCACTATTTTGAGCTTTCAAGACACATAACACAAAATTATACTACAATTAGGAATTAATTTTGATTCAATTTGAATTCTAAAATTGTACTTCAAATTAATATGATATATATGATTTTTCCACTTTTAACAATTTAACAAAATCTTAATCCAAACTCACTGAAAACTATTGAAAAATAAGATTCAAAGAAATCTTGGTCTATTTTTCTTATTTTGTAGAAATTTTTTTTCTTCTTCTCTTTTTGTAATTTGAGATTTTACTATAAGGTACAGTTTAGAAGATGCACTATTTGTTGCCAATGCAGTAGTAGCTGTAAAACTTACTCATAAAATTTATTTGTGGCTTGAATTTTTGTTTTTTTGTATTTACCACTTGCTCATTATAAGCACCACATCAACACAATTGAAAATACTTACCAAATGATAATAGGTTAAAATTAAAAAATAACAATAAAAAAACTTAAAATCCCAAAAAAGAGGAAAAATATGAGTGAATAAATATTTATCACAATTGACACCTTGAATATATGATTTACGAAGTCTATGTGCCTTTATAAAACCTAATTAATGAATATTCATAAAACTTCTATGAGGAGTTGAAGGTTTTATCAAGTTAATTGACTAAAGTTTTGGAGTTGAAGGTTTTAACCCAAAGAAGAAACAAAAGCAACAGATTCCTTAACGACATTGCAAAAGGTGAATGACAGTGTAGAGATTAAAAATATAGAAAAGAAGAGAGAGAGAGAGAGAGAGGATTAACTTGGACAACATTCTTGAATTTTTCAAACATAAACATTCAAACAAAAGTTACAAAACCCATCAAAAGAGCAAAAAAAAATAAAATATGAAAATGAAAAGATAGAGGACTAACCTTGACGGCGTTCTTGAATTTCCTGTACACCTAAAGAAACAAATTCATAGGTTAAAAGGGACAACATGAGAAGTATTTATAATATACAATAAAAAAATGAAAATAATTAAACAAAGTTGAAGAGTTGAGTTCAGAAACACCACTAACTCATGTAAGCTTTCTTTATGAAGAATAGAATTCTATTGAGACCACAAACACAAATAAATGATTATAAAATATACTCTTTAAGTTTTAACGTGTTGGACCCCTTGGTTTTCATAGTAGTGTAAATTCATGTATTAAATTTTTTTTAAAATAATTACCTTCACGTATTTTGTGTTAAATAACTCATTTGGCAACAAAATTAAGAAGAAATTAAGATGGCATCTACGATACTTTTTTAAGCCTCTCCTCCAGTACGTAAGTCTACCGTTCTCTCCTATTTTAAAACTGATGAATGACACATGGCAAATACACAATTTAAAGGTTAAAAAAAAGTCAGGTCAAATACAATTTTTCTCTCTAAGAGTAAGAAGTCTTACCCTCTTTCTTCCTCTCCCCCAACAAGCCTCTCTCTCTCTTCTTCTCCGTCACCGCTGCTGCATGAGCATCAAAGGCGCCAAAATCAAAGCTTGCCAGAGAAGAAGGGGCAAAACATAGAACCATATCGGCAAGAAATTTACATGAAATGGAGGCGAGGAACAGAGCAAACACGAAGAAATGGAGGCGAAGATGAAAGCCGAGAGTTTGAAGATTTGGCATGGTTCCAAATGGTTTAGTTTTAGTATTGGTTTTCAATTACTACATCTGGCAACTCATGCAGGATGTGATTTGCTGGCACGCCTAGTGTAGTGTTACAACTGTATATACTTCCGTTATATGAATAAAGTTCTAAGTTCTAACATTCAAGATGGGAATTTAAAAAAAGAAAAACTGGTAGTAAAACAATAAAATAAAAAATTACATTAAAAATAAATAAGTAAAATTTAGAGGGTCAAACTAAACCCTAGGATTTCAAAAATGAACAAATTAAACCCTCACTCTATGTTAAATCCCAAACACAATGTCATTCTACTTAAGTGGGTTGATGTATAAAGTTTTTTCACCCTTAAAATATAGGGTTTAAAATGTAATTTACAGTTAAAATAAATGTAGGCTGTGACCTAATTCTAGTTTCACCCCTGATAATTCTAGAATTTATTAATTCAATTGAGAAAAAATTTACAAATTTCCATTTACTGTTGCTTGGACAAATAATTTCCCATAAAATTACCAGTCATGGTTGTTGGAATCTGGCTTAACTAACTATCCCCCTCAAAATCAAACAAATTCAGCTTTTACATATATAGATTGAGGGATAGTTCTAATGGGTCTACATTGAAATAAATTGAAGAAATTAAGTAGTAAATACCTGTTTTATTTTTGGAAATATTGTCTAAGCATGTAGTTTCTAAGGTATTTCCCATCCTTGTACATTTCTGGCCACTCTCATAGCATCTTTGGCAGATTGGATAGTTCCACAGCAATGTAGTATACTTTCTGTCGTTGTCGTCATGATTCAAAAAAACAGGAACTGGCTTAAGTTATACATCTTCCAGCAAGATTGCGGCACATAAATAGCATCTTCATCAGACTCTAAAGCTACGATTTGGTAATGATGGGTACTGCTTAAGCAAGGGATAAGCATAACACCATCCCAAGATGAATCCTTGTACGTTGAACAATTGAAGAAGGTGTAGGTATGAATGTTTTTGTAAAACTTAAAGGGAGATGAAGTTAAATTGGGGACCAGTCTTGGATCATTGCAACCATCTGGATCATATAAATCAATCCACTGCTCTGTGTACCTGATATCCTTTACATACAACTTCCCTGAATGTGGCAGCTCGAGCATGGTACGGTTGTCCTCGGTGCAAGATAGCTCAAACCCGGGGAATCCACAGTGTTCTAGCTGTTGGCCCATTAGCCGAAACGGGAACCCGATGGTTGGTTCACCGTCTCCGCACCTTGCTTCCTTGCACCCATCATCTGGCTCTACTCCAAACTCAGAAGCATTTGCTAACAGGACAAAGCAAAAGAGATGAATTATGCACAATTGTAAGGAATTCTCCATCTGTGTTGTTTGCATACTGCTTATGACTTTTTTCTTCTTCTTATGGGATTTGCTCCTTCTCCAATAATATGTTGAAGCGACCAAGAAATTTCCTCTGACCAAATTTTCAATGATTGTGATCCGCTACCGTATGTGTGTTGCCCAACTTCTCGTGTCGTTTCTGCTACGCCACTCTCAAGTCTCAATGTCTCTTTTCACTGTACTAGAAAACAGAGCATTTAGCTTACAACTGGCGTAGTTTCCCTTTCTTTCTTTTTTTCTTATTTTCTTTTTCTTTTTCTTTTTTCATTTTTTCTTTTTCCCATACGAGTTCTCGTTTGCACAGTCTTCAAAAACATTTCCCCCTGTTGTTTCATGACAATTTCAGGGAGGAAAAAATCTTTTACTTAGTTTAACTAAAACATTTCCCCTTTTTTTTTTCAAAAACATTTTTTTTTTTTACTTAATATCTTTTTATTGAATTTAAATTTGGACAAATCCACTATTGGATTACACATTTTTCTTATATCCCCATACTTGCAAAATTTTTAGAAAATTAAATATCAATAGTTATTTCATCTATAAATTGTTTAAATTGCAAGTTTTTGTAATTTAAAATGGTAAATTGTAAATTACACCCCTAAAGTTTAGGAGTGAATGAATTTTACACCCTGAAATTTTAGAATTTGAATTTTACCCCCTGAAGTTTGGTGATGTTTGGATTTTACACTCTGACGTTTTAGAATTTAGATTTTATCCCCTATATTTTGGGAGTGTTTGGATTTTACTCCCTAAAGATTTGGGGTGTTTGGATTTTACATCCTAAAGTTTCAGAATTTAGGAGTATAAAATTCAAATAACCCCAAACTTTAGGGGGTAAAATCCAAGTTCTGAAACATCAAGGTGTAAAATCCAAACACCCCAAACTTCAGAAGATAAAATCCAAATTCTGAAATTTCAGGGTATAAAATCCAATCACCCCCAAACTTTAGGAGTGTAATTTGCAATTTACCCTAATTTAAAATTATGCATAAAATATAAGCTTATAGATCATATAGTAAATAACATCCGATGGACGCAAAATTTAACATGTGTATTAAGAGTGTAAAGAACATACAATTTAACAGTTAGATTTTCAAAATATGTAGTAATGTTTATTTTATTGAGTAAGATTATAGCCTTACGCTATAACTAATTCTGTAGTTAAATTTTATCCAAATAAAAACTCACCTAAAGCCTTGTAACTTTTTTTTTAAGGAAAAAAGTAGTGTAACTTAATTCAGTTAATGAAACATTTTAATGTTTTTAAAGAAAATGTAGGGTTTTAAGTCATTAAAGTCAATACCATATTACTACTCCTCTAAAATTAACCTAATAAAATAACATTTTGTACCAGTCTGAACCAATTGTACCTGAGAAATTAATTGGTACTAAAATATATAATTCTCACAACATAACCAAAACAATCTGTGTACATAATTGACTACATTTGTTTAAATCCCTACCATCTCCACGGTCAAATTATCAAAAGAAAAAGTAGTTAATAAATTCATGAGTTCCCGCCCGTTACCACAACTAAAAACAAATCTACTCAAATAAGGCACATAAATTTGAATCTCAATTACATCAATACAAATGGGTGTTTTTTATGAACCTATAGTATCTATCATTTAAAAAAATTATAATTAATAAATTCATCTTTAATGATGATGTGCTGAAATCATTAGTCAGTTGTAGGCTCCAAATCATGCCAATGGGTACCTGTGGAGCAAGAACAAAAGGACTAAATAGATGGCAACGGTGTGATACCAGCCAAAAACCCTCCGAATGTCAAGTCAGTGAATGAGAAATCTCTAAGAACTCTATAGTGAGAGAGTTAGGGATTTTCTGCGTACCTGAGAAAAGAGGAGGTCTGGTGCTTATATAGTAGTGAGTAGTGAACCAAGATCCCTCAGAAGTAGGGATCTTTCCTTGTAGAGGAGATCTGGTATTAAGGTTTCCGAGATTCCAGGGTGTCTTTCCATATGGGGAAGATACGGGAACGTAATAGGGTCTTTGTGCGCGATGTGCAAGATATTTCCATACATGAGTATTCGTGAGGGCCAAGCAAGACCACGTAGGACCCGTCAGCTTCTCCATCCCGTCGGCCTTATGGTCACCTGTCGCTTCAGGTTCCCCATTGGTTAATTAAGGGTACGTCACCTCTATTATTTCCTCCATCACCTCGTAAAGGTCGTTTGCTCTCCTAGCCTTCTGCTTATAAGTTAATTACTTTTGTTGAAAATACCCCTATCATTTAAATTTGGTTCATACCAAGTTTTGGACTTTTGGAAAAAGATATGGAAATTTCATTTATTCAATTATGATAACGATGTTTCAAGGAAAACCAAAAGCTAGTAAGAAATTCTAGAAGGAGGGAAAATGAAGAGCAAAGACCAAAGAAAAGAAGCTAGTAGGAAATTTCTTTATGAAATTCCACAAGGTGGCCAACATTTTCCCCTTTTCTTTGTCAAGTCTTAAATTGCCAAGAAGATGGACTCCGTAAAGTTATAGTCAATGCCGACCACATCACGGGAACTAGTGACATTTTAAGGCACCACATAATTATCTTGAAAATAATGTAACTTTGAGACTGGTTATTGCTTAAAAAAACTTTCTTTAAATTTTTAATTATCCTATTCAAAAAAAAAAAAAATTATTATCATATTATAAAAAAAACAAAAACGTCACACATGTTCAAGTATACCACACACACGTGTTCAAGAAAACATATTTTTATCAATTTTCTTAATTATTTTTTTATTAGTGTTTATATTACTTTATATTCGCAAAAGGCTTTGTAAATTTTCAAGGTGAAACAAGTCAAGAAACACAAACTCTCACCCTTTTTTTTGGTATTTTTTTTTTTAAAATAGTTAGAAAGGGATGGCTAGTATGGCTTTCCAACGTAGGTGCGATCATAGTAAAACCCTAGCCACTCCTAGGCTAAAATTGCACGTCATAGTTACTGAAGAGTTAGGTGAACAGCTTACAGGTGGGGTATAATATTTTTCCATTCAAAGCTTCGGATTCTGGCCTCTGTGATCGTCACTAATGGCTCAGCCTCCACCCATTTGGTAAAGTAATCCATTGCAACGACCAGAAATCTAACTTGCTTCTTCCCTGGCGGAAATTGCCTCATAATGTCGATCCCCCACTAAGTGAAGGGCCAAGGTGTGGTTACTGGTGTCATTGGTTCTCCTAGACATTGGCGAATCATTGGCATCTGTCACATGCTTTGACGAGGTCATTTGTATCTTTTTGTAATACTAATGGGTGTTTTTTATGACCCTATAGTATCTATCATTTAAAAAAATTAATAATTAATAATTTCATTATACTTTCAACCTCGTTTTCAAATCTACTGAACATAGCTTAAGTTTTGTCTCTTTAGGAACAGATCTTATACCTCACCAATATGTCTTCTCACCCAAAACTGAATTTTGCCTCGGAAGCTTGTCTAAAACTGAACTTTGTGACTCTCATGTGCAACTGATAGACAATTTCACCAACAAGAAAGGAATGACCAGTCATTGTTATAGGATTGCATATCGGTCGATGGAACGTTCACTCATGGATGAGGAAATTAATGAGTTGCAGGTATTTCATATGATAAGATTTTGCTGACGTTTCATTTTGTTGAGTATGTTTTTGGTGAAGATGATTAATCATTTCAAATTTGTTTCTTTAATTGTGGTATGCAGTGGAATGTAAGAGAGCAGGTGTAGAGCAAGCTGAATGTTGTTCTTTGATGAGGGGTTCTAGCGTAGTCTGCTACTTATATCATGTAAAGTTCTCCGCACAAAAAAAAAAAAAAAAAAAAATGGACAACCAAATGTAACTTTTTTTAAAGAGAGAACCAAAAGTATTTGAATCATAATTCCATGGAAATTTTCATCTTCTACATGGTTACATTAACAAGATAACTTTTATCCCTAAAATTCTCCATATTTAGTTATAAGTTAGAACTTGATATTCATCATTTAGAAAGCCATCGCTTGAAATTCTTTCTCGAACTCTTTGAATTTCATCTTAAGCTTGTTGGGAATTTTAGGAGACATCAATAGAAAACAAAAAATTGAAGTAGACTTTGAGGCATAAAATAGCTATTTTCCTTTAAACGATATTTGCCACCCCTCAATTGAGTTTGTTAATAGATTCAAGGCAAATTACTTTCATGATAAAATTAAGCATGGATTTTATATATAAGTATCAATCTTGAGGGATTCTGTGAATTTTTCTCTAATGTTTTGCAAAATCTGTGAATAACTGAAAATGAACAACTTAATGGAGAAATTGTCTTTCAGACGCCACTTATTGGTGATACAAATCGGTAAATATTGTTTTTCCTTAATTTACATGTCTTTCCCCACACTCACGTGGCCTGGAATTGAATCCCATGCTACCGAGTCATCAGCCAGTACGCAATTTGCAGTCTAATGTTCATTTAATAATATGTAGTGTACGTAGTATGATGTGCATGCAATCTATGTATTATTGGAGGGGGAGAGAAGAGAACTCTCCCATACAAAGTCCAAACTCCAAATAACATTTTCAATTCTCTGGGAGCAGGCACTAGAGGTACACCATATGACTTCCTGTGATGTCTTTACGGCACATTGGACATCTGGGCGATCTCGCCCCACAGTCTCTACAAGTCTGCAGTGAAATAACTATAGTCAAAATAATCTATATAATACTAAAAGCTGAAGCGTAGTAATTAATGTTGCTACGCTCACGTTGAGCTACATCAGCAGCCACGTTATTACCCTTTTTATTCCTAAATTTTTCATAATTTTAATATACTATTAAAAAGAAATTATTCTCAACCCTATCTCCACTTTAAAGGCCAATCTTTATATATTACGGTTAATGCTGACCACTGTAAAGCCCCAACCAAGCTCAATAGTCTTTAATGCTAACCCCTCTCTGTCTTCCTGTCTTTCAAGCTTACAAAACTTCACAACCTTCCTGTCTTTCAGGCTTACAAAATTTCACAACTTCAGCTTTCTAACTGCCTCCCTATCTTTCACGCTTTCAAAAATTCATAACTTCAGCTTTCTAACGCCAAACTCTCTCTCTTCCCTCCTTGGTCTCTTCCTCTCCTCATTTAACTGAATCACTCCTTCATACCTGTTCAATTGCCACTATACTGAAAATAAATAAATAAATAAATAAAATCAGAGTCCATATTAGGTACACATTATCCCTTCCTTTTGTAATTAATATTTTGCTATTCTTTCAACTAATTGAGCATTAATTCAGACCTTCTTCAAATCTATCTTGATTAGTGGTGATTCTTCCTATTCTCGATCAAGCGGTTTTTCAAAACGTTCAATTGTTGCCTATTGGAAATAGAAGATCCACTGCTTTATTTTTTCTATATATATCTGCAATCTCTCTTCCTCCATAGATAAAGAGCCTATCAGCCTAACTTATGCCATTGCAGAATCCAATCCTTTTCAGCAAGGAGTCCCCACGAAATTATCAAATTTGAAGCCATGGATATTTGTTGTGGGGTTCTTAGCAAGCAAACAGACCAAAAAAAAAAAAAAAACACAAAAACAAAAGCTTTTAGAATCAAAGCCCTTGAACCTCCAAACCAAAACATTGTCAACATTAAAAAAGTGCTTGAACAATCTGTAAACATGGTTTTGAAACCTGGATTGGACCGTACAGTCCGACCGGGTTAACTGTGAACCGTTCACCAAAACTATTCTTTTAACCCATAAAACTGCCCTATGCAAGAAAATCAGTGAAATCGCCCTATCACAGGTTCAGATCAGAGATTTTTTTTTTGGGTACTTACAGCCATTGTTGAAGCTTCAAACACCATGAGATGCTATCAAACCATGAGGTTGCATTGCTATTTCTTCTTATTTTTCTTCTCTGTCTTTGTCTCTCTCACTCTCGCTGCGTTTTCACCATTTTTGCAGGTCTCTTTGCTTGACTGTCACAGTGAAGGTCAAGTAGTTGTAGACGATGGACGAACAAACCAATGCTTAGGTAAGCTTAGCTGTCATCCACTCGTACCAAATGCTTGCAAGCCTTTAAGCCTTTAACCACTTATTTCTTTCTTAAATTGGCTTGGGCTTCTGTATGTACTTGATCAATTAATGGGCAGACAAACCAATGTCAGCCCTTCTTCCAGTTTTTGTATTTTTATTTTTTAATTTCATAAATACTAAATGGTATTGGGTAATCAAATGGGTTAAACATGATTTAAGATAATTTAGATGAAGACTTGCCTAGAATATTGAACTCTAACAAAAAGTTTAAGTATATTAATTTCTCTCTCTCTCTCTCTCTCTCTCTCTCTCTCTCTCTCTCACACACACACACACAGACATATATATATATATATATATATATATATATTTATATCCATTGATTGAGAAACTCAATATTTTTTTAAATTTGATTATGATTTAATATTACTTATTTGTCTTATGAATGTTATGATATGAAAAATACATTTGAAATATAAACATTTATATTTATTTGAATTATTTTAGCCAATTTTTATATTTTTACTAATTTAATATATATATTTGTAATTAATTATTAAATTAATTATAACGTTATCACGGTATGACCTTAGTTTAACTTCAATCTGACTTTAAAATTTTTGAACCTCTCCCTTTTACGATCCTTTGAACAATCCAGGTTTCAAAACTATGTCTGTAAATGATAATGTCATAGACAATCTCTACCCACTTGGTGTCACAGATTTTATTTGGTCCTTCAAGACATTGTCTTTGCTTGAATATATGTCATTGGTATAACAAATCAGAAAGCAAATTATGGAGAGAGTTCACAACTTTTCTTTTCTTTGTTTCTCATGAAAAAAGTATATGGGAAATGGTTTTTTTTTTCCAAATTTGGTAGGTTGTGGTTGGGAAGGATTATTGAGAGTTGGAGTTGTTTGGTTGTTGACGATAAATGGGTCAAGAATGTTTTTATGGTTTGATAAGTTAGTTGTCAGTTTGAGCTTGTGTGTGTGTGCGCGTGTGTATGTTTTATTTAAATTATTTCACACTTTGTTATTGGAACAGTTGTTACGTTGTAGGTATTGCATATATTCACCAATTATAGGAGATAAGGTCCCGAATTTTACAGAATTAATTTTTAACTTGTCCCAACGAAAAATTATGTGTTTCTTTTAATAATTAAAAAACTATACAAAGGACAAACAGAGGATTTATGATATTGTATGTATTTAAATTAGGGAAATGTTACTCAATGCCCTTAGGGCGTTGGTTTAGGAACTATTTTTAGAAATCTTTTATTAGGAGAATGATAAAACAATAAATGTTGTTTACAACTTTTTATAATTCCCATGAAAATGATGTCAAAACTTTCCTATTATGGTTTATTAACAATTACCCTAAGGGCACCTATTAACATAACCCTTTAAATTATAGGTGGGTGATTTTATCCAAAAAAAAAAAAACATGTCTTATTTATGACTTTGTGCACAAAAAATGTAATGTATTCAATAATTGTAGCAAACATGCTCTTGCAATCCTGCTTTTTTTTTTTGAGTAGCTATTTTTTTATTTTATTTTGGCCATACGAGGAATGCACATTACATCAAAGTGTGAATTGCCATTTGTTGTTGGACTAATACATTTTTCTTATAAGGTTTTGTAGTTCTATTTTAAAGATCAATGACACTAGCCTTTTTAGATATTGAATTTAGATTTCCAAAGATATGCTTGCTATTTTTCTACTTGAAATTTCCAATATTGTATGAAATTGGTACTTCTCTTTAAGGAGGTGAATGAACAGCCAGCTAAGAAAAGACAAAACTTTGCCTTAAGCAAGAGAAGATTGTTGAACCATTCAAAAGAAATTCATAAGGATAAATATTTAATACTCACAAATAAGGAGAAATACAATATTAATAAATGCATTTATTTCATTCCATATATGAGCTCCATAACATTTGGCACATGCATCTATATCTATATATATCTAAAAGTTGAAGCGTAGCATTTATTGTTGTTATGCTCCAGTTGAGCCACATCAGCATCCACGTCATTATCATTTTGCTTTTCAATTTTCCTATAATTTTTTTTTTTAACATTTACTCATTTTTTTAAAAATATTTACACTTTCTTCAACATTTCTATATCTCTTACCTTTTCATCTCCCTACTACTCTTTACCTTACCTTTTCATCTCCCCACTACCCTCTACCTTAATATCACTCTTCATCTTTCTCTTCATCTTCCTTTTTTTTGTCCTTTCTTATTCACAACCTTTTACTATAAATTTATCACTCTCTTCCATTCTTTACATACTTTTCCCTCACAAAAAAAAAGGGGTTCTCTCTCTCTCGCTCTCTCAATTTTGTGGTGGATTTTTTTATTTTTCTTTCATCTTTGCCAGTAATTTATGATTTTGCATTTAACTCAATTTTGCTATTTTTGGTAAATTTCGGTATTTTGTCACTAATCATTTTTTTTTTCTCTCTTTAATTGTTAATTTTATTACATGTGTTTTTCTTTAAATTTTAGTTTGGGTTGCTTTGAATTCACCTATGTAGTTGTTCTATATATGTTATTTTTGTACAACATGACATTTGTTCTATGAAATTCCTTTTAGACTTGATACTTTATCTTTCCATTTGATTTTTTTTTTCTCTCCTCATGTGTAGTGATTGACTTCTAACCAAAATTATTCTATTTATATATTTAGAAATCTATTTCTTCTTAATTCCAATAGTTTAAATTTTGTATGGGCCATAAGGAACAAAGGGGTCCATAATGCATTCATGTTCTCCTCATGTCGTGATAAATCTGAGTAGTTGAATAGTATTGTTTAATTTACCACTATTACATATTTTTTCCTAAAAGCTACATACCATCGATCGTAACACCAAATGGATATTTCAAAGTTCATTTGCATGATTACTTTGCTGTGTGGTGAGTTGAAACATTTTTGGGTAATGATGTACGTTAGATTGTATGTATAACCTCTTGACTTGCAAAGGGTAAGTACTGATTTATACTAATGTTTTGTTTTTGGTATTCTTTAGAGCTCTAATGGTTGATAAGTCTAATGAGACTCCATTAATTTATGCGAGGCTTCAATCTCACCCAAATGACAAGCAATAAAACAAGAAAATTCATGTTTAGCTTTCAGGTTTATTCTTTCAAAAAAAAAAAAAATGCTTAGCTCTCTGGTAACCACCAATTCGTTTTGTTAACTCATTATCATAAAGCAACTTTAATTTAGTTATATGGATAGGGTTTATCATTTTTCATGTTGCAATAAATATATAAATATATATATATATATTCAAGCTAAAATCAATAGCACAATAACAATTGACCATTTAAATTCAGCCATATCCTCCATATCATTAAATTATTAATATTTTCTCTCATTTTTTTTAATTTTTTTAAATTAAACATATAATGTTTTAATTAAATACAAATAAATAAAAAAATTCCTTATAAAACCGTACCCATTTTTTTTTAACATTTACACTTTCTCCAACATTTCTCATTCCTTTCACATTTTCATCTCCTCACTACCATCTACCTTAATATCACTCTTCATCTTTCCATTTCTCTTCATTTATTTTGTTTCTTCTTATTCTTATCGTCTTATTATAAAATTTTCATTATCTTTTCTATGTTATATTTCTATGCATAATTTTCCCTCACAAAAAAAGGTTATTTCTCTCTCTCAATTTTTTGGTGGATTTTTTTTCTTGCATCTCTGCTTTAGGTTATTAATTTTTTGTATTTTTAATAACTCTACTTTGAGTTGATGCAATTTAGTTTTGTATTTTAAGTTTTTTTCTTTTTTTCTTTTTTGTTTTCTCTAATTGTTAAATGTTATCCTATTCCTTTATAAAGAATATAATTTTATTTTATTACATAGCATGATTTGGATAATTTTATCATAGAAGAATTTTACATAAGTTACATAGAAGTAAAACAATAATAATATATTTATGAAATAACTCTAAAATAATTATCATGCGCAATGCGCGGGTCTGCGACTAGTTGCAATAAAATGTAAATTAGGGAGAGGTGAAAAGCTCAATTTATCAATGAGTTCAGCTCACCACGTGCCCACAGCCGAAGGCCCAGTCCCTTGGATTCGTTACACAAATAGGGCAGACCTATAAACAAATTGGGCAGAAAATAAATAAGTGATCTAAAAAAACTGCAGTGAGCAAAACTCATATCATGTGGACCAAAAAACTAGCTTGGACAAGTTAACCCTATAACTATAAGAGCCCCTGTCTAAGTCAGGATGGTTAGACCATCATACGAAAGGCAAAAACTAGATCGAAATGTTAACGGGTTTTGACTGGGCAGCTAGCCAGGTAGAGCATTTGTTCACTCTTATTTCTAATAATGCATAATTTCATATATATATATATATATATATTTGACAAGTAATAAACATTCATTATTAAATAGGTTAATTCATGCTCATGATAATGAGAACTCCATAACTTAAAATAATCACAAAAAAATTATAAATAAAAAGAAGTGTATGAGGGTGTTACAGTTTGTAAGACCCCACACTCAAGAGTCAAGACCAATCAAACAAAGTACAAATCTATTTCTCAAAAAACAAAAAAACCAAAAAAAAAACAAACAAACAAACTGCAAATCAACAATTCTTCTAGTTGATTATTTGATATGTCTGTATTCTCAAAAGTATGGCTATTTCAGTCCCCAATGAATCCCAAAAGTTATAAACACCAGGCTCCATAAACCATAAGAAACATCATAGTGAATCAACAAATGATCTATCATCTCTCCATTGCACTACCACATACAACACCACCCGTATATCCCTTCTTGATTAGATTATCACGAGTAAGAATTTTCTCTCAGGTTGCAATCCAAACAAAGAATGAGACCCAAAACCTCCATAACCAATATAACGAACAAAATGAATAGCTGGTCATCTTGTCATAATCTCTATGAACTACTAAGGAAGCCGTGAATAGCATAAATACAAGAACGAATCCAACCATTCCATTTCTCCCCAAATCCCATCCTCCCCAATAGATATATGAACTCATCACAACTAATGTGATCATAAACCTTTTCAGTATCTAACTTACAAATCATGCTAGGAATCAACTATTGATACAACTATTCAAGCATTCGTTAGCAATTAGGACAAAGTCAAGAATTTTCCTACCACCAACAAAGGCATTTTATCACTCAAAAATAAGATTATCTAGTACCATTTTCAACCTATTAGCCAGCACCTTCACCAATAATTATACACACTTTCACTAAACAAATAGGACAAAAATCTTTAATATTAACAGCATCGCTCTTCTTAGGGATTAGAGCAATAAAAGTATTATTAAGGGATTTGTCAATCTTACAATACCTATAAAACTCCACAAAAAAAAAAAAAAAAAAAAAAAAAAAAAAAAAAAAAAAAATTCATCACATTAGCTTCTACCACCCTCCAATAATGTGTTCATAGCCCTCCTCAAATGGCATATCAATCATATTAAACTCCCCAACAACGTCAGAAAAATCAAACATTTCAAAGCTAAACTGATTGAACCTTAATCTCTCACTCAGGTATTTGATGACATTGAATTCACCTGCATTACACCAAGCTGCATCCCACCTCTCTCTCACACCATTTAGTTCCTCCCACATAAGACTCCTTATACTATCGTCATTATACAGCCTGGTATAGGCTCACCAGCCATCTTCAACCCACTTTAGCAAGGAAGCCAGCAAGAATGCCCCTATCAACTTTCTCCAGTACCCTTTCCCTCACTAACAAAACCTCCCCAGCTGTACCCATGGCATCCCCAAATACTTCGAACAATATTGGACTCCATTTTATCAATCTTAATCTCTTGAACACATACCCCCTTCAGCACGCACAACCTTGTTCTCTGCCAGAAGCACAAGGATCAATCTGTATAGATAAATCAAATATTTCATATTTATATAATTATAATGGAATTCCTTAGCAACCTAGCTCAGTGTATGTGTCATGGACTCTGGAAATGATAAATAAACAGGTGACATACTCAATTCATTGCCAAACACACTATCATATTGGATGGGGGGCTGCCCTGTATAATATTTGAATGCAGAGGTGTACCAGAGTTCAACAAGGCGACTTCAAAACGGAGGAAAAAGAGTGAACAATCTAGTAGATGGGAAGTAAAGGCTCACATAGTGCCAAATGGTGGCTTCAGGAATTCTATTTCATATTGAGTTCTTTGTTGTAAATGAGGCATTTCCTTATCTGTTCTAAAGCGATATGTACTTTTCTGCTTCTGTGAGCTAGTTTCTCTGTCACGACCCAAATCCATGGAACATGAATTTAGATACGTGACTAACTTACTAATCTTACATAACTCAATAAGCATAATTGATCCAAAATAATTTAAAACTCCAAAGAAACAATGCTCTTAATAAATAACCTCTTACAAAAATCTAAACTCCACAAATTGGAAATAATCTCCACTGTATAAAACATGAATTACAAAATAAAGGTAACTAAATTCTATAGGTCTTCAAGTAATACTAAAATCGCCTACAACTTCCCATGCTCTACCTTGCACCTTACAAAGCGATCCAAATGTTCTATATTCCCAACTACACTTTAATCTGAAAAATAGTAATTGATGGGGTGAGCCACACATCTATTAAGTAATTATACAGAATACACAACGGAATAGAGTCAAGCAAAGCACGAGTATTTTGATTTTTCACAAACTCATTCAATGGTATCAAAAATAATTATTCTAGAACATATAATGAATCACTTAATACATATATAATCACATCTTAAAATCATTAGAAAACACATACATATAATTGATCAGAGCACAATGTCACATATACACATCACATATTCTCACATACAATCCTGTGAGCGGATACCAACATCTAACCCCTGCTGGTGAGGGATCAACACATATTCTCACATACAATCTTGTGAGCGGATTTACACATTTATCTGATCAATTCCAAAAACATTCATTTTGAGTCACATATCACAAAACAAAATATATACAAAATAGAATAATTTTCTTAATATTAACAATTATTCCAAATATAAAGGCATAGCAAATGTCACAACATCGAATTGAACATAAATTAAGGATGCTTGACTCTCTTAGGAAATGAATAAGAACTGAAGAGTTTATATAAATATTTTTACAATTCTTGAGTAAGTTTGAAAACCCAATTTGCTAAAGGAAACGTCTTAAATACCATTTGAAAAATAAGAATATGACTTTGAAATCACTTGGTTTTTAGCAAACTTAAAGAACAAGAACCTTTTTAGAAAACTTACTTTGAAACTCAATTATTTTCAGAAAATAGTTTAGGTTTAGAAATCATCTTTTAAATGAGATTTGGACATTCAATACATTATTTAAAATTCAAAGTTTCTCTTTAAAACATTGTCTAAAAGTCGAAGTTTCTCTTTCAATGATGTAAAAATAATGCTTTCGATAAACTTTAGAAAACGTAAGCTTTAAAAACATAACTTTTGAAAACCTTTAACTTCTAAGAACCTAAAGAATAAAACCTATGCATATTATGCATAATTACTTACAGCACTTGAATCACTCTAACAGTCCAGCCGAAACAACCTCCAAAAAGCCTCAAACACTCTTAAATCGGACCTATCATCAATCATAGAAATTACTTACTATCTTCCACAAAATATAAAGCTTATAGAACTATACAAATAGACTCACTAGGATTAAACTTTGCTGAACTAAAAATACTTTTAACACTATATTAAAGTTTCTCTAATCCAATGACGCTCTAACCAATAATATTCCCTTATATTATTTGAAACTAATATTGCCATGAGGAAGGCAGTAGCCAAAAATATCATTGACCTAGGATTTAATATAAAACCCCAAAGAAAACGTTAATTCATCCTAACATATATAATCAAAGAAAAGTGACAAAACTAAAAGGACCTAATATATACAAATCCAATAGAAGACCTGATGGCAATATTTACTTGTTCTAGGGACCCACAGAGAACAATTTGAGAGCCATAACCCCACAAAAGCCAATTCCAAACTTTAATATATAACCTCAATGGTTTAATAGCATAATCTCAATGAAACGGTGGGCAAAATGCCTCCCGATGGCAATGAAAACGGTGGCAGCCTCATTGACTTATTATATATATATATATTTTATATGTACAAAACCGAAGGAAGACTTAAGCCAAAATCACGGATTCTTGAAATTCTGTGGCTCAATCTAGGATTATTTATATATAAATAAATATCCTAATGAAAATGTAATAGTCATGCCTTTGTTCATGGATACACAGCGGCCAAATCTAACCTTAAAATATAAGTAGAATTTTAGGACCAAAATCAAACTTCTGAACAATCTAACATCACAACTGATTCCAAGATAAGTTATAAACTTTTAATTCTTTGTTTCTAATGGTCAGAAATCATACCTTGAACAATCTGATTGCCTCTTCAATTGTATGTGCTCTAACTCCAAGGAAAAACACCTCTTAGCCTCCTTGATAAAACCCTTCCTATGAAAACCCTAATTTATCTCTTCATCTACCTTATATTTGACGCATCAGAGAAGTGGGCTTAGTGGGGTAGTGGGCTGGAGTTTAAAATCCACTTGAGCTTATCTCTTTAGTCTCCAAGAAGCCCATAAAACATCTTCATCTTTTATTTATTTATTTATTATTTTAATTGCCGCACCAAATTGTATGCACTAAAACTTTAATTTTCTCACTTATTTGTAGCACCACAAAATTGTCTACTCCAATCTTACTGTGCACACACATATAGTACCTCAACTCTATATTAAAATTGACAAGTTACAGTGATAATTATAAAATCAAAATTGGGGTATTACATTCTCTTTCTGTTTTTAGGAAGTATTAATCTGTTAGACGGGTATTGACTGTGTTTGCAGCCTGATGCTGTGCAAACTTCTTGTTGATTCTTTGATATAAGATTCTGATTCATTAAAAATCACAAAACAAAACAACACACACACACACACACTCTGTACATAATCGTACCAAGGGGTTGCTTGTCTCACAAGTTGGAGGAACTGGTGGAGGGCGTGGAATGATTTGCTTTGCTCTTCCTGTCATGTCTTTTTTCCAATAGAGTAGATGCAGATTAGAAAGCATTCACAAACTAGTTCAAACTCAATTACATGACATTTATATTTCATCCACATTTGGGTTTAGAACAATTGGAACCATGAAACAAATTGTCCCCCCCCCCCCTTCCCCCCCTTCCAAAATAGCAAACTAGAAGCAGACTATAAGTATTAAGGTTTTACCCTTATTTAAATTATTGGCTGCTCAAGTACCTCCATCATGCACACCAGAGATCTCATTTCAGAAATTTTTAACCAAATACTTGAATATTATAATTTGGAATGAACAAGGAACCCTACCCAAGAATGCCAATTTCAACTGCTGCTTTGTACTGGAAAGGGATCTCCATTAGGGCAGCTAGAGCAAAAACTATTTCTTTCTCAGTGAATGTTGCATTTGTAGACATAATTTCACCAAGGTTAACCATCTACATACAAAGAAAAGATACTATTTAGAAGTCAATGCATGAATTATATTCAACACATATGGCATTCAAAGTTAATTGTATGCTGCTACTGCAATACCTGGAAATTTTGACATTTATATGCACAGAGCTCATCACCAAAGTTCTTCATGTCTTCCGAAGGTCCATCACTGACTCTGACCAGAACAATTGAGAGTGGATATGACCTGGACAATAAAATTAAAATTTTGAATTCCTTTAGTTCAACACCACTGCTTTTACTTAAGCAATTGTGTTTAATGTATCATTGATACTTTGATGTCAGTGTCTTTACCAGATCCACTAGCTTCTTATTTAAAAAGATGGTTGTGAATTATTGTACAAAATTTACTGAAAATAAAGGAGATGAAAGCTATACGGTACATAATCTTTAAATTTTTAATGTTAAGACTCAGGAAAGCTCATTAACTTGTTCAATACTTTCTTTCAGTGTAAAGTACAGCATTTTTCATTACTGATATGCTACAAACAATATTAGGATGGGAGTATATGAAAAGGTTTTTGAAACATTCTAAACAATAATAGCCCATGATTCATAGTACAAGGCAAAAAAAAAATTCCTCTCTTTTTGTGAGTAAAACAAATTTATTAGCACCAAAAGAAGCATAGTTACAATTCAAAACTCAGCCAAAAAGGCTATCAAACTCTCCAACAGACCTTGCCCATCACAGCTTAGAGACTGAAATGACCAACAGTATAGTGCTTCGCACATAACTTATCCTACATTATTCAGAGTAGCTGTATAGCCATTTTTCAAAAAGAAAAGTTGAGCCCTACAACAGATTCATTGGCATTTCTAATATCCCTATCAGTTTGTACATATTTTCTTATGATGAATAATTCAGTATGTACATTATGGTATGCATTTATTTCTCTCCTTCCACAAAACATAATTTTTTTTTAATCTCTTTTGACATGGTAGCCAAAACATTATCTCATATTTGCAGTTGCCCGTTCAACAAAATTACTCAAACCTGAGACTGACATATTTTAAGCCAGATTTTTTAGCATCCCATTTCCAGACTCTATTAATGAAAGAAAATGGAGACTAAATGGTGCATACTCCATGGTCTCAAGTATAACAACAAAGCCCTAGGGATAATTTCTTCACTGCCACTAGCAAATCAATCATGTTTGGGATTGACTTTGGGGAGCCAAACCACTCAATAACAAAGAACTTCAAGTAAAAGGATTTTCAAAATTTTGGCAAGCAATTTCTGCCCATTATAATGTCAGAAACTTTATCAACCTTTCATTTGCCAGCATTGTTAAGAATCTCCTCAATTGGAGACATAAAGGCCTTCCAAGGATGGAGACGTCATACTAAAAAGAGTTGCCTTTATGGATATCAAAATAGCTCTGAGAGGGGGGTGGGGGAGAGGTAAAGATTCAACACAAGCCTGAAACATGAAATTTAATTCCATCAATCTGCAAGGCTCTACCTCACGGCTCGCATTGACAATTGATTTGGGTGTGTCCTCTTCTTGTGGACTTAGATCTTTATCACTTGTATTGCTGCTTCTTGTAACCTACACAATAAAAGACATTACTCTAAATAAGAATGACTGTGTGCATGCAACAATTTGTGAGAGAGAGAGCAAAAAGGACTTTGAGGTCAACCTGGCCATCAGAAATGATAAGCAATACATGGTATTGACCACCACTTTTCTCTACAGTGTCGATTGCAGCCTCAATTACAGGAGCATAAGAAGCTGGCCCTTAAACACAATTACACAAAAAAGCGAAGCTATAAATCTCAACAAATATTATCGACAGGATTTTCTGATGTCAAACCATAAAAGAGTTCATGAGTTTGGTTACAAAAAGCAAATTCCAATTAATGAAATGTTAACTTTCAAATAAAGGAACAGAAAACCAACCAGCAAGTTTTGCGTTTTGAGCTATCTTTCTATAGCAGGACAGAGCTTCTTCAAGACCGTGGCAAGGTGAATGATCACTGTGAAAGCTAAACACTTCCTGATCATGAGTTATCTCTATAACAGAAGAAAAAAAAAATCCAGGGTCATATTAGAAAATAATAGAAACTTCTCCAGATATCCAAATTTAGGGGACTACACATACCATCACCAAAACCAAAACAAGTAATTAAGTTGTCTTCATCGAAAGGGGCCAAAGTCATTCCAATGATAGACATGGCCTTCTCATATGGATTAGGTGCATCTCCAATGCCATGCAGGCTCCGGTTATTGAATGAGACCTTGCCTTCAATAACAAAACTGATGCATTGGCTTCCCGGCGATACAAATCAAATACAAACCATTTTCAAAAACATATGATATCACATTATTGTTAAACCAATAAACGCTTGTCAGAGAAGTAATGACCTTCACAGAATGCCTTCTTCACCGGCACTATCTAATGTCAAGTCATATAATGCATTATCCTTAAAATTGAGAAAACACTATTCGAGAAGATAATAAGGAACATAGTAATTGTTTTTGGTACAAGTCAGATTACACCCCCAGGGTTTTGTAGGTGCAATTGTAAATAGGGGATCCCAATTTTTGCTCCATCAATAACTCATACATTAATGAATGGAATATAAACAAAAAGAGATTATTATATTTACTCCACAAACCTGTCCATTCATTGCTTCTAGTGAAATCAATTCCAAAGAGGAGTTTGGATGCTTTTAGACCTTCTTTACTCAATGCTGCACTGGCCTGTTTAAAAAGAGAGCCCATTCAAAACTTCATAATTTCAAATTCATGAAAGAAAAAAAATGAATCAGATGATGTTGCAATGTTATTCTGCAGCATACACATTTTTGCCATAAATTGCCATAGTTTCGGACTCCAAAAAGTCCAAAATGAAATGATTTGATGAATAGGAAACATACAAACTGTCATCATTGGTTACTTAAATTTTAGCACTCTGCTGATGCTTAATATCAATACAATAAAGACCTTGTATTACATGTGGTATGACAGGTTTTGTATGCGAAATATAGGAGATGATCTCGCTCAAGATCATAATCTGCATCTCAAAACTACACTAATGAGTGGAAATTGCGAAAAAATCTATCCTTAAGCTTACTAAAGCAAGGTCTCTCTGTCAATCAGGTTATGGCATTGGGTTTCAATTTGAGAATGAAGATCTCCCGGTTTTGGGTTTGAATTGGGTCAAAGAAACAAGTTTGAGTATAGAATTTCGTGTAAATATTTTGATAAAATAACAATTTGTCATGTAATAAAAAAAACCACATCATTGCTCTGTTAGACGTGGAAGTGAACAAAAGACTGATAGCACTCATTTTCTAAACCTTTGGGACAAAACGCTCAACAAGTAAAGTTTAAGGATCACCAATGTATTTCGGTCTTCACTTTATATCAAGTTTGTCTAGAATCATATTAGAACCAACTTTACCTAACATACATGTAAAATTTTCAAATTTAAAACTTCATTCTGGTGGGAATAAACATGTGAAAACATCATTTTTTTTTTTTCTCATCAAAAACACCAAAAAAAATTAAAAATATGATTTTGCAGAGAATGTATATATGGAAAAACCAAAGATATTTGATCTCATTTTGGACCAAAAAGGTGCCAACCGATAAAGAATTAAAACCAAATTAATGATCAGTTTGAATACAGAGTTTTTGAGGTCCTGTGATGCGCTGCTGATAGTGATAGTAAACTAGTAGTAAACGTAGAATCTTTATCACTGCACTTAAAATGAAAAGAGAGGGAAGCAAAATAACCTCCACAATGGAAGAGTAGCCATGAGCCATTCCTCTTGCTATGCTGGTGTTCCAGTTAGTGTTGGTAAGAACTCTGAAACATCAACATTTATATACAACTCAGTTCATTTACAAGTTGCTAAAAAAAGAACTAGTAGCTAGCTATCCCTTTTAGAGAAAGATATAATTGCTGTAAAAAAGAACTAGTAGCTAGATATACCTGTGAGCTTCACGTTGTGACTCACGAATGTGTATGCTTACGAAATTAGAATCCTAATTCCTGTGGGATCCGAAATCCTTCTTCGTTTTTAGATGCCTTTAGTAGGAACAGAGATAGAGAAAGATATAATTGCTCTAAAATGCATTCCATTGTTTTTATGCTTTTGAAGTGTTGCTTGTCTTCTTTTTCCGTCATACACAATGAAAACGACGTTAAGCGCTTCTTCATGGCTCTCATATCAAACTCTGGTACTAATATTAAAACAGGGACTCGGACATGTTTGTTTGGTCAAAGTAAAGATGCAATCTGATTGGTCTAAAAGGTTTCTTTCGATTTTCGTCAAAAACCCGCACCCTGTCTGTTTCTCAACGTCAATACTATCTTGCACCACATTAATCATTCAAAATCATGTTAGAATTGTTTGTAAAGTAGTGTGGGATACCAAGTTGAATCACAATCTTACACCGAACTTGCACCATTCTATCACATATGATTCAATTGAAATTTTGTTAATAGTCCTTAATCTGGCTTTAAAATGAATGGAATTTGTTCTCAGGTTTGATTAATGTTGTTTAAAATTAAAGGGCAGCTGCGACTATGAGATACAAATCTGCATCTTTTGTTATGGGTAATTTGGACATTTTAATAGTTTTAAGGTTTTTTTTTTTTTTTTTTTTTTTTTTAAGAATACTAAGTATTTTAACACACACGGAGAGGGGGAAGAAAATCTTAAAAAAACTGACAGTGGTGTATATATCCAAAAAGGCCTAACTCTGACAGTTTTAGTAGTTTCACTGGTAATGTTTTTTATCATTTTAGATTTTTTGGAAGGTATTTTGATCAATTTAGAGGGGTGTATTTTGGTCATTTCAATAACTCAAAGGTTTTTTGAAGGTTTGGGGATATTTAGATCATTTTACAAGGGTATTTTGGCCATTTTTGTAGTTTCAATGGTATTTGGGAAATTTAGTAGGCTTAGTGTATTTTGGTCATTTTAGTAATTTGGGGATATTTTAATCATTTTGAAGGTTTCTAGGTATATTTTTGAATATTATTTATTTGAGAAGAGAGACACTATCAATTCCCTCCACCTCCCCCTTGAGTACATATCTAGCCTAAATATTTGATTCAATATATTTCAATCCACTGCCCCCACGTCCAACAATAGCTCCGTCCCTTAATATAGAAGACCAATTGATTAAGATGTACTATTTCTCTTGGTTTTTAACGTGTTAGACATACTATTTCTTTTTTTCTTTTTTTTTGGAAAAAATAATTTTGGTAAATTACTATTTTTAATTTTAAAAAAGCTACTTGAGATGTTCTTAGCATTGTTGTGTCAAACATTCTATGTCTTATCTAAGCTCAAAGACACAAACGGTCAAACCTCATTAAATTTCCTTTTATACACGACGATTTATGTTTTAGAAAAGAGAAAACAATCAATGAAAACATGTTTTTTATTTATTTATTTAATACAATCAATGAAAATATGTTGATCCTAGAGTGTAATGATGTAATCAGTGTTTATTATTATTATTATTATTATTATTATTATTATTATTATTATTATAATATAACCGAAGCTTTGACTTTTGGTTGACCTCTCTACAAATGTTCACATCAGCATTTTTTATTTATATTTTTTAATTTGATTTAACAAATTGCAGAAAATTTATTAAATTTCTTTTTTTTTTTTTAATTAAATTTAGTTATTTGGTGCCAAACAACTATAATACTTAAAGGAAACCTAAATAATCACCTAATCAGGGAATTTTTAGATAATCCTAACAAATTATATAATAACTCCATTAATATAAATATATTCCAAAATACAGAATATATCTCCATTAATTTGATAATTTCTACGTTGATGACATTAAAAAAAAATTCTATCATATTTCCTTATATCTATCAATCACGTTTTCTTTCTCTTCTTTTTTTTCATTTTTTTTATATTAATGTTGATTAGAAATTATAATTTCAATAGGATTTAAACTCTATAATTATATCAAATGAGACTCAACAAATATATATCATTTTTAATTTCAATAGGATTTAAATTTTATATCAAATGGACTCTACCAACATATTCATCCTTTAAAAAAAAAATTATATAACCAAATTTGATTAGGAATCCATAATCCTAACCAAAATTGATTAGGAATCCATAACCCTATATTATATTATAAATAGTTTTTTTTTAGGGATTATTTGTGACATTTTCAACTCGGCTTTTCATTCTTGTAGGGTCACGATTTGCGGCCCAAGCCCAAAATGTATGGGATCTTGGGCAGTGAGCCCAGTACAATAAATTTGTAGAGAGTGGGTCAAAGAACTAGGCTTTAATGAATTGGACAACGGCTAATATGGACAAATGACTTCTATTAAATTTGTCCCAGGAGGCAAGTGTTCATGTAAATCAAGTAAACAGAGTACAAGTGCAATTGTAATTGTGATTGTGATTGCTACAGTGTTCTTTCTTTGTTTTCCGATCCCCTTCCTCTAGGGTCTCTATTCTCATTTATACTACATCTCTTCCTTCATCTTTACCCTACACGTGGATAGTTGATGGCTTAGGCTGATACTTGTCCCATCAGCCTCCTCTAGAAGTCTTTGGAGGATGGTTATAAGGCTGGAAAAGTATTGTTTAGAGGTCACTTCCTCATCTTTACGGTGCACGTCCCTATCACTAGAGCTTCTTGGAAGGTCACATTGGTCATTAGAATCTATACCCGACCTGCGTTTGGCTTATCCGAGAAGATAATCCTCCTCGGATTCGAACCTCTCACGCTCTCGGCCAAAGCCCAAAACCCAATTGTATGACTTGCGCCCATGACCCCACAATTCCTATATTATATTTTAAATAAATAAATAATGACTGTATTAGGCAGAGGCTTTTGGAGATTATTGTTTTTTTTTTTTTTTTTTTTGAAATATTTTCGTTCATGTGTATTTATGTATTGGGTTAAATTGAATTGGAATTATATTTGAAACTTTGGTTTTGATTGAATAATGATGGCAGAAGAAATATGTTCCAATATTTGGAGTCTTCTGTATTTGTGTTGTTTTAGTTTAAACTTGATATTTGAATTGTTAAATTGTTAATTCACAGTTTCATTGTTCATCTATTAATCATGAATAATAATATTGCTATTTGCAACCATTATGATTTGGTATCAATGATGTGATCATTCCGAATACTTTCATTTAGAGTTTAGATAGAGACTATTTTATGATTAAAAAAAATTACAATTAAAAGACTTTTGAAGTTATTTTTTTTTTTAAAAAGTATTGGATACGTTGGATCTCAAATGACTTCTATCAAACTCCATCCTTTATGGCATCATTAAATAGAAAACTCATATAGATATGTATTAGGATATTATTTGGAACTATCACAATGGACTAACATATTACACATGGTACGGATCTAACTATAACATCTTATACTATAAATTCTATAAATAAATAAATAAAATCCTATACTATAAAATAAAAATTGGTCCTATGGTTATCTTCTCTTTGCAAAAAAAGGTTAAATTCTCATTAATTGTGATAGTTCACTTTTAGGTAAAATAGAAATTCTATTAACAAAGTTTTAAGAAATTTAAAATTCTATTTTAAAAAATTTTCTAAACATTAGATTTTATTTTAATTATTTTAATAATTCTATATTATAAAAGAATAAAATTTATACATTACATACAATCATTGCTTCAGTTCTAAATGATGGAGGATAAGAGAATGCAATTTGTAGATCTACTATCAATATAACATAGATTAGATTGGTGGTGGATGATAGATTTAATTGCAATTGAGAATTGTGTGAAGTCATTACCATAGAATAGCCCACGTCGAAATGTGTTATGTGAAAGAAAAAAAAAATTCTAAACCATTATTCTGAACAAAAAAATTACTTATTTTCATCTATTTTCAAGTTATATATTTTTCTAAGTCAAATCATAAACCTTTAATCAAAATAAATACTTTTAATTTTTATTTAACTATCCATGTCTCACATGATTAGCTACCAGTTATTATTACTACTTCCTTCCTACTTTGTTTGTTTTCTATTCCATTTTGGGATGTCCCAAAATATTGTCCTGTTTCTAAAAATAAAAGTCATTAATTTGCTAATGTTCCTATTATATCCCTATTTTATTTTCAAAACTATTTAAAAAAAAAAAACAAATATTTAAAAGGTAGACAAGACAATAAATTTATTTAAGGGTAGTTTTGGAAATTTATACATTTTTAAAAGTTAAACAAAACAATAAATGATGTTTTTTTAAAAAGTTTGACTTTTTAAATAGGACAAACAAAGTGAAATGGAAAAAGTATATAACAATAAGGAGAGATGAAGTGATAAAATTTCTTCTTGGCCACATTTTTGTGTCTGTCCAAAATGGAAGGCTGAATTGACGGTGGGCTGATATTTAAAATAAAGTGAGTTAATTTACTAAAATATCCTCTGCTTTTTTAGAAACAAATTATGCCATTAAAAAATGGAAAAATGTCAAAGAGAAAGAGTGGTAGAAGAAAAGTAGAAGAAGAAGAATGCCGTGGAGTGTGGAAAGAGAGGTAATGAGCTAGTGGCTTTAATGGCTGCTTTACGTCACTTATTTTTATAAAGTGCTACTTGAAATTATGGTATTGTGTTGCAGTATTCTCCTCGTTACAAAGACATAAATTTTTGGATCAATGAATCATTCACCGAAATGCTGGCGATCTTGTTGAGGAGGTATGTTTTTAAATGTTATTCCTAGATTGACTTTATTCCTAGATCTAGCTGGCTTCCCAGTCAATTACTCTCAAGTTTGTTTGCAAGAATATATATATTCCATGAGTCCCAAAAAAAAACAAAAAAAAAAAACAACAACAACAACAAAGGTGCTAATGACCTGTCTTTAGACTTGTATAATGGGTATGAAAGCTTTGTAGAACAGTTGACTTGTTTGATCATTCACTAGATTGACTTTATGCATTGTGATTTGCTGATTGAGGGGAGGGTGTGCCTGGAGGCCCTGGACATTCAGTGGAAATGAATACATTTAATTAAGTGTTTCACCTATCTCATACTATTAGGCAGTTCTATAAAGTTCTTCCTTGTGTCAGTTGGCTTCAATACTCAGCTTTTAGGAGCATGGAGTGGTTCAATAAACTTCTAACAGCATTGTTTAGGGTTTTTAATTAGTCACTAACACAATCTCTTTTGGCAAATGTTTGTTTGGGAGATGGTGAGAAGTTCAGTAAGGTATGTTGTCAGTGCATTGCAACTCACTTGGTCATTATTGATACTTAATAAATCATTTTATGCATGGTGAAAGATTTGAGAGCGATTGCTGGAAATAGTTTAGAGAATATCTTTCAAGTTTACCTTCGTGAGCTTTGTCTTTCTGACCATTGAAGTCATTAGGACCTGATATGGTTCATCTAAAGGCTTTAGGAAACTTCTCTCCCCTTTCCTATCTTTCATTAATGGTAACAGCTAAAATTTAAGTTGAGGGGGAATATTTGATATATGGGCTGCAGCATGGTTAAAAAAATTGGTGAGAACATATTTAGGTCAAAACAAATCATATAGGATCGCAATGATGATTGTAAGATTTTATAGACTATTGATGGGATTTAACATGGGCAATTTGCTGATGATACTTTATAAGGATAAGTAAGAGAAGGACATTTCTCTCAGATGCACCTTACCATATTTTGAAGCAACTTCAGGCTTAGAATTGAATTTTGCCAAGAGTGAACTGGTTCCAGTTGAGGAGGTACAGGCTATGGCAGAGCTAACACATATAGGTGGTTGTAAGGTCAGTAAATTTACTATTTTAAATTTTCTTCTTAGGGTCTGCCTTATGAGTAAATTCCCTTGAAATGTGTTACTGGAGAGGACGGAAAGAAGGTTGTGGGATGAAAGGAAAATTGTACCTTTCTAAAGGAAATTATGAGTACCCTTTCCTGTCTGCCAACCTATTATGTCAATATTTCCCATGCTTGAAAGTGTTACAAGAAAGCCTCAGAAATTTTAAGGGGGCTTAGGAAATGAAGGAAAGTACCATTTAGTAAATTGGGAGACAGTTTGTTCCCCATTTAGAAAAGCTTGGTATTTTTAACAAGCTTTATTGAAAATGGTTATGGAAAAATATGCTCTGAAGGGGATCTTCTTTGCAAAAGTGTGGTAGGGTTCTTGTTGCGGTTGCTTTGATGGTTTTTCTTCATTTTGGGATTTATTGGGTAATGCCAGAGTGGGTGGGGGTTTATTGTGGTGTATGAAAAATCGTTTTTTAGTAAGCATGGAAGTTGCATTTTTTGGATTGGTAAGTCTGTAAGAGGAATCCAGATCCTACAATTTAGACCGGGATTCTGTTTGGATTTTTATTATCTAAGTTGATCCATAGGATCATAAAATTGTAGGATTTTAAGATCTAACCTTGATCAGCCGAGTAAAAGCATAGTCCCTTCATATTTGACTAAAAGGATGCTTCCATCATCTCTAAAGGAATGTCCTATGCCATTTTTCATTCTGTCCCAAAATCTTTCTGAAAGTTAATGCCTGAACATATAGCTCCTTTCTGTTATCCCTCATTTTGAGTCAAAGCAAAGAATCGCATTGTAGAGTAATTAGAGTTGAATATTTACATATCAAGTACAGTTCCCTTTCAATGTTGAGATTTTTTTAATAGAACTTCATGCTTAATTTAACATGTTCGCTGCCACTTATACATACTATGGATGCTTGTGTTTACTCCTTTTTGGGACAATATTTAGTGAGTCATTACAAAAGGATTGTGTTGATGATCAAAGGTGATATGTTATAAGACAACCGAATATATATATATATATATATTTATATATATATATATATATATATTGCCTTAAGTTGGGATCTAGACTTACTTCTCAAACATGTTGCAGCTATACATATTCATAGCTGCATTTTGCCTTTCCATTTTCCTTTTTCAGTATCATCACCTTCTTTCACAACAATGAATAATTCTCAATTCTGAATTTGCATTATGGAAGCAAGCCAAGTTGTTTCTAAAAGTCTCAAGTAACAATTGCAATTACCTTAAAACTCTTGCTAAGATTCTCTTAGCTCATTTATGTTGAATGTTTGACCATGAAAGTGTCAGTGGGAATCAATCTTGAAGTTAGGGCTAAAAACTAGTTGAATTTATTTTTATACCTCAGCAATATGAAAAATCTAGCCAATAGATATCAGTAATATTTATTTTGTGTATGGTCATCTATGTCCTACATTTTGAAATCACTAAATATCATAATTTCATTATACTTTCAACCTTGTTTTCAAATATATTACTACTGAACATAGCTTAAGTTTTGTCTCTTTAGGAACGGATCTTATACCTCACCAATATGTCTTCTCACCCAAAACTGAATTTTGGCCTCTGAAGCTTGTCTAAAACTGAACTTTGTGACTCTCAGGTGCAACTGATAGACAATTTCACCAACAAGAAAGGAATGACTAGTCATTGTTATAGGATTGCATATCGGTCGATGGAACATTCACTCACGGATGAGGAAATTAATGAGTTGCAGGTATTTCATATTATAATATTTTGCTGACGTTTCATTTTGTTGAGTATGTTTTTGGTGAAGATAATTATTCATTTCAAATTTGTTTCTTTAATTGTGGTATGCAGTGGAATGTAAGAGAGCAGGTGCAAAGCAAGCTGAACGTTGTTGGTTCCATGGAAATTTTATTAGGTTGAAACTCTAAAAAAAAAAAAAAAATTCCATGGAAATTTTTCATATTCTACATGGTTACATTAACAATATAACTTTTATCCCTAAAATTCTCCATATTTGGTTTTTTTTGCTGAAATTTTCCATATTTGGTTATAAGTCAAAACTTGATATTTATCATTTCAAAAGCCATTACTTGAAATTCTTTCTCCAACTCTTTGAATATCATCTTAACTGTGTTGGGAATTTTAGGAGAAATCAATAGAAAACCAAAAAAAAAAAAAAAAATGAAGTAGACTTAAGAGGCTAAAAACAATTATTTTCCTTTAGATGATATTCACCTCCACTCAATTGAGTTTGTTAATGGATTCAAAAGGCAAATTACTTTCATGATACAATTAAGCATGAATTCTATAAGTAGCAATCTTGAGGGTTTGTGTGAATTTTTCCTTTAATGGTTTGCAAAAATCTGTTAAAGCTTTAAAAACTATCAAAATCTGTGAATAATTGAAAATGAACAACTGTTTATAAATAATGAATTTTCTTAAGACGCCACTTATTGGTGATAAAAATCGAACAGAACGGTCACAACCGGTGCTTCTAGTTTGAACTTTCAAGCTCCATATATAGTGCTTTTGGTTTGGAGCTCTTAGGTGTGACATGGTTCTCAACGTTGAAAACATCGAAAGTATGGACTTAAAACTGTTTGGAAACGGGGGGAAGAGTAGAGAAGAAAAGGGATTCGGAATTAAGGGAGCCAAGCCAATTTCCACTGTTTGGTTACAAAGTTTGAGAGGAAAAAGAGGAGAAATGAAGTGATAGAATTTCTTCTAGGCCCGCATTTTTGTGTGTGTCCAAAATGGAAGGAAAAGGAGGGAAAGGCTGAATTGACGATGGGCTGGATTTTAAAATAAAGCGAATTAATTTACTAAAATATCCTCTACTTTTTTAGAAACAAATTATGCCATTAAAAAATGGAAAAATGTCAAAGAGAGAGGTAATGAATTAGTGGCTTTAATGGCTTTACGTCACTTATTTTTATAAAGTGCTACTTGTAAGTTGTAAATGCTTGTTTCAAATTTGAAATTATGGTATTGTGTTGCAGTATCCTCCTTGTTACAAAGATACAAGTTTTTGGATCAATGAATCATTGACTGAAAACAACTTATGTGAAGTTGTGAGAGGAATTGCTGGAGATCTTTGTAGAACAGTTGACTTGTTTAATCATTCACTAGATTGACCTATTTATTCCTCTACTCTGTTATATATATTAACTTTATCTTTATGCGTTGTGATTTGCTGATTGAGGGCAGGGTGTGCCTGGAGGCCCTGGCCATTCAGTGGAAATGAATACATTTAATTAAGTGTTTCTTTTTCTGATCTTTATATATTAGTTATGTTGCAGAAATAAACTGCTTTTGATTTTATGTATCAATATCATTGTTTACAATCATTTGTATGTTGTTTTTACCTTATTGCTCCCTTATAAGCAATAGATTTGAGCACTAGTTTGTTACGAACGACAAATATCATTAAGTGATTGCGAAGACTGAGGTAAGGATTATGCTTGGCGTGATCTGAAGCTTGGTCTGAACTTTTATTGTATGTCTATCATTGTTGTGATCATCATCGTTGTTGTTTTTTGCTTGGTAGAATTTACTCAGATACTCCAGGGGATATGAATTGTGTTCTGACTGTAGCCATCACAGTATATTTATGGGGGCTGGAGGTTTCATTTGGCACTTTTTTAACTTCCAAGAAATGATTCACCTTTCTCCTACCTTTACGCAGTTCTATAAAGTTCTTCCTTGGGTCGGTAGGCTTCAATACTCAACTTTTAGCAGCATGGATTGGTTGAATAAATCTCTAGCAGCTTTGTTTAGGATTTTTAATTAGTCACTAACACTGGCAAATGTTTGTTTGGTAGATGGTGAGAAGTTCAGCAAGGTATGTTGCCAATGCATTGCATGTCCCTTTGTCATAATTGCTACTTAATAAATCATTTTATGCATGTGAAGGATTTGAGAGTGATTGCTGGAAATAGATTAGAGAATATCTTTCATGGTTACCTATGTGAGGTTTGTCTTTCTTACCAATGAAGACTTTAGGACCTGATATGGTTCATCTAAAGGCACTTTAAGAAATTTATCTTCTCTTTCCAATCCTTCATTAATGCTAACAGCTAATACTTAATTTGAGGGGGAATATTTGATCTATGGGCTCCAGCGTGGTTAAAACAGGTAACCTACCTAAAATTGGTGAAAAAGTATTTAGGTCAAAACAAATCATATAGGATCGATTGAAGGATTGTACTATTTTATAGACTATTATTGGGATTTAACTTGGACAATTTGCTGATGATACTTCATAGGGATAAGTAAGAGAAGGACATTTCTCTCAGATGAACCTTACTATGTTTTGAAGCAATTTCAGGCTTAAAATAGAATTTTGCTAAGAGTGAACTGGTTCCAGTTGAGGAGGTGCAGGCTGTGGTAGAGCTAACACATGTAGTTGGTTGTAAGGTCAATAAATTTATTGCTTTGCATTTTCTTCTTAGGCTCTGCCTCTTGGTCTGCGTTATGAGTAAATTTCCATGAGATGTGTTATTGGAGAAGACAGAAAGAAGGTTGGTGGGATGGAAAGAAAATTGTACCTTTCTATAGGAAATTATGAGTACTCTTTCCTGTCTACCAACCTGTTATGTCAATATTTACCATGCTTGTAAGTGTTACTAGAAGGCTTGAGAAATTACAAAGAGAAATTTTGAGGGGGCTTAGGAAATAAAGTACTTTTTTGTAAATTGGGAGACTGTTTGTTCCCCATTAGGAAAGCTTGGTGTTTTTAACAGCTTTATTTTAAATGGTTATGGAAAAAAAAAATGCTATGAAGAGGGATCTTCTTTGTGGAATGGTGGTAGGGGCTGAATACAGGGAGTGTATAATTAGGGATCTTATTGCAGTTGCTTTGAGGGTTTTTCTTCATTTTGGGATTTATTGGGTAATGCCGGAGTGGGTGGTGGGTTTATTGTGGTGTATGAAAAATCGTTTTTTAGTAGGCATGGAAGTAGCATTTTTTGGATTGGTAAGTCTGTAAGAGGGATCCAGATCCAACAATCTAAACTGTGATTTTGTTGGGATTTTTATTATCTAAGTTGATCTATAGGATCATAAAATTGTAGGATTTAAAGATCTAACTATGATCAGCAGAGTAAAAGCATAGTCCCTTCATATTTGACCAAAAGGATACTCCCATCATCGTAGAAGCAATGTCCTATGCCATTTTTCATTCCGTCCCAAAATCTTTTTGAAAGTATATAGCATCTTTCTGTTATCTCTCATTTTGAGTTAAAGCAAAGGGTCGCATTGTAGAATAATTAGAGCTGAATATTTACATGTCAAGTGCAGTTCCCTTTCAATGTGGAGATTTTTTGTAAAGAACTTCATGCTTGATTTAACATGTTCGCGGCACATGTACATACTATGGATGTTTTTGTTTACTTTTTTTTTTTTGGATAATATTTAGTGAGTCATTACAAAAAAAGATTGTTTTTATGATCAATGGTGATATGTTATTAGACAACCTAATATATATATATATATATATATGTATGTATGTATGTATTGCCTTAAATTGGGATCTAGACTTTCTTCTCAAGCATGTTACAGCTATACATATTCATAGCTGCACTTTAGTGTCATCACCTTCTATAACAAGAATGGGTAATTCTCAATTCTGAATTTTCATTATTGGAGGTGAGCCATGCTGCTACAAGCCCCCAAATAACAACTGCAAATACCTTAAAAGTCTTGCTAAGGTTCTTTGAGCTCATCCATATTGAATGGTTGACCATGAAAGTGTCGGCAGGATCATGGGCAAGTTAAGATTTATTTTGTGTATGGTATTCTATGTCCTACTTTTTGAAATTGCTAAATATCATGATTTCATTAGACTTTCAACCTTGTTATCAAATGTTACTACAGAACCTGGCTTAAGTTTGGTCTCTTAAGGAGGCAATCCTATATCTCACCAATATGTCTTCTCACCCAAAACTGAATTTTGCCTACGGCACTAGTCTAAAATTGAACTTTGTGACTCGTAGGTGCTACTGATAGACAATTTCACCAACAAGAAGGGAATGACCAGTCATTGTTATAGGATTGCATATCGATCGATGGAACGTTCACTCACAGATGACGAAATTAATGAGTTGTAGGTATTTCATTTAATAAGATTTTGCTGACTTTTCATTTTATTGAGTATGTTTTTGGTGAAGATGATTATTCATTTCAAACTTGTTTCTTTAATTGTGGTATGCAGTGGAATGTAAGAGAGCAGGTGCAGAGCAAGCTGAATGTTGTTCTTCGATGAGGGTTTCTGGTGCAGTCCGCTATTATTTCATGTAAAGTTCTCTATACTATATTGTTAATTTACAGTTTTTATTTTGTTTACTGTGTTTTTAAGTTTATTTTTTATTTATTTGATACAGAGTTCAAAGCCGGTAAAGATAGGGAAAAGCACCCCCAAGATTGAAGGGGACAGATAAAATTTCTGAACGATAAGTTGATCAAACAGTTGTGTCATGTAGTATCTTTGATCTTTATGGTTCTATACACTCTTTGATGAGTTTGATAGCAATCACATATTCCAAGAAAAAGCACTAGTCCAAATTTTACCACAGGAGATTTTGCATGACCTCTATAAACTTCAATGCAAGGTTACAAATTTGTGTTAATTAGGGGTGTGCAGCCAACCTGCCAACCCGCCAAAATTGACCTGACCCAACTTAACCCGTCGGGTTGGGTCGGTTTTTAGGGCTTGGTGGGTTGGGTTGAGTTACAAAATTTTTTTTGACAGTGGGTCGGGTTGGATTTGGGTCATAAAAATTCAAACCCGCCAAACTCGACCTGACCCACCCATATATTTAATATATATATATATTTAAAATATATTATATAATTAATAAATTTTTTAAAATAACCAGCTCTTTCTATCCTATATAAAAGCCAATTAGTTCACATAAACTCTAGTAAATTACTATTGTTGTTTAGTCATTAGTGTTGTTTGCCTTTAAGGAATTACATTAATACTAATTTTTGGGTTTTTTAATATATTTATATTTATATTTTTTTTCTACTCAATTTAATTAAAAAAAAAAAATTTGTTCAACCCATAGGTTAAACCAGACCCAACCCGACCCATGTGGGTTGGGTTGGGTTGAGTTGGACTTATGTAATGGGTTGAGTTGGGTTGAATTTTTTTTGATCTACCATGGTAGGTTGGGTCAAAAAATGCCTTTAACCTGACCTAATCTGACCCATGCACACTCCTAGTGTTAATGAACCAACACGGTAGTAGTAATTTCCTAACTTTTAACTGGATATGGGGTTTACTAATCCATAGCTCAGATCAAACTGATTTTAGGCTTGATAGTATGAGCTATGGATTTCTGACTTTTGTTATTAAACTGGGTCTGATTACATTATGTATCATGTGCCTTAATACATTTGAATCCGTACATTCCAGATATTGGCTACCATGAAGATTTCACTTGTGATATTATGCCTTGGACGAGATATTGTAAGAAATTGATTTAATAATTGGGGTTGACGTGATAATAATATATGGAAATTTTGGTCATTATTGTGCTTCTCCTACTTTATAGGAGCTGGTATAGCTTGTAGCCGATACATATATATTATACCTTCCTCTCATATGGAGTGGGTAACATGTATCTTTTTTCCTTCTACAGAGTTAATAGGGTTAAACTTATTGCACGCAAGTTATTTTACACAATTTTACCAATATTCAAAAAAGCATTCGAAAGTCACGATTTTAGTTGTACTAAATATTGGAGCCTTATTATAACAACTTGAAAGTTCAAGGAATGCTAGTGCAATTTACTCTTTTTGAAAAAACTACTAAATATTGGAATCCTGTTACAATCAACTCCTGTGGATGAAACAAATATTGGAATATACTTGCACTCATCTTCTGTTAGTTTGAATCTTTATTAATTAACTAGAAGAAGTACTCAAGCTGATCCTATAGAAGAGTGAATAGTTAAATTTAACTTGCTCCTTTAGAAGAAATCTCAGGCACCACTAGTTCTGGAAGTCTCTTGCTATTTTCCAGTTTGCTCTATGCATAAGAACATTTCAGATATCAACTGGGCCTTATAGCCCATTATAGAAGATAAAAAAACTCATGCTAAAATTTTTTTTTGTTGGGAATTTCTTTTTTGTACCTTGAATGTAAAATTTCATTCCTCTCAATTTTGTCATGGGGCTCTTTTTGTACGGTTGGTGGCTTGTAGTGCGGAAAAAGTAGAGTGCTTGGACCCGACTATTCCTCTATTCTTGATTTATTTAATCCCAAGAAGAAGAAAAAAGAAAAATAAGTGACAAGCAATTGCTACATGCAATAATTTGAGTTACAAGTTTCTTGATATTCCTATGGTCGAAGAACGAAGAATTGCTGAATGTTTCTTATACGTTATGACCAGTTGAATTTTTCATTGATATTCGAGTTAGATATTTAATTTTATTTAACGTGTTGAACTTTCCATTGAGCTATTTAATTTAACAAGTTGGGGCGACAAGTTTAATCTTTATTGATGTTTTAGTGAGTAAGCAATAAAGATAAGGATGACCCTACTTGCAAAAGTCATTTCAAGTTTGTATGGAATGAAACAACAGCTTCATGGAAACTATTTGTTGACTAATGAGTCATAACTTCAATTGAATATATGAAAGTGCATGGAAAATCTTGCATGCATAGCACCCACCAAACTTGTCCATATTGTTAGTGAGCCTCTTCCCATGAAATAAGGTCATTTATTATAGAGTTAATAGGGTTAAACTTGTTGCACACAAGTTATTTTACACAGTCTTACCAGCATTCAAAAAAGCATCGAAAGTCATGATTTTAGTTGTACTAAATATTGGAGCCTTATTATAACAACTTGAAATTTCAAGGAATGCTAGTGCAATTTACCATTTTTGAAAAAACTACTAAATATTGGAATCCTGTTACAATCAACTCCCGTGGATGAAACAAATATTAAAATATTCTTGCGCTCAACTCTGTTAGTTTGAATCTTTATTAATTAACTAGAAGAGTACTCGAGCTGATCCCATAGAAGAGTGAATAGTTAAACACTTAAACTTAACCTACTTCTTTAGAAGAAACACCACTAGTTTAAGAAGTGTTTTGCTATTTTCCAGTTTGGTCTACGAATGAGAACTTTTCAAACATAAACTGGGCCTTACAGCCCGTTATAGAAGATAAAAAACACATGCTGAAAATTTCTGTTGTTGGAATTTTCTTTTTGTACTTTAAGTGTAAAATTTCATTTCTCTCAATTTTGTCATGGGGCTCTTTTTGTCTGGCTGTTGGCTTGTGGCGCAGAAAGAGTAGAGTGCTTGGGCCCGACTATTCCTCTATTCTTGATTTATTTAATCCCAAAAAGAAAAAAAGAAAATAATTGACAAGCAATCGCTCCTTGCAATAATTCGAGTGATTGAAGAATGAAAAAACGGATGAACATTTCTTACACGTTTATGACCAGTTGAATATTTCATTGATGTTCAAGTTAAATATTTAATTTTATTTAACGTGTTGAACTTTCCATTGAGCTATTTAATTTAACGAGTTGGAACGACAAGTTTAATATTTATTGATGTTTTAGTGAGTAAACGATAAAGATAGGGATGACCCTACTTGCAAAAGTCATTTCAAGTTTGTATGGAATGGAACCACAGCTTTATGGAAACTATTTGTTAACTAATGAGTCATGGATTCAATTGAATATATGTAAGTGCATGGAAAATCTTGAATGCACAGCACCCACCAAACTTGTCCATATTGTTAGTGAGCATCTTCCCATGAAATAAGGTCGTTTATTACAGAATTAATATTAATGATTTTCAATACTTAAAAAAAAAAAAAATCAAGATTCATTTTGAAATATTATAAATGATTTCAAATATATTCAAAAACTTTTATTTGTGTCTTTTATTTTGTTTAGATTTTTTTAAAAACACATAATAGAAACTAGTTTTTTGTATACTAACTTAGATTTGAATTTTAGTATATTTGTTATTCTTGAATGATCAAAAATTTATTGTTCAAGTTTTTGTTCTCCAAAGACAAATTCCTACATCCATACCTGGTTCTCTCTATATTTTCCTTTTATTTTCATTATTGGATGAAAAAACATTTGGCTCATGTGAGACTCGCGTGTTTTGTTCGGTAGAAAATGGACGAGCCATTGATAGAAGAGGCCAAAAAGTTATCGTACCAAATTGACCAAAAAAAAAAAAAATTATGGAGCCTTTAATGACTTAATGTAACGACTTGAAAGTTCAAAGGGTGCTACTACAATTTAAGCTTTGAAAGGGTGGTTTACGAACAAAAAGTTTGATCAACTTTTCTTATGCGGTATGGAAAATTTGACAATCACTCGTTCCAAGTCTGTATGGAAAGTTGTGTTTTCATTGATGTTTCGGTAAGAAAGCAATAAAGATAAATTGACTTTTGCAATTAGTGTGGCTTCCATGAAGTTGCAGTTCCATTCCCCTAAATGACACTAATTGCAAAAGTTGTTTCCAAGTCTATATGGAATGGAACTGCAGCTTCATGGAAGCTATTTGTTGACTCATGAATCATAAGTCATGGCTTCAATTGGAAATGAAGGTGCATGGAATATCCTACGCAGTATCCACACCACTCTTGTCCATTATTAATTGTCACGAGCATCTTACCATTGAATAAGGTCTTTTACCCTTATTTAGGGGGGAAAAATTGTTCTACCCTTGAATAGCTTTTCAAATAGTTAGCGAATTTTTTATTGTCAAGAGCCTTGGAGCTAAAAATATTGGCACTTTTTGAACTATCCACGACATCTAGAGCTCAAATCTCTTACACCCAATCCAAACAAATTGGTGTTTATGTTATGAAACTATAATATGCCTGTTAGAGTATTGGCTCAAAGAGACACTAACAACCATACCTGAATGCCAGCATTACTTTACTTCTATGTTGAATGGCTTAACTTGAATGCTAAGTTGTTAAGTAACTCCATCATTTCGAATTCTACTCAACGATTAAAACCAAAGGATATTTCATGAGAAATTGATAATATTAATGAGAAAGCAAGTGAACAAAAAAAAAAAAAAAAAAAAAAAAACCTTATAGTTTCATATTTGGAACACATTAAACCCCACACTTTTAAAGTGGATATATTTTAATTTTTAAATCACATACTTTCATAAATAGGAGACTTAAACTATAGGATTTAAACTACAGGATTGTTTTATATACTTTTCCCTAATATTAATTTTCCCTTTCAATTCATGATGATGTGTACATGAACATTGTTACAAGTTGTATTTTACTTTTCTTCTCTTGTTTGAGCCATTGTTTGTTGAATGGCCACACATTTTCAAGGATATTTCGCGGCAATATTCCCCTGCTGGTTAAGAAATTTAGATGATATAATCATATTCTTAATAAGAAAACTGTGTTAGACTCTACTTTACGGGTCTCATAAGGCAGAGCGTAAGCTTATCTTGCATAGACAACAAGTCCTCAACAACTAGTATTAGATTTGTTCAACGAACAATAGCGGTAAACACTTTTATTGCCTTGGTCAACTTAGATTGCATTGATACTTGAATTTAGATTTAGATTTGAACTTTAAATTAATAGATTTTGAAATGCCTTGATTCCAAATCTATAATTTATAAAATTCCTTGTTTGGATACATTTTATACCTATGATCATTTGAAATTATAAAATTTAAAAACTATTCAAGTATGTTTTTAAGAATTTCTAAAATTCCATACGTTTAGAATTTATTTCAAATCCAAGAATTTCAATATTTAAAATCCTTTGCAGTTTTGTCAAATCCAAATCCTTAACATTTTTTAAACTATCTAATCAAGATATTTGGATTTAATCAATCAAATTCAAATTCACATGCCTAAATTCTGCTATTCAAATGTACCATTAGTGTTTTGTGGGAGTTTCAAATTGTGGCAGTGAAGGGTGAATTATTTGTTGGTACAACAAAATTAAGTGATAGTTTTAAAACTTGGCAAAATGAAGAAATCAAAGAAGATGACAGAGGATAATGGTAGTTGTTGGGACTATGGTAGTAATTTCTTAACTTCTAACTGGATATGGGGTTTACTAATCCATAGCTCAGATTAGACTGATTTTAGGCTTGATAGTATGAGTTATGAATTTCTGACTTTTGTTATTAAACTGGGTCTGATTATATTATGTCTCGTGCCTTAATACATTTGAATCCATACATTCCAGTTATTAGCTACCGTAAGAATTCACTTGTGATATTATGCCTTGGACAAGGAATACCGTAAGAAATTGATTTAAAAATTGGGGTTGACATGATAATAATAGATAGAAATTTTGGTCATTATTGTGCTTCTCCTACTTTATAGGAGCTGGTATACCATGTATCCAATACATATATATTATCTTTGTCTCATATTGAGTGAGTTACATGTGTCTTTTTCTCCGCTACATAGTTAATAGGGTTAAATTTGTTACACACAGGTTATTTGACATAGTTTTACCAACATTCAAAAAAGCATCTGAAAGTGAATATTTTAGTTGTACTAAATATTGGAGCCTTATTGTAATAACTTGAAAGCTCAAGGAATGCTAGTGCAATTTTACCTTTTTGTAAAAAACTTCTAAATATTGGAATCCTATTACAATCAACTCAAAACAAATATTGGAATATTCTTGAACTCAACTTCTGTTAGTTTGAATTTTTTTAATTATTAATTCCCTAGAAGTAGTACTCGAGCTCATCCCATAGAAGAATGAATAATTAAACTTAACTTGCTCCTTTAGAAGAAATCTCAGGCACCACAAGTTCAAGAAGTCTTTTGCGATTGAGTTAAAATTACTTGATATAACTATTTTCAAGGTTGGTTTACACATAAGAACTTCTCAGACATCAACTGGGCCTTACAGCCCATTATAGAAGATAAAAAGTTCATCATGACAATTTTTTTTTTTTTTTTTTTTTTTTTTTTTTTTTTTTTGGGATTTTCTTTTTGTACCTTGAGTGTAAAATTTCACCTCTCAATTTTGTCATGGGGCTCTTTCTGTAATGCTGGTGGCTTGTAGCACAGAAGGAGTGGAGTGCTTGGGCCCGACTATTCGTCTATTCATGATTTATTGGATCCCAAAAAGAAAAAGAAAAAAAAGAAGAAGAAGTGATAAGCAGCATACAATAATTTGAGCTACAAGTTTCCTAATATTCTTATGGTTGAAGAATGAAGAATTGATGAACGTTTCTTACACGTTTATGAGTACTTGAATTTTTCATTGATGTTCAAGTTAGATATTTAATTTTATTTAACATGTTGAACTTTCCACTGAACTATTTAATTTAACGAGTTGGGACGACAAGTTTAATCTTTATTGATGTTTTAGTGAGTAAGCAATAAAGATAGGATGACCCTACTTACAAAAGTTATTTCAAGTTTGTATGGAATGGAACCACAGCTTCACAGAAACTTTTTGTTGACTAATGAGTCATGGCTTCAATTGAATATATGAAAGTTCATGGAAAATCTTGTATGCACAACACCCACCAAACTTGTCCATATTATTAGTGAGCCTCTTCCCATGAAATAAGGTCGTTTATTACTGAATTAATATTAATGATTTTCAATACTTAAAAAAAAGATCAAGATTCATTTTGAAATATCATAAATGATTTCAAACATATTCAAAAACTTTTATTTTGTTTAGATTTTTTATAAAACACATAATAGAAACTTGTTGTATTTTTTGTATACTAACTTAGATTTGAATTTTAGTATATTTGTTATTCTTGAATGATCAAAAATTTATTGTTCAAGTTTTTGTTCTCCAAAGGCAAATTCCTACATCCATCCCTGGTTCTCTCTATATTTTCCTTTAATTTTCATTATTGGATGAAAAAACATTTGGCTCATGTGAGACCCATGTGTTCT
>JARYZH020000460.1:0-185062 GCA_030021035.2 Notholithocarpus densiflorus | reverse complement strand
TTAATAAAATGTCACATTATGATGATTTATAAAGAATGTGATTAGAGGCAAGAATAGTTCATTGAATAATGAGTTGAATTGAATCAACTGTTTGAAAGTAAATAATTTACGATACCACAAGCTAAAAACTAATGGCAACAAAATAACATATCATTAAAAAATTAATATAGTTTTAAAATAATAATAGAAGGATAACCCTTCCAGTATAAGAGTGAATATCTATCAAGAGAAATTAAATTTTCAAAATGAAAAAGAATTATTAATTTTTTTAAAAGAAAATAATAGAGAGAAGGGACTGAATAAAAAATGGGTCTTCAGTATGGACTCTTCAAACCATGTCATGTGACAATAAAGATAACATCACACATACCAATAAGGCACGAAGGTCTTGATAAGTTTATCATTGTAGACATTATACATTTGTTGAACCACCACTTTTCGAACCACTCAACTTAAATATCACGTAAAAAAATACAATTCTAATATCAAGCCATACCCTGCGTCGGTGAAAAGGGAATATTCTTGAGTTTGTGTGATGAACAGAGGAAAGAGTTAATATTCAAAAGATATTAAAAGAAAGGAGGAAATAGATTAGGGGAAAGATCATATGAGCTTTGCTTCCTAGAAAAGAAATAAACAAAGAAAAAGAAGAACCGAAACATACTATAGGAGAATATGCCAAGCAAGTTGAGTCACCTTAACTCAAGAATTGAATAGACATATACTACGGGCTAATTAGCACACCTCAGTTCTTTTTTTCTTTTTCTTTTTTTATATTCAACAACAAATACTAAGTTATACAAATCTAATACTAAGTGTGAGGGGTTCGAGGACTGAAGAGGACCAAAACATGAATTATTCGCACAAACACGCTCGTAGAAATGTATCGGCCTCGAGGACTTCTCTGACCCGAGCATAGGAGGGGATACGGAGTAGCGCTTCATGGAAACCCGTGCAGAAGAGAAAGGACCATGAGGGGGCAATGATGGTGGGAGGAAGCTTCCTGGAGAAGTTTACCTTCCCCCTCCGCATTAAATGTCCTAGAACAACCTTATCAGTTGCATTTAATGATGAAATGACTCCTGAACAGTATCTTCATAGCTAGCAGCCCTTTCCACCACCTTCAGCAGAGTGTTGATGGGACAAATGTCCTTAGAAACGCCTGGAGGCATACAGATGGAGGGCTAGGATATGAAGAAGATGAGTATAAAAGGAAATGAGTCCCCCAGAAAGGAGGGATCTTTTGGGGGGAAGAAGAAAACTAAGAAAAAGAAAGGGTGTTCAATAAATTATTGAGTGTAATACTCAGACCTTGTATGCAAAAGACCAGTCCTCAGATCAACTTAAGGAGAGCTATTGTTGTTTTCTTATACTTGTATTATCCTTTCTATTATTCAAGACTCTTCGGTTTTCAACTTGAGTTCAAATTAGAATTGCACTTGATTGCCCGCTCTCTAAAGAAATTCTATTGTTGGGCTTGAATTTCAAGGACCAGGCAACACTGTTTTGAGTGGGCTTGGGCTTTTACTTTTAGAGTACCTACACTAAGTTATATTAGATTATTTATTTTACATTTTATTTTATTTAAATAAGAATTCTTCATTCTTTGTTTATTATTATCTTCATAGAGAGAAAGGAATTTGATGAGACAAGAGATGAGAGAAAAAAAAAATTAAAATAATGATATACAAAGCTACAACAAGAGTATTTGCATCAAACAATGTAAAATAGAAAAAAGTTGTCAATTTTACATATTCAACCCAAAAAAAAAAGTCAACTACATCAGTCAAGTTAAAAATGTGTAAATTTGCAAAGTTTCTTTAGTAACTGTGTAAATTTACACTAACACTATTTAGTTTGCATCTTTACATATCTAGAGGTTGAAGAAAGAAGGTGGATAGTAATTATTGTGTATGAAGAAATAAGAAAATTTGATATTTTAATGTAATGTAGAGTAAAATAGATAATCTGATGTGGATTGTTTTGAAAAGTGAGTATATAAAATAGAAAAAGTAGGTTCTTATGCTAAAATATACGAATTTTTTTGCATAAGCTAATGTGAATGCTCTAATAATGTATATTTACATGGTTAGTATAACAACTTTGCAAATTTACACATCTTTAACTTGACTAATGTGAGTGATTTTAGGGCTTGAGTGTGTAAATTTGACACATTTTTCTATTACGCATATACTAATGCAAATGCTCTTAGACCGTTTGAAACAATTTTCCACAATGCTCTGAGCTAGTGTCGCCATTGAAGAGATCATTTATGTATATCTTTAATCATGTCTGTAAGAGCTAGAAATGTAATGGCCCAAGCCCACTTAGAATAGTGTTACTTGGATCTTCAAACCAAGCCCAAACAATGAATTTTTAATAGAGTGGGATTCTAAACCATGTGCAACACTGAAATTGTTCCAAGTCTAAAGCTAACAGAGCTTAAGTGAGAAATAGAAGTAAATGAACTAGGGATTCCATGAAAATACTTCCTCGGGCAAGTCCGAGGATGGGTCTTATATTGATCAGTTAAAAGGATATTGCTATACAGGGTACTTCTTTGTTCTCTCACTTGTTCCTTTCTTCTTGGAAAAAGTTCATCCTTTTTTTCTAAGGGGTACCCCTCCTTATATAGCTCTTTCCCTTGCATCCCAGACCTCCACCTATACGTCTCAAAGGATTCCATAGGATACTCGTCCCATCAAAACCCTTCTGGAGGTGGTAGAGGGAGTTGTTAGCTGTGAAGTTATTGTTCAGGGGTCATTTCCTCATTAATGTAGTTGGTTAGGTTGGTGCAGAGCATTGAATGTGGAGATGAGAGGTGTCTTCTTTAGGAAACTTCCTCCCACCACCCTTGCAGGTCTTGTACCCTCCCGTTGCTATCACTTCCCCTATCCTTGGGCCTTTATGGGATTCCAGTTGTCCTTTGGCTCTCTTGTTCTCCTTGGGTAGGCGCAATCCTCGAAGTTTGCTTGCCTGCCTTTGCCTGGATTGAACAAATTCATCCTCGGATTGGACTCCTCGATCCTCGGTCCTCGGCTCCCCCCCCCCCCCCACATTGTCATTTTTTTTAAAAAAAAATCATGAAACTTGCTTAAATAATAAAATAAAGTTTAACTCTAAACTAGTTTAAAGCGATCTTACTCTAATCCATGATTAAAAAAAATAATTCATTTGTAGTTTTAGTCGTGTAACTTTTTTAATGTGTCATATGACATGTTTAAATAATGCAATGAATAATCTTATAAATCATCACGTAATTAGTTGGAAAAGATAGCTACAAATTAATTTGCAACCAAACTTTGTTCTAAATAATATACACAAATAGTCTTACAAATTTTCACGATGTGAGTTGAAGAATAATGTTCCAAGTAAATTTGGAGCTAAACTTTTGCCCTAATATTTTTAACAAACATTTAAACAATTTCAATTTTACTTGGTTTAGGTGCAAGTATAAGTATACACTTTACATTACATTTGAACAAAAAATACGTACTTACACTTTCTCTTATTATTATTATTATTATTATTATTATTATTATTATTATTATTATTATTATTATTATTATTATTATTATACACAATAACAACAAATCATATAAATATTTATATGTGTGTGTGAGAGAGAGAAAGAGAGAGAGAGAAATACCCGATGATAGCTCTTTATCATCAGACCAAAACACCAATCAGTTTTTAAGTATAGGCAGGGATTGAATCCCAAATCTCTTATACAACCATCAGAGACTTTACTAGTCGAGCTAACTTGAACTTGTGTCACTAAACTTATTGATTGTTAATACCACCTTATTGGTGAATTTTTTTCTTATGAGGGAGTGGTCAAGCGTAATAAGCCACATATGACAATGTTTTCTAGAATTTGTTTAAGAAACTTTAAGTGATAAAGGCTGAATTTTTTTCTTTTTTTCCTTTTGAATAACTAAAATATGTATGAATGGGAATTTGAATTTAAATTTTCTTTCATGGAAAAAATCAAACAGTACCTTTAAAGGATTAAAGGATAAGATTCTTGAAGGTAAAGTTGAATCCTAATTAGTTAGAAACTATTGTACATTTGTACTTATGATTTTTCTTTTTCGAACTATTAATCTATCATAATTTATCCTAACATGCTACCCTGGAGTTAGAACCTGAGACCCACCCTCAACCCCATACTCTAGGGCTTAGGAAGGTATTATCCGGCCTAAAATGGGGGTGTGTAAAGGGTTGTATGTTTGGTTGCATGGTTCATGGTATTTTTGTTTTATACATATTAAGTAGGGTGGACGCAAACCTTGGCAAACCTTGGACATTTTTATTGAAAATGTAAAATATATATATATATTTATTAATGAAAATCAACCTAACGTTTTGAGAAATTATCTAGTTTAAAGAAAATTTTAATCAAATATAAAATATATTCAAGGTCAAAACTTGAAATTTTAATAAAATGTCACATTATGATGATTTAGAAAGAATGTGATTAGAGGCAAGAATAGTTCATTGAATGATGAGTCGGATTGAATCAGTGGTTTGGAAGTAAATAATTAATGATACCACAAGCTAAAAAATAATGGCAACAAAATAGCATATCTTTAAAAAATTAATGTAATTTGATAGGCCACAAACGAATTGACCCATTGTGATTGAAATTAATTAATTAATTAGTCAAGTTATTAATTAATCAATTTATCATGCAAAGCGCGTGGTAACACAAAAAAATCACCAAACAACTAAATACGCAGCGGAAAATAAATAATACGGTTATTTGTTTACGAATGGAGAAAACCTACACGGCAAAAACCCCATCGGGTGATTTTCAGGTCACCACTCCCGAAACTCCACTATTATCACAACAAGCGGTTACAAGTAAAGGAATCCCAAGTACCTTACCAACCTACAGTTGAACCCTTACCCCAATACCCAATTGGACTTGTTCTGTAGTGACAGTTCCCCTTTTTGATGCACGGTTCCCAAGTATGTGACTAACCAATGCGCGGATCCCAGTACGCGACTTCAAACACCAACTAAGAAGGTTGTTGGCTGCAAAGTTCTTCAGTTCATTCACACGATGAAGATCAAGAAGATGCTTGGTTACAAAACCCTATGGTGCACATACACAGCAACTTCTTCACAAGGGCAAGAACTTTGTCTCTAGTCACAATTTGCTTGAACAAGGTTTGCTCAATGCTTGTGCAACTTGTGAACTCTTTGACGGCCCTTAAAACAATCATTTTATATGTTTAGGGTTAGGAGAAAAGAAGACCCAAACACATAATCACGGATCCCAAGAAAAATAGTTCAGATTGCTGTTTTCTTAAATCTCGACAGATAGGAGGTGTCGAGCATCTGTCGAGATAGCTGTCGAGAATACGGGCTGAATAGCTCCTTAAACCTCGACACATGCTAGCTGTCGAGTTTTAGTGATTTTGCACTTTCAGCTTGTTTTCTTGGACAGACTTGAAGGCTTCAACACTTGATCTTGAAACATGGTTTCTTGAAGTATTTAAACACATCCTAGATCTACCCAAATACAAGTAAAGTGTGTTTTGTCAAAGGATTAGCCAATTAAATAAAATCATGACATATGTTTTTAACATGTGAAACACATATGTCCTAACAATCTCCCCCTTTGGCAATCCGTGACAAAACCACAACAAACAAATGATCATATGAGAGAAGTTATAAATCACTCAAGTCATATTCACTTGTTGAATACGATAAAATCTATCCTAACACAAACTCTTGAAAAAATTTGCAAGAAGAGAGTTTATGTCAAGTAGACTTTGACAACCTGTATTTCTGAAACACTTTAAACAAAACTTATCAAGGCATCTTAGTGTGAAACATAAATAATAGATTGCATACAAGTATAAGAATCATGTGTATAAAGGGAGAAAAGAAACAACACATGTAAGAGGTAGGTGAAAGAAACAACATACACCAACATTTGGAAAGAAATAAGTACAATGTATGTCATAAAAATGGTCACAAGACCCAATGTAAAAGAACAATGTATCTAAATAAGAGAAAAGAAAAAGATACATAATATCCTCACTACATCCCTAAAAAAGAAACAACACTCCCCCTAACAAAAAGATCCTATACTAACTCTCCCCCTAAGAATGACTACTCTCATATCTAAAACTACTCCCCCTTTTTGTCACGAGTGACAAAGGGTAAGAGTGTCAAGTAAACATCTCATCAGTAAAGCTAGCATCTCCATCATCATTATCCGAAGCATCATCGTTCTCACCATCATCATCCTCAGAAGTAGAACCCACAGGAGAAGGTGGTGAAGGAGTAGCCTTAGGAGCAAAACTGCCTATGGTCGCCTGACGTTTAGCAATACGATCGACACGAACGTTCACCTGATACAACTCTGTAGAGAGTGTATCTAGGCGAGCATTCATGCATTGCGGCTGCACCATGATGTCTCCCAAAGACACATCGCTTATAGAAGAGGAGGGAGCGGATGTGGAAGGAGCAGATCTGGATGGAGCAGGACGGGAGGGAGGAGCTGCTGAATCCGGCTGTTGCGACCTAAACTGCGTCTCACTACGTTTTACGGTAGCATAGTCTATGACACACATGAAAGAAAAATGGTTGAACGAGGGAAAAAGAATAGAAAAATGGCGTAAGATCCTCGTGATAGCGGAAGGCAAGATGAGCTTATCACGGGACGCCGAATCTAGATGAACATCTATAATAGAAAGAATGAAATGAGAAGGGAAATCTATAGTCAGATGCTCAAGAAGAGACAACAAAAATCGAGCACGAGGCTCTGTGATGGAGTTGTAGTGGGAGAGAGGATGGAGTACAAAAGTCATCACCATGTTCAAAAACCTAGGACCTTTTGCAAAGCCCTTACAGGATGTGAACTGGCGACCACCCCAATCAGAGGGAAGCTCACAAAAAGCAACCATGAGCTCATCCTTGGACACAGTTTGCAGACGATCACAACTCAGATAGTCAGGAAACGCTATCCTAGGTACCCGAAGCATATTCGCAACAAGCTGCGGTGTGACAGGAATGATAACACCCCTAACACGAGTGATAAAGTGAGGGACAGAACGGTCAATCTCGTGCATGTTGGAGTAGAACTCCTACATAAACACGAGAGGACAAGTGACCGGGACGTCACACAGTGACTCCTATTCCCGACTGTGAATGACAGTGGGAAGGTCAATGTCGGCAAAGTCTGCCAGAATGACTTGGCATTCCGAATGAACACCCCGTCTAGAAAAGTTCTCCGAGAATGCTTTATGAGCATCATTATCACGGAACCGAAGAGATAGAGGGGCAGAATCTGAAGAGAAAGAGGATGCCCTGGAACGAAGAGGGTTCCGGGACGGAGTGGATTTACGTTTCGGTGCCATAGATACTACTAACGTAACCAATAGTAGAGAGAGAGAGAGGAAAAAAGAGACAATTAGAAAAGTCCCAAAACAGTTCACAAAATAAGAATATGTGAAAAGAAGTACGTATGCATGGAGAATGCATGAGCATGTGACATGCAAAGTAAATACATCATGGGCTCAGCCCAATCCAATCCTACCAGCACATAAAGAGATTGCACACAACTAAATGCATGACAATACTGTTAGAATGCAAATGTGATGCAATGCATGAAGTTTTTAAGATCAAATCTTCAAAACTAATACAAAATTTTAATAAAATCTCATCACTTTTGAAAAACCCCAAAATTAAAAAAAAAAAATCCCAAAACCTAGGTTTCAAAAACATGAATGCATGTAGAATGAGAGAAAGAAAGCTTACCAAGATGAAGAAAATCTTGAAAAAGCCTGAAGAAACCTTGAGGATCAAGATTGGAGTGAGATGAAAGTGTTTGGAAGAGGAAAAGAGAGAGCTATCGAGAGAGAGATCGAACGAAATGAGCTACGGATCGCATGAGGAGAAGATATAAGCCCTCAGTAAATCTCGACAGATGAAGGTGTCGAGAGGTATCGAGGAATCTGTCGAGGGAGGTATCGAAGAAATGGCCATCGACAGCTTCAGGTATTGAGAAGGTGTCGGGGAAGAACCATTAAAAACAAGAACAGAAGCTCGATCGATCCACTAGGTGTCGAGAAGCTATCGAGGGGTCAAAAACTTTCTCGATCGATCCATCAGGTGTCGAGGTTCTAGTGAGATTACGATAAGAAAAAGCTAAAGAAGCTCGACAGATAGCCAGCTATCGAGGAGGTGTCGAGCCAGATTTTCAAAACAGTTTTTCGAGAAGAGAAAAACACATATATGAATGCAATCAAGCATGCAACTCAACCAATGATCCAATCAACATATTAAACTCTCAAAAACATCTCTCAACAAAGATTTTAAGTACATGGATCTTCAAAAACACACGCACACACTAAACAAGTTTAACCAATTTTATATTTCCAAAATAAGTTAAGACAGTTTAGTGAGCATACATTAACACATGTAAAACCTTGTGATGGCCAAATCACATTGTACTTGCACATGTATCAAGAGTAGCAAAGAATATTGCGTGTTGTGTGTGGCAAGAATGCAAATGTGTCAACATGTTATGACAATTTGAGATATGAGTAAATCACCTTAACTCACACACAATCATAACTGTTTGATGGGGATTATCACCTTTGAGGTACATCCTATAACTCCCACATCTCCTAGAAAACACGCTTGCAATCATATTTAAAGCATTTTTGATCTTTTTGCTTTTGATTTTTCTTTGCATATTTTCTTTTTAAGCAAATCATGCATGGGCATATAATAGAGAGGAAAGAAATACCCAATTATGTTAAGCAGTTGACATTCCAATTTTGCTATGCCGAAACACACAAATGTCATTCATGATTGGCGGGCAACAGTGGTGAGATGGTTATTTATGCCTTTCTCTTAGGATTTTCTAATCCTACCCGTCAAAAAGAGTGATACGAGTGTTAAGTACAAGAGAAAACTTAATCTTACTCATCACAAACAAGAGCCACAAAGCTCACTTGCTTAGTTGTGCATAGAGATGCTCATCTAAGTTACAAGAGATACAAAGTTTAGAAAACTTTGTTTCAATGGCCATCCAAGGTACACAAGTACCAATGTACACAAAACACACTGTTTTTGTATTTTTCTGATTTTTCAATTTTTTTATTTATTTTTATATGAAAAACAAAAATAAAGCAAAACTGAAAAATAACCAAACAAAAACATGTTAAACAAAGCAAAGCATTAAACTAGACTGATTAAAAAAATAAATAAAGCCAAACACATAAGTAATGCAAACAAAAACAAGAAGAGGAAAAAGAAAATGATAGAATCACTTGAAGCCATTTTCCTTCCACACTCTAGAAGAACCTTTCCTTTGATTAAACCCTTGAACCGGCAGTGAGGGAGAAGAGTTGAAACCGTTCAAGTTCGAAAGGAACATGAGGGCTTTGAGAAGATCTCCAGGAGGAGCAAGAGAGGATTGAAGCTGATTCTGACTTCCAGATGCTATCATGCCATTGCTCTGTTGAGTGGCAAGCCACTTATAGCAATTTGGTTGAGTATGACCGGCAGCTCCACAATGATGACAAAGATGCTGCTTCTTCTGTTTAGGCTTTTGAGAGTTTACCTTTTTAGCCCTAGGGTTCTTAGCTTCTTTCTTATCTTGCTTGGGGGGTGCTCCTAAGATAGATTTATTCTTGTCTAAGTTTTCACTAGCTAAAACAGTTTTAACATCATTGTTCTCAATTTCAACATTATTGCTAGGAGGAACAAAAATAGTAGAACTAGTAGAGGCAATATTAGAGGAAGAAAGATCATACCGTAAACCTGTTCGATTAGAAGCAGATTTCTGAAGATTGAGCATCTCATCAAGCTTTGCACTTGAAGTCCTCTCTAATTGAGCTCTGACTTGAAACAGCTCTACTTCAAGCTTCTTGGTCTTCTCAGCCAAGAAATTGTTCTCGAATCTCAATGCTCCAATAGTCTGGTTAGCTTCATCAAACTTTGTGGAAAGCTCTTCACGATCAAGTTCCACATCACTGAGCTTCTTGGTAGCCAGCCTATAAAGTTTCTCATGTTTTTTCGAAACTTTGTACAAATTTTCATAGGCTATATGGATATCATCTTGATCATTCATCTTCTCAAAATTTGACTTTACCAAGTCTTCTTCTTCATCCACACTTTCAACAATCCCCTCAGTAGGATTGACAGTGGCAGTGAAGGCATTCAAGATTCCGTCATCCTCATTGTCGGAATCTTCCTCAGGCTCGGTGTCGCTCAAGGTAGCAGCAAGTGCCTTGCTCTTCCCAATACTCTTGAGATATGTAGGACACTCATTTTTCATGTGACCAAAGCCTTGACATCCAAAGCACTTAGGTCCTGCTGGAACAACGTACTGACCGCCACCCCTTGCATCCTTCTTCCCTTTATCTTGGCTCTTGAACTGAGAAGAACTGGATTGCCTACAATCCTTGTCGAAGCCCTTTCCATTGGCGTTCTTCATAAACTTCTTGAACTACCTGGTGATGTAGGACTTCATCTTGGAATCTTCATCTTCTGAAGACTCATCTGTGTCACTGTTCTTGGCCTTTAGTGCCATGCTCTTGCTCTTGCCTGACTTACCAATCCTTGTTAACCCTAGCTCATAAGTCTGCAGATTACCAACCAGCTCTGTCAAAGGAATCTTGTCAATGTCCTTTGATTCCTCAATTGCCGTAATCTTGGCATGGAATCTCTCAGGTAGAGATCTGAGCACTTTTCTCACAATCTTGGGTTTAGGAATGGTTTCCCCAAGATTGAATGCAGAGTTCACTATATCCTTCAGCTTGGCATAGAACTCATCAAATGACTTATCCTCCTCCATCTTTATTTCTTCAAAGCTTGTAGTGAGCCTCTGAAGCTTTGAATCCTTGACAGCCTTTGTACCCTCATAGGTTGTCTGGAGAATGATCCACACCTCCTTAGCAGTTTCAGTAGAGGATATCTTCTTGAACTCCTCATTTGTGACTGCACTGAATAAAGCATTCAATGCCTTGATGTTGAAGTTTGTTGCCTTGATCTTTGCATCATCCCAATCGGCTGGCGCTTTTGTAGGCTTAGTCCAGCCTATCTCCACAGCTTGCCACACCTTCTCATCTAAAGACTGCAAGAAAGCTCTCATGCGTACTTTCCAGTATGCATAGTTAGTGCCATCAAATAACGGAGGTATAATTAACGACTGTCCTCTATCCATGACAAACAGGAGTCAATGGATCAACACAGCAAAGATTAAACCCTAATCAGAGTTTGCTTGCTTTGATACCACTTGATAGGCCACAAACAAATTGACCCCTTGTGATTGAAATTAATTAATTAATTAGTCAAGTTATTAATTAATCAATTTATCATACAAAGCGCGTGGTAGCACAAACAAATCACCAAACAACTAAATACACAGTGGAAAATAAATAACACGGTGATTTGTTTATGAATGGGGAAAACCTATACGGCAAAAACCCCACTGGGTGATTTTCAGGTCACCATTCCCGAAACTCCACTATTATCACAACAAGCAATTACAAGTAAAAGAATCCCAAGTACCTTACCAACCTACAGTTGAACCCTTACCCCCAATACCCAATTAGACTTGTTCTGTAGTGACAGTTCCCCCTTTTGATGCACGGCTCCCAAGTACATGACTAACCAATGCGCGAATCCCAGTACGCGACTTCAAATACCAACTAAGAAGGTTGTTGGCTGCAAAGTTCTTCAGTTCATCCATACAATGAAGATCAAGAAGATGCTTGGTTACAAAACCCTATGGTGCACATACACAGCAACTTCTTTACAAGAAAGAGATGAACAAGGGCAAGAACTTTGTCTCTAGTCACAATTTGCTTGAACAAGGTTTGCTCAATGCTTGTGCAACTTGTGAACTCTTTGACGGCCCTTAAAACAATCCTTTTATATGTTTAGGGTTAGGAGAAAGAAGGCCCAAACACATAATCACGAATCCCAAGAAAAACAGTTTAGATTGCTATTTTCTTAAATCTCAATAGATAGGAGGTGTCGAGAATCTGTCAAGATAGCTGTCGAGCATACGGGCTGAACAGCTCCTTAAACCTTGACACATGCTAGCTGTCGAGCTTTAGTGATTTTGCACTTTCAGCTTGTTTTCTTAGACAGACTTGAAGGCTTCAACACTTGATCTTGAAACATGGTTTCTTGAAGTATTTAAACACATCCTAGATCTACCCAAATACAAGTAAAGTGTGTTTTGTCAAAGGATTAGCCAATTAAATAAAATCATGACATATGTTCTTAACATGTGAAACACATATGTCCTAACATAGTTTTTTTTTTTTTTTTTTTTCCATTTCCAGATGTGAATGATAAAAACCTAACACCTCTTTCTCAAAAACCTTACATCTAGTTGATATTTTTTGAGATCTTTTAATCCGATACAATGAGAGATGAAAAAAACTGGACAAGACTGTCAATCATTCAATATGCCATAAGGCCCATAACAAAAAAAGAAATAGTTCTGAAAGACATTTGTGAGCCATTATTTTTTGTTTGATCTACTTTTGAGGTTTGGAAGAGATCAATAAAAACAAGGGTCATATGATTGGAGAGATTTCAGGGAGGATGGAAAAGATGGGAGAAAAAAGTTGAGAGAAAATAATTTTTTTTGGGTGTTTAGTGGTGTGATTTTAGGAAGGAAAAATGGAAAGAAAAAAATCTAGACTAAACCACCCCTATGCTGCAACATGCAACATTAACTGGGTTTTGCTTGGTTTCTTCTTTGGGACCTTTTAAAAAAAATAATTTTCCTTCTTTGTTTTTATCTTTTTCTGTACTTCTCATTCGGTTGTTTATTCATTTATTTTTGGTTGTGTTCATCTGTTTTTTTTTTTCATATATTTTGTTTTGTATTTTTTTGGTTCATCCCTTTTTTTTCTCCTAATTTGTTACTTTTTTTTTTAATACAAATTACATTTTCTATCTCTCTACTTTTCCACCCCCAAATCAAACAACATGAGGGAAAACTAAAATATTTTCTATCCTCCCACTTTTCTACCCCTTCAACCAAATGGACCACAACACTTGTTTTATCATTTTGTCTCCACCTTAGCCAAATTAGGATTGTGACAAAAATTGTAGCACAAAAATAATATTCCAAAATTTCCTCTAATAAAAATTGTATGAGTGGTGTAAAAGTAATGTCTATAAACTCAACAATGGGAGAGGTGTCCAAAAATTTTAGGACCACAAATCATACACACTTTTTGCCGCAACTAATTATAGTATGCAACATATGAGAATTGTAAGAAAGGTTGTTGTCCTAGAATAACTCAAGAGGCATCTCCATTTCGTCAATATCCTGGCCCATTGGTATAAAGCAAGAGACCATGTCTTGCACAAGTGCACTTTTAACAACAAGAAGTTGTTGACTCCTATTGAAAATAATTAAAAAATAATTAAAAAAACTAGAAGTTATTGAAAAAAATACTATATATCTAAAAATAAAATTATTCTAGAACCATAACATCTACCATACTTTTTACCACAACTATTCTATGTTGCAAATTGATATTAACTTCTTGTTATTTTCATATAGACTCACTACTTTTTTTTTTTTACCGCTTATAATTAAGTATGTAGGGTAATTGTGAAAAATGATGCGATAAAGTTTGTAGTCCTAAAATTGTTGGTCTAATAATGGTGAGAAGAATTGATCTGGACTAAGAAGTAAGAAGAAAAGTACTTAAGCTGCTCCGTCCTTGTTTGATTGGAAAGACAGGAAAAAAAAAAAAAAAAATCAAGAAATAGAACATTTTGAGAGAATAAAAAAGTGAGAAGATAAAACTATTTGTGTTTTCACTGTATGTATTTGCTAGAGCAAAAAGATGGGTCAATTCTAAGCATTTTACTTAGCACGTTTCTGGTCCATGAGTCCAATGGACATGGGCAATGGCTAAGAAGACAAACCCAATGAGGCGCCCAAGGTGGGCCCTTGGATCCACGTGGCAAAAACGGATTGCAACCTGAACAAACAAAAACCCTAAAACGACTCAAAAACACTAAAACAACTCAAAAACACAAGTGGTTGTTTATTTTCACGTTTTATATATCTAATATATATAAATCTAGAAAAATAATTATTCAACAACATTTTCATAACACTTTCAAAATAAATCTTAAGTATTAAGTTGTTACTGGTTCTAATTTAAATTCACTACAAAAATTAATTTTTTACCCATCAATAACAGGCAATAGCAACCATTACTTAAGATTTGTTGTAAGAGTATTGTGAAAAATACTGTGAAAATAGCATTTTTCATACATTTATTTCATCATGCATGCATAAACATGCATTATTGTGTGCGTATTTGCATAAATATAACACGATAGAAACATAAATACACCTATAATCACATATACTCACAACTCACAAGAATGAAAAATACAAAAATACACAACATACTTATTGATGAGAATGTAAAAACACAAACGTATCTATTGACAGAATTTAAAATATATCAACACGTCCTTGGGTTTGTGTAACAAACAGGCCTAAACTAACACGAGAACCTAACCATGGATCAAGAAGAGGATATCATATTTTGGGGCTTGAAAATTATTTTACACACTAGCCATAAGAACCCAAATTCAAAAAAAAAAAAAAACACACACACACACAAGAGTAGAATAATCTAATCACAACAAGACAAGAAATAAAGATAAACACACCCACACACTTGACAAAATGCAAAGAAAGTGTAAAACAAAGTTTTACCTTATGTGAGATGGTGGGAACAATGAGATGGTTGTTCTTGAGGATGGGTGGATATATGGATGAAAAGTGTTTTCTTGGAATTTTTAAGAGGATATGTGTATGAAAAGTATGTTCTTGAGAAGGGATGAGAGGATTAGAGGAAAAAGCAAAGAGTTAGGATTTTTGGTGTTCTTGGAAGTGTTGTCAATGGACCAAAGTGGAGAGAAAAATATGAAAAGAAAGCCTAGGGAAGAAGGGAGATTCCTATCATGATCTCAAACTCAACTTTTTCACTCTGTCTTCTGTAATATAATAATTTAATTTATAACTTTTTTTTTATAAAATAAGCTAACTTTTATTTTATTTTTATTGTACATTTAATATCAAAGTTATAAAAAATTATATTTTTGATAAATATTAATAGGCTACTCATGTGCATTTAGCATCCAATTATAAGCTAATTTTTTGCTTAAATTATCAATTATTTGTGAATTCTATACTATTTTTTGTCTTAATTTTATTTAAAATAATATAAGTTTTAATTTTTTTTAAATAACTTTTGACATTTTCTCACTTTATACAAATAAGTTTCAAACATTTTACTTATTTTATGTATGTTTTGTGAGTCTCTCGCTACTTTTTTTCTTACTTTTTTTTCCTTTTCTTATTGTACCCCTTTAAAAATAATGCAAATGCCCTTTGTTCATACTTCAAATCAATCTATTCCATTACTGTGCATACAATTAATGCATGACAAATTAAGACAAAGAACTTGAAGCTCTTGTAAGAGCATTCTCATCAGGTGTGTCAAATGAATTTTTAGCATTTGACACACCAAACACACACAAAAAAAAAAAAAAAAAAAAAAAAAAAAAAAAAGGTTCATGAGGTGTTTCAAATGCTAAAAGTTTTAGCATTTTTGCAACACTTGCAAAATTAAAAAACTAATTTTTATTCTCTCTTCTCTCTCTTGCCCCTCTTATTTTTTTTCTTTTCTCTTTCTTCTCTCTTCTCTCACACGTACATTCACAGAGGTTGGCCATCTCTCTTTTCTTTTCTTTTTCTTTATTTCTCCTCTCTTCTCTCTGGGTTGAGATCGTCATCTCTCTGGGTTGAGATCGGCTTTTTAATTCTTCCCTCTGATATTTTTCTTCCCTCTTCTTTCACACTTGTGGAAAGCTTTTTTTATTTGGGTTTGAGATTGGCATTTCAAACGGTGTGGGGCTGGGATTGATGGCTTTTGTGGTGGTGTCCCTCTCATGTGCACACCGGTGAAGCCACCACCAAAGGCCGCCGGCCTCTCTCTCTTCTATTTATTTCTCTTTTTCATTTTTTTTTCCTTCTTGTTTGTCTGATGGTGTTTGTGTTTTGGTTTTGGGATGGATTTTGTGGTGGTTTTGATATCTCAGGTGGTGGGTTCTTATGGTAGTGGTGGAGAGTTGTGGGGGTGATGGTCGGTGGTGGTGGGATGTGTGGGTGATGGACGGGAGTGGTTGATTTGTTTTTTGTTTTTATTTATTTTTTTAATATAGCTGGGTTTTTTATTTTTTTTATTTTAATGTGGTGTAATGTTAAAATGAAAGATATGATGAATAACGTATTGTAAAATGATGTGGTAAAATAATAAAATAGGTTTTTGATGTGTCAAAATGGCATTTTTTATAAAAGAGCTGATGGTAATGCTCTAAGGATTCAGTACAATGTTGTTCGGTAACGTTGTTGCTCTTGTTTAAGCGCTGGGAAAATGCATATAAATGAAAAAGTGTTGTGAAAATACATATTGTGTTGTTTAAATAACGAAAAACTGTTATTTAAACAACACAACCAAACAACCCTAGAGCTCTAAAGAATTCAACCAATTAGGTGTTGTTTGGATACTGCTTATTTGCTGAAAACTGAAGACTTATTACTGAAAATATTGTAGCAAAATAATTTTTAAATATATGAATAGTACCGTGAGACTAAAAAATGATATATGCATTTTTCAGTTCTTGATGGTCCGTAATAGTATCTATAGGACCCACTAAAAAACACAAAACACTGATTGAGCAAAATGCCCACCCTAAACGTACGCTTAATGTCAGAACCACATAATGTCAGCAAACATGTCTTTGCTAGGCGGGCCGCCCCAGCACGAAATGGCAGCACATCATTATTATCATTTTTTTTTTTATAAGACATCATTATCATTTGAGTGAACAACAACCATACATTTAATGCGTGTCAGAAGAAAAATGATAATAATAAATAATATAACTACCTTTTAGTCAAATAAGAGTTCGGTTACAATATCTCTTTAGAGTGTATATTAATCATCTATTTTTTAAAAATTTTAATGATGAATTAAAAAAATTGTCAAAATAATTAATTATTTTTTTATTTTTTCATAAAATTTTTTAAAATGGTTTATTAATATATGTCCTTAAGAATTTTGTTAGTAAAACCCAAGAAATAATTCTAAAACACATTCCTTATTAAAGTATTCATTTCCATCAATGTTCTCTTTCTCAAAAAAAAAAAATATATATATATAAATATATATATTGACAATGCAAATGCAAATAATAAGTTATAAGCTAGACAGAAAAAATAGGTTCTAAGCAAATGCTCTAAGGATATATTAATGCAAATGCTCTAAAGATTTAGATGTGGGAAAGAGTATGTCTCTAGGCGAAATAAAATATATCAATCATAAGCTTCATTTGGTTGATGAATGAAAAAAACCGAGGGAATGGAAAATGGTGGGGATAGAAAAGATTTAGTTTTCTCTTAAATATGTTTGGTTGAAGTGAAAAAGTGGAGTATTAAAAAACTCTTTTGTTTAGTTGAGAATAAAATGAATGATTGAAAATAATGTTTGTATAAATTTACTTCTATTAGGCTATTACATAAAAAATTAATAGTTTAAAAAAATAATAAAAAATTGTTGTTAGTATTAAAAAAAATCATCCCAAATGGTGGGTAAGGAAAAAAAAAAAAACAAAAAACAAAAAAACTCTTAGACCCACCAAAATATCTCCATTTTTTCTCCCTAACCAAACACACTCACATACTATTCTCTTCCCACTTTTCTCCTCCTCATACTAATTATATAAATTTATATTAACAATATTTATTTTGCATTTATTCTTTTATTCTTTTTTTACATATTTCAAAAATAAAGAAAAATAGTAAATGATCGTTATCGTGTGTAAAGAAAAATAAACAAATTTTTTTCTCATTGCTCACCTCAACGTTTTTCATCTTGATTTTTTTTTCTTTTTAAGCTTTCTTTATATTGTGGACTTCTTGTGGTGGATAGCATGAGCAACTTCATTATTTCAAATTAACTTATTAAGGTAAACCCCCCCCCCCCCCCTTCTCTCTCTCTCTTTGAAATGGAAGAGTATTGTGGTAAGTGATAACCCATTAATTCCAAGCTTTATCTGATTATGTGAACTTTTTGTTTTAATCTGCAATATCATGCACATTGACACATGTTATCCTTCTTATACTTTTTGCATAGTGCATCGTGCACAGCATGATAGGCCAAGAATGTATTAACCTCTTTGGTAAATTAATCAATTAATTACCCTGAATTAATTAGATTCAATTATAAGCAATAAGCGTGGTAACACAAACAAATCACCAACTAAGTTAAATGTAGCGGAAAATAAATTTGACATAGGTGATTTGTTTACGAATGGGAAAAACCACTGAGGCAAAACCCCACCGGGTGAATTTAAGGTCACCACTCCCAAGAATCCACTATTATCAAAACAAGCAGTTACAAGTAAAAGGAATCCCAACAGGGCCGGCCTTAGACATTTTGGGGCCTAAGGAGAGAACTAAAATGGGACCTTTTTTATACTTATGTTTTAATTAAATTATTATTTATTTAATATTTTTATATTATAATATATTTCATTTAAAATTTATTTTTGGTGAATTTCTTGCTCATTTGTGATATTTTCATCTAAATTTTGTGTTATATTTTGTTTGTTACTAATAACAAATTTATCCATTGATCCTTTTTTGTTAAGACATATGTGATTCACTTGTTAGAAACATATGTCAATATTTTATGTAATTGACTAATCTTTTAACAAAACGCACTTTACTTGTATTTGGGTAGATCTAGGATGTGTTTAATACTTCAAGAAACATGTTGTTCAAGTCTAGTATTAAAGCCATGAAGATTGGACCAAGAAACAAGTGAAGAAAAACTGTTCACTAAAGCTGGACAGATAGCTCGACACTTGCGGACAAATAGCTCGACAGCTGCTCAACACCTCTCGACAGCTAGGCTATCTATCGAGCTCTTCAGTTAAGAGATATCGCAATCTCGACACCTCTCAATAGCTGGTGGATCGATCGAGAAAGATTCTGTCTCCTCGATAGCTCCTCAATAGCTTCTTGATAGCTGTATCTGTCGAAGTTTAAAGCTCGACACCTTCTCGACACCTCCCGATCGATTGAGGTTACGGGAATTCAGATTTTCAGATCTGATTTTCGGCCCATGTTGACATGTATGTGTAGGGTTTCTTTTCTCACAACCCTAGACTTATATAAGGCTTATTTTAGAGGCCGTCACATAAGAAAATACAAGGAGAACATATGCAAAAGGTGACCAATGCCTTATTCTCTCTGGAAGAAGTTACTGCGTCTTTGAACCATAGGGTTTTGTAACCAAATGCTTCTTGATTTTCATTGTTGATGAAGTAAAGAACTTTGCAGCCATTAACCTTCTCTAGTTGGTGATTGAAGTCGCGTATTGGGATCCGCGCAATTGGTTAGTCACGTACTAGGATTCGTGCATCATCAAAGGGTGGCGTTCATATATTGAAGAGTTTAGAGGTTCTGAAGCGGTTAAAGGTTTCTGCTGTAAGTTCATCTATGGGGATTGTAGAGTCTAGGGACAAAGGTTTTGTACTAGATCTGAAACTCCTTTTCATTATAGTGGATTGCTTTTCAAGAAGGTTTCCCCCCAGGTTTTTTACTATGAAACTAGTTTGTTTCATTGGTTTTCCTAGGTCATCATATCTTGTCTTATTTACTTTTCCGCTGCATTTATTTGTGACATGATATTGATGTTTGTTTGTTTTAACAAGATTTATTCATAATAAACCTAATTAACAACTTGGATTTAAAACTTGTTAATTCTATCAACCGGGGTCTAAATTTCCCAACATTTTTGAAACTCAATTAGTTTTTCTTCTTTTTTTCTTTTTTTAAGTTTTTCATATCCAGATGCATATTTTTTCTAGTAGACATTTCTAATCAAACAATATATTTATAAAGACTAAAATAAAAAATAACTTTCAAATGTAAAGCAAATAAGAAATAGAACTTGATTTATATAAAAAGTATTGTTGTAGTTTCACTGAACAATAACAAGTTTTTTGCAATCTCAACCTGCATAAATAAAGATTTATTCATTATATTACCAATAACTAAAATATATATAATAAAAACAAAAGATTAAAATTAAAGAAAAAAAGTTAAGTACAGCCATAACAAAAGTACAAGCCCAACCCAGCCAAGAAGATGCCAAGATGGCCACACAAGTCTTATTAATAAGACCCACCCACAAAAAAACACAAAACAAATCCTATTACACCTATAACCAAAAAAAAAAAAACCTTGAAGGCCCAAACGTCCAGCCATAACTCAATATAAACAGGCCCAGTCTTAACAAATAAAAAGTAGAGAAAGCTAAGCCTTATACCTTAAAGTCAAAAGTCATCCATCTGTAGAATCAAAACGCAGCAGTGAAAAAAAAAAAGGCAGTTGGCAGTCCTTACTCCTCAGTCAGTTCAGAGTTTTCAGATCAGATGTGATCGGATGATTTAGATCGAAGGAAGCTTAAGCCAGGTAGCTAGCAATAGTGTAGAGAAAGAATGAGAGGGGTGGAGAGTAAGAGCTGAGAGAAAGAAGCTGAGCAAGAATGAGAAAGAGAAATGGTAAAAATTTTAGGGATTTGAGGTTTTTTATTTGTTTTTGTTGGGTTCTAAGACTTTAGGTTTAAATGTATTAGAACTTCAATTTGTAATGTTGGCAAACCATGATCAAAACGTTTAGTCTTGTTTTAGACGTACTCAAAGTGTGTTTAAGTGTAAAGTTGGAATCGAGTGTACTGCAGGATTTACTGTATAAATCTGCCTGGCTCGATCGGTCTAGAATTAGACTCGATAGATTGAAGCTTGTGCAGATTGTTTTTCTGCAGAATTTTCCAACTCAGCCCAAGCTCGTTTGACATGTAGGAGTTTATGTTTTGCCTTAAGTATAAAAGGACAAACCCTAGACACGTTTTAGGGTTGCTCTGTATGCTGTGTGTGTGAATCTTTTGTGAGATCTAGAGGTGTTTGTCTTCACATACACTTAGGGTTTCCAATCTCAAGATTGATGTCGAGAGCTTGGTGATCAATTCAGTTGTAGATTCAGGAGCTTAAAGATACACAAGCGGGAGTGCTTGTACTTGCTGGGAATTCAAGAATGAAGTAGTCCGTGGACTTGGAGCTATCATGGGGTCGTGGTAGTAAGTTTCCTACTCGAGGTAGCAATAAGATGTTAGTGGTCTAAGTCACTATTGTGTAAACTTCGATTCTTTCATAGTGGATTTGTTTTACCTTGAGGATAGCTAGGTTAAATCCTCCCCAGGTTTTTTACCGGTTTGGTTTTCCTGGGTTATCATATTGTTGTGTTCTTTATTTTCCGCACTTTACAATAATATGATATATTTGTGTTAACCTAGATTTGATAATTTGACTAAGTAATCACTTGGACAATTAACTAGGTTAATCTGGTTGTGTTTTAAGGGGTCTAAAAATGTACAGTTTTGATTTGTGATTGTTTTGTGGTTAATTTCTTAGACTAGATTTGTAGTTTATCTTATTGAATTTTGGTTTGTCTAGAGGATAATGATGTTATTTTTGGGACAATTGATTTTGTTTAGTCCAAAATTTTTTTTTGTGCTACCAATGTTTAACCGAATATAACAGAAATTTTGTTTTTTGGTCAAAAGGATGTGCCGGATCTTTTTTAGACTCATCTGAAACCTTTTTTTTTTTTTTTTTTTTTTTTGCCTCCTACCCCTTCTTTTCTAAAATTTTGGGGCCCTCTTCCATTTGGGGGCCTTAGGCAATTGGCCTAGTGGAAGGGCCGACTTTGAATCCCAATACCTAATACCAACCTACAGTTGAACCCTTACCCCAATACCCAATTGGACTTGTAATGTAGCAGAAATCTTTCCTTTCAATGCATGACTCCCAGTACGTATCTAACCAATGATGCACGGATCCCAGTACGTGACTAACACATCAACTTGAGAAAGATGTTGGCTGCAAAGTTCTTCAGTTCATCCAACAATGAAGATCAAGAAACTCCTTGATTACAAAACCCTTGGCGCAAAGACGAAGTAGGTTCTACAGAGAATATATATGATGAACTAGGGCAAATTCTATCTCCAGTCACAATTTGTATGCACAATGACTTTGCGTCAAGTTGCATCACCTTGCATCACTTGAGACGACCCTTAAAATAATTTTTATATATGTCTAGGGTTATGAGAAAAAAAACCCTACACAAATACACATGGCAGATTTGAAAATATGAATTTTGTAATTCTCAATAGATACAGCTTCTGTCGAGATGCTGTCGAGATCCATCATTAAACCTCGATAGATATGTTTCTGTAGAGCTATCTGTCGAGCTATCTATCGAGGTTTAATGAACAACATTTCTTCAATTTTTTCTTGGATAGATTTTCCTGGCTTCAATACTAAACTTAAACTCTTATTCCTTGAAGTACTAAACCCACCTACCAAATTACAAGTAAAGTGCGTTTTGTCAAAGGATTAACCAATTTCGTGACAAGGTTTTAAGGAGGCTTGGCAAAAATGCCCTTGAAAAAATTGTGGTTTATGCATCTGATCAAACACATTCTGCATTACAGAAAGCCTGCCAGGTATCTTTATAAACATGCATAAGTATCTAAACAATTAATTTTTTATTATTTTAATTGTAGTTTCCTTTTTCATAGTTTTGAATTATTTTAAAGGATGCTTCCTGATACTTGTGTGAATCATGAATTCATATGCTAAGATCTGTAACATAAACTCACTGATAAAATTTTCAGGATGGTCAATGTTGTATAACCAAGTTTACATACATAACATATATCTCTAACAATATCCACATATGTCCTAACACAGCACACTAAACCCATTGATTTATTTTCACTTCTTATATATATATATATATATATATGTTTAAACTAACTGTAGTGAATAGTCAATAAATTAGAGTTCTTGCTTCATTACTTGGATTGATAATTTGATGTATATGTCAACCCATTTGTACTATAGAAATATTTTATTGTTCCATTACTTGTAATGACTTTGTTGTTCCATTATATGTATGTTTGTTAGTTACAGATGGCACCAGGACGACTTACACGCTTGCGAGGTGAGGCATCTATCCCGGTGGTCCAATCTACGGTCCAATTTACGGAAACACCTCCTGAAGCAAATCCTCCCGCACAAAGTTCTTCTAGTGTGGAGGCGCAGACTACCGGCACATTAACTAGGATGACTGGTAATTACATACTTAATTACAACTGCACCCTATTTTTACTATTGAGATTATACTTCGCTTAATTTAGCTATAATGTACATGGAATGTATAATTTTTTAACATTAATAATGTTTAAATAGGATCTACTAACAGAAATACCTGTTGAACAACACGTGGTATAGCAGTACGGGTACTTGTTGAAAAAAGTGGTAATTTGCCAGTATGTATAGCTGCAGAGTATAATGCTCCTGTTAGGAAGAATGCATGCAAGCTTGTCAATCAAATTGGCATACAAGTGCGAAGTAATTTGTCCAGTTACAATGTGAAAAATTGGAAAAATGTTGATGTTGCTACTAGAGATGTGGTGCTTCAAAATATCGCGGTAAATTTACATTGATAATGTCTAACTCGTCTTTGATGTCACTAAGCATATTAAATTCATATAATAATTTTTTATAATATATATACACTTCATTTTACAGGATCAGTTTGAGCTACAAGGAGATTCCAACTTGGTAACAAAAACATTAAATACAAAATGTGGAAGATTATTGAGTTCCAACTCCAACAAGTTGCATCAAGCTTATAAAAAGCTCGTACAATCTCATGGTGCTGACTATGCAAGAAGCCACCTACCAAAGAATGCCACACTTGAGCAGTGGACTGAACTCATTGATGGGAGATGAACCAATGAGGATTGGCTAGTAAATTATTTATGCGTATATTATTATTATCCAATGTTTACTATATTATGTTGTCAACTGATTAGATTAATAATTAGATGAAGTAAATGTATACTGTTTTATTCATGATCTAATAAATATCTTGAATGTTGTTTATTAGAAAAAATCAAGAAAGAACTCTGAAAATAGGAAGAAAACTTCAAGCAAACATAGATGTGGGACAAAGGCACTTGCTGTTAGGGTTGATGAGGAGGTGCGTGTTTTTTCATTTTCTTAAACCTTAGTATATTACATGTTGTGATTAATTAAGTATATCTATTTAACACTTGAATGTTAATTAACCAGACAAATAATAATGACGATCAGGTTCCTGAATTAGCAAAAATCTTCAAAAATATTCATTTCAATCAAAATACAAATATGTGGATACACCATGAGGATGAAGCGACATATGTATGTGTATCATTCCATCCCTATCATGTTTGTAAAGCTATAACATATGTAGTATTAATGTTGTGATTATTTGTTTCTTTCTCTCTTTCAAATGATAGGAAAATATTCTTAAAGTGCAAGAGGATTATTGTCAAGATCCTAATGTAATTTCCTTTACACAAGAGGAGATCTCAAACTTCGTTTTTAAGAAGAAGTCCGGTATTGTAAAAGGACTTGGCATGAGACCTTCCTCTTCTCTAGTAACCACCGCCTCATCTAATTCCATGGTGGAGTATATCCAACGGCTAGAAAATGAGATAATTGAGCTAAAAGAGGCAAGAGCTAGGGACCAAGAGGAGCGAGTTAGGGACCAAGAGGCACGAGCTAAGCAAGAAGAGGTCTAAAAGAATATTCTTAACTTTTTAAGGAGCAAGGGTTATGATGACACTCTTACCTATGGGGGTGGTTCAACTTCAAGTTAAAACACTTTTTGGTTAGTACTTTATTTTAGCAATTGACCCACACTACATGGTGTGACTACTTTTTTTGATGCATTACTTGAAACTAATTGTATTATATTACACTTGAAAATCTATATTTGTTTTCTACAACTTATACATTAGGAGTTGTGATTTTAATTCATTGGTGTGGCAACTCTTAATGCATTGTTAGAAATGTTTCTTATAACATAGTTAATGTTTTTACTTTATGATTTTAATGTAGTATTGCTTTTATATTTGTGTAGATTTCTTATTGGTGGCTTTTAGGGGATTTACTCTTGGCATTACTTGAAGACATATGAGGACATCTTCCGTTAGTTCTAATTATATTATGCTACACTTTTTGTATTGTTATAAAACATCTTGATTTATTGTATGTGTTGCAAACAATTGTTGTATGGAATGAGTTTGAATTAGATACTTGTTTTATTTTTTACTTGTGGAATGTATGGATCTTTTTTTAATAATGTGTTGTTGAAATAAATGTGTTATTCAAATGTGAGGTTTTAATAATGTAATGACAGGTTACAGGTTAATATCAAAGCCATGAAAAAAAAAAAAAAAAATTTAGCGACGAATTTTTTCGTCACAAATATAGCAACAGAAAATTGTTTTAGTGACAAAATATTTCGTCGCTAAATGTAGCAAAATTTTGTAAGAAATGGTTTTAGTGATGAAAATTTTCATCTCTATATGTGCCTGGATTTTCTTAAAAATAGTTTTAGTGACGAACTTTTTCGTTACTATATGTACCCGAACATAGTTTTAGTGACGAAATTATTCGTCACTAAATATGATTTAATAAACTAAGGTGTTTTTAGTGACGAAATATTTTCGTCGCTAAAAGTTTTTTTTTGTTTTTTTTTTAACAAATCGGACTTTTAGTGACGAAATTTTCCGTCGCCAGGACTTTTAGTGACGGGGTTTCAGCAATGAAATGAGTTTCATTGCTAATTTGTAGATTTCGTCGCTAAAGGTTCTTAGTGACGAAAAACTGGACTTATAGTGACAAAATTTTTCGTCACTAAAAATAATTTTTGTTGTAGTGCATTTTAGTAAAGTTGCAAGAGTTTTACTAAGAGCATATATTAGTAAAACTCTTTTTTAAAAGAAAAAAAAGTCCTAGCTATGGTGTGTTCAACTGCTCTACTTTAATCTCTTTTATTTTTATTTTTTTATAATAACATGTCAACAATAGGATTAAGAGAAAGCAATTGCATCTATCATTCAAAAAGATATGTAAATCTCCATGACCTCATTATAAAACACTACAAAGCCTATGTGCACATAAACCCATGATTAAGAAATAATACCAAGATCACGACTATTTATATAATTTTTGCCACAACCCACAATATGACAAGTTGTGAGTAATGGATGTGTAAACCTACATAAACTCATCATTTTTATGTTCATTATTTACTATTTGCTATGTGGTAAATTGTGACAAAAGTTGTAAACTTTGTTGTGACTCTGCATTTTTCATGATTAAGTCTAGAATTTTATAAAAGCTTTACTAACATATGTTTTTAGAGTATGTATTAGTAAATCATTTTAAGAAACTTTTTATAAGAAAATGAAAAATTAAATAAATTTTTTGACAATATTTTTAATTTTTCATGAAAAATTTTCTAAAATGAATTATTAATATATTAACCTACCACCACATACCCTTAATGCAATAGTCACTCTACAAGTATAAGTGCTTGTGGAATATGGGATGTGAGGAGTAAGAGTCGGGGTTCAAGTCTCTAAAAGAGAACTTTACTCATGTGTGTGTGTATATATATATAACCTAATAAAGGGAGATGGTTGAAAGGGTACGTGGGTCCTGTTTTATTCTTCTTCAATAGCCGTCTAACACACATCATAAATTTAAAATTGTTTTTTCTCTAAGAAATATTAGTGCCATACAAAATTACACAATTTTTATGAATCACGTAGCGAGTTGTGAATAATAAAGACATGAACCCATAAACTTATTAATTTTTCTCCACCACACATTTCCACTTTCTCTTCTGAATGAGTTATCACATCAAACATTTTTTTACGATGACACCTGCCATCAATGCTCTTCAAAGACCGAGTCTTGTCTTTACGCACTTTGGGATTGTGAGGCTTTTCGGCAGGTATGGGATGTGGACTTTAATTGGATCAATAGACATCATGCCTCTAATGGTACTTTCGAGAACCTAGTAGAGATAGTCCTTGAGAAGCCACACTTGTTGGATTTATTTGCAGTCACCGCATGGTTCCTATGGTCACGAAGAAATAAACTCAGATTGAAGGAAGAGATCATTCCTTTGAATCGGATTGTTTTTGAAGCTAAGAGATTTTTATCTCTTCACAATCCGATTAGGAGGATAAAGCAGAAGTTGCCCAGGCTCACAGGAGTGAAATGGAGACCACCAGCCCAGTGAGAATACAAAACAAACTTTGATGGTGCCATGTTCCATGACACAGGTGAGGCGGGTTTGGGTGTGGTGATTCGGAATCATGATGGTGAAGTGATGTCGGCCTTATCAAAAAAAATACCACGGCCCTCTTCGGTCACCCTTTTGGAAATATTAGCAGCTAGGAGAGCTGCAATCTTTGTCCATGAAGTAGGTCTTCGAAATTCCATTATGGAAGGAGACTTGGAAATTGTCATCAAAGCCCTTCAAAAAGGTGATATGTTTCAATTTGCTTTTGGCCATCTTTTTCGAGACATTTTGTTGTACGCAAAATCTTTATAGAATTATAGTTTTTCTCATACTTATAGGCAAGGTAATTGTGTTGCGGATGCCTTAGCAAAAAAAGCAAAATATTGCTCGTCTTTAATAGTTTGGATGGAGTCTATTCCTCCAGATATTAGCAGTCTTGTATTGGCGGATAAGCCTTTTCTTGATTAATAAAAATTCCAATGGATTGGATTCTGAAAAAAATAAAAAATAAAAATAAAATTTTTTTTTTTTTTTTTTTTGATATTATTACGTCAATATCATGCAACAAAAGGAATTATCACATTAACCCATGTGAGTCGTGAGCTGTGAGCCTAAAGGCACACGTTAACAGATCTATTTTTAGAAAAGTTTTATTGGGAATTGAAAAAGTTGTCAAAATTTTTTCAATTTTCGATAAACATTTTCCAAAATTGGTTTACTAATGTGTGCCCTTAGTTTTACTTTTTCTTTTGTACTTTATTTTAATTCTAACTTTAAAAGACCTTGTACTTTATTTTTATTCTAACTTTAAAAGACCGTCTCATTTATTTTACAAGTATTACTTTTACATATATTTCAAAGGATTATTTTTAGGAATATTTTAATATCACAAAAATATAAAAAATAGTCAAAATATAAGTTAATTTTTTTTTAATAAAAAGTTTCCAAAAAATGGATCGATAACAAATGGCATCAATTAATATATCTCTTGTTTAATTTAATTCGAACATAATTATTCTAGACTACAATCAATTATACACTCATTTTTAAAATTATCCTATGTAGCAGCAAACTTTATTGGCTATCAAAATTTAAAGAAAATATTTTCTTTTTAGAAATAATTATTGTAGGGATATTGGGCCCAGGAGTTCATTATCTATTTGTATATTGGGCCTGTGGCCTAAGCCGAGGACGAGAGTTTGCCCGAGAAGGAGGAATCTTTGTCAGAAGAGACTGTGTTAGTAAATAAAGATGTTAGTTTTGGTCATAATGGCTCAATAGGATGGGCCGAGGATAAATGCCTTCTCGGCTAGCCGAAGCTGAGGTCCAAAAAGGTAGTCTGTCGACCAAGGTAACGTTCCAGGAAGTTCTGTTGGTGCGGATAAGCATTGCAGAGACATCAGACAGGGAGGAGTCCTAAAATATCTAAAGAGAAAGCTGCTGCCTCTGCATTAAATACACTGCAGCTAACTCTCTGGCCGCATTAATGTGGAGGTAATACTTGAACGGTGGATTTCAGCCTTACAGCTACTATATGAAGACTTATGGGAATGGGAGGTGCTGATGGAACAAGTATCAACACCAACTGTTTGGCATGCACGTGGAGCAAAAAGATAAAAGGGGAAGAGAGTATAAAGGAAAGGGGGAGCAATGAAAGAGGGGATCGAGAAATAAAGAGAAAAACACTGTAGCAATGAAGAAACAATCATGTAATCAAACCTAAAAGCAATATATAAGAACTGATCTCCTCAGACCTTGCCGATGACAATTTTCTTCAGCATAAACCCGTCTATTTTCATTCTTTTGTTATCTTGCTAAGAACTGAAAACTGAAAACACTGTAGCAAAATAAATTTTAAATGTGTGAATAGTGTCGTGGGACCCATTTTTAATTTTTTTTCCTGAATAAAGTGGTTGTGGGTCCCATGAACAATGTGTGAACAATACGTGAATAGTGATCAACAGTGCATGAACAATGCTAGTTGTCCCTAAAACTAAAACGCGTGAAACAAAAAAAGGGGGAAGAAAACGCAAAACGTGAATCCAAACACATACGTAATCTACCTTAGTATTTGTTTGAATCATTAAAGCCCAGTTTTCCCAACCCACTCTCTACAAATTCATTATTTTGGGCTTTTTAGGCCTAAGTCTATCAACCTTTGGGCTAAGGAACTCAAATCTGGTCCTTACAATTATAATATGCTGCCAAGCTTGCAATTTGAACTATTTCCTCTTAGACTCTAGGTACTTTGTGCATGGAGAGGTGCCAATTCAATTACAAGATTCTTAGCACAATTCTGAAATAGCAAATTGTGAGTGATGGATGTGTGAATTCATGTAAACTCATCATTTTTATTTCCTTTTTACAAGTTGCTACATGGTGAATTATGACAAAAGTTGTAAACTTTGTCATGATTCAGCATTTTTCATGATTAAATCCAAAATTTTATAAAAGATTTACTAATATATGCTTTTAAAGCATATTAAGTAAATCATTTTAAATTTTTTTTTATAAAAAATGAAAAAATAAATTATAAGAACTTTTTAAAAATAAATTATTGATATATTAACCCAATAAAAGCAACGTAAAATTTGCTTCTCTCTCATGGAAACAAGACAATGGGAGAAAATACAAAAAGATAAAAACTAAAAAAGGTTGAAAGAATACGTGGGTCCTGTTTTGTTCTTCTTCGATAGCCTGACACACATCATAAATCTCAAATTGTTTTCTATGAAAAATATTATCGATACAAAAGGTTTCACAATTATCTTGTAACTTATTATGGGGGCAAGTTGCAAGCGATAGGGAAAAAAATAGTAGGATCATAGGGCCTACTTTTTCATAACTCACAACTCGTTAGAGTATTCGCAGGAAGGAGCTAAAAATTTTAGATTTTACCAATTCAAAAACTTAGGGCTCATTTGGTAACGTTGTTTGTATTTTTTAAAAATATGTATGGGTGAAAAAATGTGTAAAAATATGTATAATATTGTTTAAAAACTGAAAATTATTGTTTAAGTGCATGTACCAAACAAACTTACTTTTTTTTTTTTTTTTTTTTTTTTTAACAACACACTTTATAATTCACCTAACATTAGCCCGTTTGGTAGAGGAGTTTGAGTAATGTTGTTTGTATTTTTTTTATATACGTGTGGGTGAAAAAGTGTGTGAAAATACGTGTAATATTGTTTAAAAACTAGAAACATGTGTTTGAGTATGCTTACCAAACAGGACCTAAAACTTCTATTTTCACATCTACCACTTTAAAATAATATAAACAAACTAATAAAATAAATATAATAATCAACCTCAACAATTCACTGCCACCATCATCCACATACCACAGACACCCCACCGTCGGCCCACCAGCCACAACCACAAACCCCAGGAGCTGAACCAAAAAAAAAAAAAAAAACACAATCCAACGCCAACACAGCATAGCCACCACCAACACAGCACAGCCACCACCAACAAACCCACAGCCACCATAAAACAAACCCACAAACACCACAAAACAAACTCACAGCCACAAATCACAAATCAAACCCACGCCGCCGAAACCCACGCCGATCAAATCACAAATCAAACCCAAACATCGAAACCAAACACCGATCTCAACCGTGTGGCATCCTTGTTGTTGTGTGAGAGAGGCTGAGCGAGAGAAAGGCTGAGTGTGAGAGAGGTTGAGCGGGGTAGAAGGCAGTGTGTCTGCGTGAAGGCTGAAGAGAATGAGAAGAGAGATAGGGTTATGCGTGAAGGCTGAGTCACGTGTGGGAGGGCTGAGTAGTTGTGATTAAAAAAAGCATGGTTGCAAATACCTCTAAGCTACAGTGGGCTGTAATCTCTAGCAGCCCACTGTAGCAATGAAGTAAAAAATTATACCTCTCAGACAAATAAGCTCCCTTGTTGTATGGTGTGTTTTCAATTTTTGGGTTGCTAAAATGACCATTTAGTTATTTTAACAACCTCAATGTGAATTCTCTTCATTACGAGACAAATTATAGTAAAAATTGTAAAACTTTTTATGAGACTAATATTTGAGAAATGCTGGAGGCACACACTTTTGCACAACTTTGTGCCACAACTTGCCACATGGCAAGTTGTGGTTGGTTAGAATGTGTCCCCACATAGCCCACTAACACACTCTAACCAACCACAACTCACCATTGTGGCACAAAATTGTGCAAAAGTGTGTGTCTCCAGCATTTCTCCTAATATTTATCTTCTTCTCCATTTCCCTCATAAAACCAGGGGCATTTTAACTCTCTCGTCTCTTCTCTTCTGTATGAGTTATCACATCAATCATTTATTTTTTTGGATGTTATCATGTCATATCATGCAACAAAAAGAAATTATCACATCAACGAGTCGTGAGCTGTGAGCCTTGAGCCTATATCTTCATAATCAATTTAGTTTTACCTTTTCTTTTGTATTTTATCTTTATTCCAACTTAAAAGACTGTCTCATTTATCTTGCAAGTATTACTTTTACATATCTTTCGATAAAGAATCATTTTAAGGAATATTTTAATATCACGGAAATATAAAAGGTGGTGACTTTTTTTTTTTTTTTTTTTTTCTATAAAAAAAATTCAAAAGAATAGTTTATTAACAAATCTATTAACATTTTTCTGTTTAATTTTATTCGAACATAATTATTCTAGACAAAAATTAATTATACACTTATTTTTAAAATTATCATATATATCTTCATAATCAATTTTGTTTACAAGGTGGTGATTGAAAGTTCAAATAGTGTGTAAAACACTTTGAACGTTTAGACCCCCAAATTATAAATTACTAATTCAAGATAATTATCAAACGATATATGTGCGGAATATGATAAATAGCTAAAATAGAATTGATAGAACAATCTAAGCCAAATAAAATCACAACCACAGCAGAAATTAAATGACAAAGATTAAGGAAGAGAGATGCAAACACAAGGACAACATAGCGATGTGTTATCGAAGAGGAAACCGAAGTCCTCGGCGTAAAATCTCTCCACCGCCCTCCAAGCGATCAATAATCCACTAGAATGAAGTTGGGATACATAAACAGCAGAAGACCCTCCAAGCCTAATCTACCTAGTGTACCTAAGCCCTCCAAGCTTCTTGCTCCAAAGAGGTTACGTCGAACCTTTGTCTTCTTTAGCTTACCAGATTCCGCTATAGCCCATAGCATCAACAAATATCAATTGGTCCCTTCCTAATTGCTTCCCAAGCACCAAACAGCTTTCTCACAGATATGGGCATGGTGAGAAAAGGTTTTGGCTAATGTACCTCTTAAGGATGTAACAATGGAGAGAGTGAGAGTAGAGGAATTTGGAGAAACAAAAATGAAGATTGTGGATGAGTCAATCTTGTTTTTCTCTAGGGTTTCTCTCTCAAAATTCTCTCTGGAAGCTCTCTACATTTTGTGGGTATAAGGGGTATTTATATTAGTGTGAGAATGGAATGCGAAGAGTCAGTTTTTCCAAAATAGAGCTGGCTGGCGACTTGGCCTCGTGACTTGACTGAGTCGCGAGTTCAAGCCGCGAGCTAACTGAATGGCCAGTCTGGATTTTTTGTCTTGTAGTGCTACAATTGGCACGACGGTTCAACTTCTCTACATGCTTCACTCGTGTGCATCTTTTGGCAGCTTGCAAGCCACAAGCCACCTGCGAGATCCAGTCACGAGTCCCTACTTCACTGCATAGTCTTGAGCATTTCTTCACACTCTCTCACATACTACCCTTACATGATTCCCACCTAAATACATGGTTTCTAAGTGCTGAATTACAAGCAAATTGGCACGGAATAAACCCAACAGAATAGTTGATTAAATTCAACCTTACAATTTCCCCCTTTGGTTATTCCGTAACAAAACCCTAAAACAAACTCTAGACTTAACATGTGAGTTCAGAATAGTTGAACATAACTCACTCACACCTAACTCTAGAATTTGTGTAGCTCTTGAACCATAAGAACAAGTATCTCCTGAAACACAACAACACAATATGATCATTGTATGCAGAAAACTTGTAATGCATATGAAGCAAGCACAATGCGATCAAGCAAAATGGAATTAAGCAATAAACCATGGCTTGACCAAAAACGCACAATCACTATAAATAGTGACCACAATGCTCATTCACACAAGGAATGAACATCCGGACATGCAAGCTAATAAGCTCAATGCAAAGTATTATTTGCATTTCCAACACTCAACCAATGCAACAACTTAAGGTAATTGCATTAAGTATATAAAATCCAACAAAGGGCACAAGAGTGAAAGTACTTAAAGAAAATGCATAACATTTAACAACAAGTACTAGGCTACAAAGCAAGGGTACAACTCCATGTACTGAAAATAAACTAACATTAAACTAAGACATAAGATAACAATAAGCAAAACATTAAACATAGGCAAAGCAACTCCTACTTTTCAACAATAGTACTCCCCCTTTGATAAAGCTCTTCCTCCCCCTATCATCATCATCTCCCCCTTTTTTGTCTCGGAATAGCTAGTCCTCATCGTCCTCTAGCTTCCTTTGAATTTGGTCCAATTGGGTTTGGATAGAAGTGAACTTTGTATCACAACGAATGGTGTGATGGTGCATGAGAGAGGCGAGTCCAGACATTTTAGTGCTTAGTTCATGGATGGATGCCATCATGTTGTCTAACTTCTCATCATAGGAGGTGGAGCTAGAACGAGAAGCACTATGAGATGCTGAAGTCTCTGTCTTGATTCCTTTCTGACTGTGACCAATGCTAGCATTGAGTGTACAAATGTTGATTGGACTTGGCTTTGTGTGGGGAGACTCATCATTTGATGGACGAATGCCTTTGAGTTTCAATATCCTTGAAATGAGGCAGCAAAAAGGAATGCAGGTCCTTGAGTTAGTTCTTGCAACAGTTTTGCACAAAATATGAAAGATATGAGCGTAAATGTCAATCTCTTCATCAGTAATCAAATCATGAAGGAACAAAGCTCTCCTGAGATTCATGTATTTGGTGTTGGATAGAGGATACATATTGTTAAACATGATTATTGTAATGAGGCAGCAAAAAGGAATGTAGGTCCTTGAGTCAGTTCTTGCAACAGTTTTGCACAAAATATGAAAGATATAAGCGTAAATGTCAATCTCTTCATCAGTAATCAAATCATGAAGGAACAAAGCTCTCCCGAGATTCATGTATCTAGTGTTGGATAGAGGATACATATTGTTGAACATGATTATTGTAAGCACCCTTAGTTCTGGAGATAGGGAGGAAACACTGATTGAGTTCCCAGTTTGTGAGAATTCCAAGTTTCTTCCAAGAGCGTCCTTAAGTAAATCCTCATCCGGACTCAAATCATCATATACTGGTGTACTAGTTAATATTGGCCGGTTGATGTGTAGGATTTCTGCCAGATAAGTGGGAGTTACGGAGAAAATCTTTCCTCTAACCCAGCACTTGAGCTCTTCGCCCTCAACAATGGCATTAGCATAGAACTCTTTCACCAAATTCTCGTATGCCTCATCAAGGTCAGAGAGAAGGAAGTTCCAATCCTTGTTGTCAAACCATACAGGGATTTTGGTGTCCAGGAGAGACGGCTGGTCAATAGCTCTTTCAACCAACAAAGAGGCGTCTCTACAGTAGTTCGCATAAGTCTAAAAAGCAGCATAAAATCTGAAATTGTGAGGATCATACACTCCTGGTGGGGAACGGGTCCTCTTTGGCTTTGGGGAAAGATCATCAACATCAATCATTGGCTCTTTCCCTTTGCTGCTGCCTCCTTTCACAGCTGATCGTTTGAACGGAGACATTTTCAAGTTGCATTATGTTACACCAAAGAGCAAGAAAAACCACACAAGACAAGAAGTCTTATTAGCACTAGGTTAGTCCCAAAACATAGATCTTGAATAAAGCCCTAAAATCTTGAGATTTAGGTCTTAATCATGACACTGAGTGTGTGAGTGTTACAAAGAACACATTGTACACATAAAGCAGAGGGTAACACTACAAATCCACCAAAAGTCACACAATAATTTCACCAAAAGATCAAATACCCATATTCATGCATCACATACATAGATATCAACAAAAACACACAATCCAAGAGATATATGGCAAGAAATGTGAAATATATTGAGAAGGAAACAAAACTCATACCTTTTCTTGAAGATTGAAGAAGAAATGGTGGACTTGTGAGTGAAACATGGTGGGTTTGAGAGAGAGAAGGATGAACAAGACAATGAACAGTCAAAAAGTTCGAGGGAAAACTGAAAAGTTTTAAAATAAAAACTGTCCTTAAAACGCAAAACACGCGTTTTTCGCGACTAAACCAAGTCGCTAGGACAAGCCGCCAAGACAAGCCGCCAAACACCTTAGAGACGAAATTTTGAAAATTTGTCTAAGTGTTTTTCGCGATTGGAAGTTCCACCCGTGAGAAAGTCACGAAGAGAGCAGCGAATATTTCTGTGTAACCCTAGCGACTGGAGCTTTCACCCGTGAACAAGTCGCGAGAAACCTAAAAACCCAGATTTTGAAAAAATTTCTAAGTATTTTTCGCGACTAGGACCTTGACTCGCCAATGAGTCGCGAAAACCTTCTGAGTAAGCTCACGACTGGGGCATGCAACTGGCTTGACCCGCGACCAAGTCCCCAAAACAGGGCAACATAGTTTTTGAAATTTTTGATATTTTTACAAAAACAAAACACTTTCCAAAAACAAATTAAAACACTCAAAAATATTTTTGTGTTTGATCAACAAAAATTAAGTATGTGAAACACATTTAATCAAGTACAATCACACAAATGAATAAGGCATTCATTGAGCATAAACATGTGTGATGTGTGTGGGTACCAAAGATGAGATAGTCCTTAGTCTAATGTGAAGTTTCAATGATCAATTCAACCAAGCCATACACAATTAGCACTAGATAAACTGACCCTTCTCAATTATAGAAGTATGCATATATGACCTCCCACAAAAAAACTTGATTACATAATATGAAGCTTTTCATTTGGCTCCATTCACATCATAACATTTGATTTTTTTTTTTTTGAATCAATACATCTCATTTAGAGATCGATGCCTAAAATTTTTAATATTTCAATTTGATGATTAAACCTTTGGCTTTTTGGGCATCATACATTTTATTTTAAGTCGCTTTCCCTTTTTCCTAGTCAAATACTAGTGTGTGCGACAAGCTTTTGTAGCTCATTATCTCTTTTCATTTGGAGATTTACATTTGTTGAGCTCTTTAAGCAAAAATAATAAAATAAAAGAGTGGAAAGATATATAGGCACAAGTCTATGCATGTCTCAAGATCAACAAAACCATTGACTAATCATTCATGACAAGTTTGAAGATCGATTTACAACAATCACATAGATGTCAAGAGTTTTCCCACAATGATAAGAGTGCATAAAGAACAAGCTATGCTCGTAGATGCACAAAGCCATTAATACAAAGGTACAAGGCAAAATATGCTTGTGACACAACACAATAATGTCGATCAAACTTTTTGGATTTTCTACTTTTTATGTGTTTTTGGATTTTTGACATAAAAGCAAGAAAAAATTGATCAAGAACAACAATGTAAAAAACATTTAAAGCAAAAGCAAACAAGCACACACGCTATACAAATAGCCAATAAGGTAGTGTGTGCCCTTCAAAAGAGAAATTAAAGCAAGATAGAGAGGTAGAGCACATATCACACATGAGATTCAAGGAATTGTACCAACACCAATGGTCTTACGGAGTGATTCAAACCGTGGACTATCGAGAGGCTTGGTGAAGATGTCCGCCTTTTGATTATCTGTATGTATGAATTCAAGACATACAAATTTATTTTCCACCAAATCCCGGATGAAGTGGTAACATATCTCTATGTGTTTAGACTTTGAATGCTGAACTGGGTTCTTAGAGAGATTTATAGCACTGGTGTTATCACAGAAAACACACATTGTATCTTGAGGAATCCCGTAGTCATGGAGTAGCTTTTTCATCCAAAGGAGTTGTGTGCAGTAACTTTCAGCAGCTATGTACTCAGCTTCTGCCGTAGAGAGACACGGAGTTTTGTTTCTTGCTCATCCAAGAGACAAGATTGTTACCAAGGTAGAAGCAACCACCTGAAGTACTCTTTCGATCATCCACACTTCCAGCCCATTCTGCATCTGAATAACCGATAAGGCAAGCATTCGAGTCCTTTGAATACCACAACCTATAATCCGGAGTTCCATTGATATATCGTATGATTCACTTTACCGCAGTCAGGTGAGATTCCTTTGGAGCAGCTTGATATCTAGCACAAACACCAATGCTAAATGCAATATTCAGTCTACTAGCTGTAAGATAGAGTAAACTCCCAATGATACTCCTATATAAGGTTGGACTCACTTCTACCCCAGAAGAATTAACATTCAGCTTTGTAGACAAACTCATGGGAGTATAGGCATGCTTTTTGGAATCTAAACCAAACTTCTTGACAATATTTCTAGCATATTTTTCTTGTGAAATGAAAATGTCTTCCTTCTTTTGTTTGACTTGAAGACCCAAGAAAAATGTAAGCTCCCCCACTATACTCATCTCAAATTCTTTCTTCATTTCCACAGAAAACTCTATAGCCCGAGCATCAATGGTAGCTCCAAATACTATGTCATCAACATATACTTGAGCCACGAGGAGATAATCTTCATCATTCTTGACAAATAAAGTCCGGTCGGCATACCCCCTTTTGAATCCTCTATCCAGGAGGTAATTGGTAAGCCGATCATACAAAGCTCCAGGAGCTTGTTTCAAACCATAAAGGGCTTTCTTCAATCTTAGCACATGGTCTGGGAAGTGAGGATCTTCAAAGCCTTTGGGTTGTTCAACAAACACTTCTTCATTTAGGTATCCATTTAGAAATGCACATTTCACATCCATTTGGTAGAGTTTGAAGTTCATATTGCATGCAATAGACATGAGGATTCGAATAGACTCAAGTTTTGCTATAGGAGCGAAGGATTCATCAAAATCTACTCCCTCCACTTGAGTATATCCTTGAGCCACTAACCGAGATTTATTACAGATAATCTCTCCAACTTCATCGGTCTTGTTTTTAAATATCCATTTTATGCCGATGACATGAACATTTTCAGGCCTTGGAGCAAGTTCCCATACATCATTTCTCACAAATTGATTCAGCTTTTCATGCATTGACTTTACCCAATTTTCATCTTGAAGAGCTTCTTCTACCCTTTTCGGCTCAAATTGGGCAAGGTAGCAATGGTATGTTACATGATTGGCTAAGAGAATGTTTCCCTTTCTAAGGCGAAGACCTTCATCCAAAGATCCAATGATGTTTCTGTTCGGATGGTTTTTAATCACTCTTGATGATGGCTTCTTTGAAGTGGACACTTCATCATTCTGGGAGATAGGACGATGAACTTCCGAATAAGTGAGAGGACTTGATATTCTAGACATTAATCTTGTTTCCATTCTCAAGTTCACAGGAGTTGATTCCTTTTCAGGTGTAGGTGTTTCAGCTTCAATATCAAGAGCTTCGACCTCAGTAGTGGGCACTTTGGTACTTGGCCCTTCTCCATTATCAGCCATTTCTACCTTTGATATAGCATTATCAATTTCTACATTGATGAATTCCATTACCGTCTTTGTTCTCTTGTTGAAGACTTTATATGCCCGGCTAGTAGTAGAATGCCCAAGGAAAATGCCTTCACTCTCGGCTTCTTTCCATTCCAAATTTCATAAGCGGTCTTCTTTGTTCCAGCTCGAAAGAATATTCTATTACCAATGTGACATGAGGTGTTCACGGATTCTCCCCAAAACTTTTGAGGAATTTGCTTGTTGAGTAGCATAACTCTTGCCATTTCTTGAATCACCCGATTCTTCCTCTCAACCACCCCATTTTGTTGAGGAGTTTTGGGGGCTGAAAATTCCTTTTTGATTCCATTCTTCTCACAAAACAACTCAAATCGTGCATTCTCAAACTCTTTGCCATGATCACTCCTTATCTTGTCAATAGGAACCCCTTTCTCGTTTTGTAGTCTCTTGCAAAGAATTTCCAATTTCTCACATGCTTCTGATTTTTCTCTAAAAAATTCAACCCAAGTGTATCTTGAGAAATCATCAACAATGACCATAATGTACCTCTTTCCTCCTAGACTTTCAGATCTTGTAGGCCCCATTAGATCAACGTGAAGAAGCTCTAAACAACGTGAGGTATCAATCACATTCACCTTGTGATGACTTGCCTTTATTTGCTTTCTTATTTGGCATGCACCACAAATAGTCTTCTCTACCTTTCCAAACTTTGGAAGTCCCTCAACAGCTTCAAGTTTAGATACTTTAGCTACTTGTTTGAAATTTGCATGCCCAAATCTGTGATGCCAAAGTTTCAACATGTCAACACGAGCACTTCTACACGAAATGGGTGCCGTAGGAACAACTCCGTAGCAATTGTCGATAGTCCTATTTCCCTCCAACACTTGAATCCCTTCTTCATCAATGATTACGCACCCCTTCTTTGAAAATTGAATAAGGAAGTTCTCATCACATATTTGAGTGATGCTTAAGAGATTCACCTTCAGCCCATTGATGTATAAGACATCTTTCAATAGAGATAATCCCGGTATCTCAGTAGTCCCTTTGCCAAAAACTTGAGCATGACTTCCATCACCAAATGTCACATAGTCACCAACCTTCTCTTTGAGAGACTTAAACAATGATTTATCCCCTGTCATGTGATGAGAACAGCCGCTATCAAGATACCATAAACATGAATTGAAAACCTTCAAGGAGGTGTGCACAAACAAGCAAGCATGAGACAAGCACTCTTGGCCTTCAAAAAAAAACGTGTCTACATTTTCCATGCTCTTGTTAGAATGAATTTTCTTTTTCAGATTCTCAATCTTATCACACAATATTCTATTTCTTCTTTTATATTTCTTAATCAAAGAATTAGACTCACATAGACTATTGTGTAAGATGTGATTCTCATTTTCAAAATATTTCAGCATGTGAACAAACATCCTAGCATGTTTCTTTGTTTTTAATAACTCTAGGAGTTCATTGTTAGGACAGCCTTCAAACATACTCATTGAGTCATTATCACAAACATTTAAGCCACAATTCAACATAGCCTTTTCCATAGCTTCATCCATAGCTAAGGGGTCTAGGATCGGACTTAGGTAATTAAACCACAGCAAGTGCACCCACTCTGATACCAATTGAAAGTTCAAATAGTGTGTAAAACACTTTCAACGTTTAGACCCCCAAATTACAAATTACCAATTCAAGCTAATTATCAAACAATATATGTGCGGGATATGATAAATAGCTAAAACAGAATTAATAGAACAATCTAAGCCAAATAAAATCACAACTACAGTAGAAATTAAATGACAAAGATTAAGGAAGAGAGATGCAAACACAAGGACAACACAGCGATGTGTTATCGAAGAGGAAACTGAAGTCCTCGGTGTAAAACCTCTTCGCCGCCCTTCAAGTGGTCAATAATCCACTAAAGGATGAAGTTGTGATACATGAACAGCAGAAGACCCTCCAAGCCTAATCTACCCAGTGTACCTAAGCCCTCCAAGCTTTTTGCTCCAACGAAGTTACACCGAAGCTTTGTCTTCTTTAGCTTACTGGATTCTGCTATAGCCCATAGCATCAACCAATATCAATTGGTCCCATCCTAACTGCTTCCCAAGCACCAAACAGCTTTCTCACAAATATGGGTATGGTGAGAAAAGGTTTTGGCTAATGTACCTCTCAAGGATGTAACAATGGAGAGGGTGAGAGTAGAGGAATTTGAAGAAACAAAGATGAAAATTGTGGATGAGTCAATCTTGTTTTTCTCTAGGGTTTCCCTCTCAAAATTCTCTCTAGAAGCTCTCTACATTTCGTGGGTATAAGGGGTATTTATACTAGTGTGAGAATGGAATGCGAAGAGTTAGTTTTTCCAAAACAGAGCTGGTTGGCGACTTGGCCTCATGACTTGACTGAGTCGCGAGTTCAAGCCGCGAGCTAACTGAATGGTCAGTCTGGACTTTTTGTCCTGTAGTGCTACAGCTGGCATGACGGTTCAACTTTTCTGCATGCTTCACTCGTGTGCATCTTCTGGCGGCTTGCAAGCCGCGAGCCACCCGTGAGCCACCCGCGAGATCCAGTCGCGAGTCCCTGCTTCACTGCACAGTCTTGAGTATTTCTTCACACTCTCTCACACACTGCCCTTACATGATTCCCACCTAAATACAGGGTTTCTAAGTGCTGAATTACAAGCAAATTGGCACGGAATAAAGCCAACAAAATGGTTGATTAAATTCAACCTTACAGTGACTTTTTTTTTTCTATATATAAAAAAAATTTCAAAAGAATAGTTTATTAACAAATGGCATCCATTAACATTTTTCTGTTTAATTTTATTCAAACATAATTATTCTTGACAAATATTAATTATACACTTATTTTTAAAATTATATTATATAGCAGCAGATTATTATTAGTTATCCAAATTTAAATAAAATATTTTTTTTACAGATAATTACAATATGTTGTTAAGTTTGCAACTCAAATCATTTCTTCCTAAACCTCCAAGCACTTTGTGCATGAAAATGTGCCAATTTAACTACAAAATCCTTGGGCCTTGACACAATTTATGTGGCAAATTATGAGTGATAGATAAAAAATTGTGAATTTATATGAAAACAATAAACAACTTACTTAAAATTATGGCAAAATTGTGGTCCCATAATTGCATCAGAATTAAGGAAAAGTTGTGATCCCCAAAACTATGGGGGTGTTTAGTAGGGATATTTAAACAATAGTTTTTAATGTTTAAATACTACAACATGTATTTTTACACTTTTTAACCCACATGTATTTCCACACACTACAACAAAATGTATTTTCAGTGACGAAAAAATTCGTCACTAAAAGTCCAGTTTTTCGTCACTAAGGACCTTTAGTGACGAAATTGGACTTTTAGTGACGAAACTCATTTCGTCACTGTAGCCCCGTCACTAAAAGTCCTGGTGACGAAAAATTTCGTCACTAAAAGTCCGATTTGATTTTTTTTTTTTTTAAACCTTTAGTGACGAAATAGTTTCGTCACTAAATGTTTTCCTCACAAAAAACACTATTCAGTGACGAAAATATTTCGTCACTAAAAACACTTTAGTTTACTAAATCATATTTAGTGACGAATAATTTCGTCACTAAAACTATGTTCGGGTACATATAGTGACGAAAAAATTCGTCACTAAAACTATTTTTAAGAAAATCCAGACACATATAGTGACGAAACTTTTCGTCACTAAAACCATTTCTTACAAAATTTTGCTATATTTAGTGACGAAATTTTCGTCACTATAACAATTTTTTGTTGCTATATTTGTGATGAAAAACTTCGTCACTAAAACTTATTTTCTGTTTTTATTTTTTTCATGGCTTTGATATTAACCTGTAACCTGTCATTACATTATTAAAACCTCACATTTGAATAACACATTTATTTCAACAACAGATTTATAAAAAAGATCCATACATTCCACAAGTAAAAAATAAAACAAGTATCCAATTCAAACTCCTTCCATACAATAATTGTTTGCAATACATACAATAACTCTACCTAAACCCTATTTTAGAACTAATGGAAGATGTCCTCATATGTCTTCAAGTAATGCCAAAAGTAAATCCCCTAGAAGCCACCAATAAGAAATTTGCACAAATATAAAAACAATACTTTGTTAAAATCGTAAAGTAAAAACATTAACTATGTTATAAGAAACATTTCTAACAATGCATTAAGAGTAACCACACCAATAAATTAAAATCACAACTCCTAATGTATAAGTTGTAGAAAGCAAATAAAGTACTAACCAAAAAGTGTTTTAACTTGAAGTTAAACCACCCCCATAAGTAAGAGCATCATCATAACCCTTGCTCCTCAAAAAGTTAAGAATATTCTTTTGGACCTCATCTTGCTTAGTTCGTGCCTCTTGGTCCTTAGATCGCTCCTCTTGATCTCTAGCTCTTGCCTCTTTGAGCTCAATTATCTCATTTTCTAACCATTGGATGTACTCCACCGATGAATTAGAGGAGGCGGTGGTTACTAGAGAAGAGGAAGGTCTCATGCCAAGTCCTTTTACAATACCGGACTTCTTCTTAAACACCAAGTTTGATATCTCCTCTTGTGTAAGGGGAATTGCATTAGGATCTTGACAATGATCCGCTTGCACTTTGAGAATATTTTCCTATCATTTGAAAGAGAGAAAGAAACAAACAATCACAATATTAATACTACATATGTTATAGTTTTACAAACATGATAGGGATGGAATGATTCACATACATATGTTGCTTCATCCTCAGGGTGTATCCACATATTTGTATTTGGATTGAAATGAACATCTTTGAAGATTTTTGCCAATTCAGGAACTTGACCATCATTATTATTTGTCTGATTAATTAACATTCAAGTGTTAGATGGATATACTTAATTAATCACAACATGCAATATACTAAGGTTTAAGAAAATGAAAAAATACGCACCTCCTCATCAACCCTAACAGCAAGTGCCTTTGTCCCGCATCTATGTTTGCCTTTAGTTTTATTCCTATTTTCAGAGTTCTTTCTTGATTTTTTCTAATAAACAACATTCAAGATATTTATTAGATCATGAATAAAACAATATACATTTACTTCATCTAAATATTAATCTAATCAGTTGACCACATAATATAATAAACATTGGATAATAATAATATACGCATAAATAATTTATCAGCCAATCCTCATTGGTCCATCTCCCATCAATGAGTTCAGTCCACTGCTTAAGTGTGGCATTCATTTGCGGGTGACTTCTTGCATAGTCAGCACCATGAGATTGTTTGAGCTTTTTATAAGCCTGATGCAACTTGTAGGAGTTGGAACTCAATAATCTTCCACATTTTGTATTTAATGTTTTCGTTACCAAGTTGGAATCTCCTTCTAGCTCAAACTGATCCTATAAAATGAAGTGTATATGTATTATAAAAATATTATTATATGAATTAGACAAGTTAGACGTTATCAATGTAAATTTACCTCGATATTTTGAAGCACCACATCTCTAGTAGCAGCATCAACATTTTTCCAATTTTTCACATTGTAACTGGACAAATTACTTCGCACTTGTACGCCAACGTGATTGACAAGCTTGCACGCATTCTTCCCAACAGGAGCATCATACTCTGTAGCTATACGTACTGGCAGCTTACCACTTTTTTCAACAAGTGCCCGTACTGCTATACCACGTGTTGCTCCACGGGTAGTTCTGCTAGCAAATCCTATTTAAACATTATTAATGTTAAAAAATTATACATTCTATGTACATTATAGCTAAATTAGGTGAAGTATAATCTCAATAGTAAAAACAGGGTGCAGTTGTAATTAAGTATGTTCTATGTAATTACCAGTCGTGCTAGTTAATGCGTCGGTAGTCTGTGCCTCCGCACCAGAAGAACTTTGGGTGGGAGGATTTGTTTCCGTAGATTGGACCGTAGATCGGACCACCGGGATAGATGTCTCACCTCGCGAGCGTGTAAGTCGTCCTGGTGCCATCTGTAAGTAACATACATATAATGGAACAACAAAGTCATTACAAGTAATGGAACAATAAAGTTATTATCATCTATTGTACCCTATAAAACATCTATTATACCTTATGGATTACAGAATTAGATGACTCATCATCATTGTCATCGTCACCAATAGGTGGTACATAATCATCATCTACCACAACACTAGCTCTACTTCTTTTCCCTTTTGCACAATTGGACTGAACAGAATCCTTTAGAGAAGTTGAGATGTGCTTCAATCCCAAAGCATCAATTATCTCTTGGTTTTGCCTCATTCTATCCAATCTTGCAATCTCATACCTCGGTATATTATGAGTGTATTTGGCCTTTTTGGGCATTTTTTGAAACTATGTATTGACATGAAAGATAAGTACAATTGCTACTAACTTAACATCAAGCAATTCACAAGTGCAAGATAAATACAAAACATCAATATCCATATCAAGTTCAAGATAAGTACAAAACATCTCAATAACAATTACTACTAACTTTACATATCATAGTCTACACCATTATCCATATCAAGCAATTCACAAGTGCTAAATTTAAACACAATTACTACTAACTCAACACAACAAATGACCACAACATTTAAGACAAGCATAAAACTTTAAGACAAGCACACAACATTTAAGACAATTGTTATGAACTCTACATATCATAATCCATATCAAGATCAACATCAGGTATGTCATGCTCTTCATTTTCATTAGCATCTCTTGAAGTTCCACCTTCAAGAACAACTTCAGTTTCAACATCACCTATACAATAGTCAATAATATTGTCTTCAACATTGATAGAGACAACATCAACCATCGCTTCTTGTTGGAATGCGTCACTATCTTCTGTATTATCATTGGATTCTCCACCCTCGACTTCCGGGACATCAAACACTCCTCTATGTTGGATGGATTGCACAATTTTCCAAGGTTCACCCAATTTGGTATCTTGAAGGTAAAAAACTTGTCTTGCTTGACTAGGAAGTATAAAAGGGTCATTTTCATACCACCGACTTGTAACATCAATGCTTGTGCAGTGTGCATCGATTCTTATTGTTCTCCTTCGACCATTGGTACCAGTATTGTACCAATCACACTGGAACAAAACAATTTTATGGCGAAACATATACTCCAATTCCCAAATTTTGCACACATGACCATAAAAATCGTGCATTTCTCCCTCATGATCCCCTTCGGTACATACACCACTGTTTTGGGTTACACGACGATTGTCTAGGTCCCTTGTATGGAACTTTACACCATTGACCATACAAACTGTGTACTCCTTCACATGCGGCTTAGGACCATTTGCTAATGACCATAACTGTTTAGTAGCTTCTGGTGACTCGTTAACTTTCAATCTATTCATCTATAATGACATACAACAAGTGATATTAATTAGTAATAAGCAATGAAGAAACTTTTAAATGTTTAATTTTTATTAGTGTGTGATTAAATTTCAAATGTCTTACACGTTCTCTAAACCAGTTGGGAAACTCTTGTCGTTGGATTTGAGTTATGGCTTCTCCAGTAGGATTATGCAATGTGTTTTTGTGTTCACTGTTAAAAATAAGGTGATTTATTTTCAGCTAAGCATTGCAGATAATATTCAAAACTTGATCAAACAATATATGCATATGAAATCACATACTTTAAATAAGGCTCTAGCTCAGGACTATTGTACAACAAGTACCAATGAGCAGTATCAAGCAATGCACGAGACAAGTTGCCATCATTCCGCCTACCACCTGTAGGTCGGGCAGTTTGTGAAAAAACTATCAATCCTTCGCTAGATTCACCTAAATCTTTATTTCTTTCTCTACGATTATGCACAGTTTCAATCCCATCAATATACAAAGACCAGTTGTTAATACATTCTTTGAGAATGTAAGCCTCTGCAATCGAACCTTCTGGTCGAGCTCGGTTTGAAACGTATCTTTTCAATTTTCCAAGGTACCTACGAGGAAAAAATACGCACATTATGTGATTTTATACCACATGGGAAAAATGCAATTGATAGATGCATCAAATGATCTAATTACCTTTCAATAGGGTACATCCACCGATATTGTACCGGGCCTCCTAGAATTGCTTCTCGAGGCAAGTGAACAGCAAGGTGGACCATAACATCAAAGAATGCTGGAGGAAAGAACCTCTCAAGCTTGCATAGTATAAGAACTATACGTTCTTCTAGTTTCTCCAATTCATTCCGCATTAGGGTCCTTGAGCATAAGTCTTGGAAGAAGCTGGCCAACTCAAATAATACAATACTAATGTCTTTATGTGCAAACCCTCGCAATCCAATTGGAAGAATTCGTTGTAGTAGCACATGACAGTCGTGGCTTTTCAAACCAGATAATCTACCATTTTTTGCATTCACTGACCTTGATATGTTGGCTGCATAACCATCCGGATACTTGACTAATTTCAAAAAGTCATAGAAACCATCTCTTTCATTTGGGCTTAATGAAAAGAAAGCCCGAGGCTTGTCATATGATCCATCAGGACGTTGTTTCAAATGCAACGTGTGCCTAAAGTTCATATTTTGCAAGTCTATCCGTGCCTTGTCAGTATCCTTATTTCTCCCCTCAATGCCCAACAAAGTACCGTAAGTACTCTCACTAATGTTCTTCTCCACATGCATGACATCAATGTTGTGCTTAAGTTTCTTATTCTTCCAATATGGAAGCTTGTACAAAATACTTACCTTTGACCAATTTGGCTCCCCTATGAGTTGTCTCTTCTTATTACTTGGATGCTTTCCTAAAATTATATTTGGCATTCTATCTAGCTGCTCTTGTATTTTTCCCACTTGTAACTCTAAAGATCTCTTCCATTTCTCCGATAAACCATTATGCAACCGACTATGTCTCCAACGATGTTCCATAGGCAAATAAGCTCGATGGTTAATGAATCCAATTTTACTTTCCAAAGCTTCTGAATATGGTTCATTGTTGCAAGTGTAACAAGAATGATAACTCTTTGTCCTCCACCCAGACACGTTACCAAATCCAGGGTAGTCATGTATTGTCCACAACAAAGTTGCACGCATCTGAAAATGCTCTTTATTATAAGCATCATAAGTTTCTACACCTTCTTCCCACAACTCCTTCAACTCGTCAACCAATGGTTTCAAGTAAATATCAATCTCATTTCCCGGTTGATGGGGACCAGGAATAAGCAAGGACAACATAAAATATGGCTCTTTCATAACCAACCAAGGCGGTAGGTTATAGGGGATAAGTATAACAGGCCACATACTATAGTTGTTGTTCATATTCCCAAAAGGGTTAAATCCATCTGTAGCCAACCCCAGCCTTACATTGCGAGGTTCGAGGGCAAAATCAGGATGTTGCAAATCAAACTCCTTCCACTCCTCACTATCAGCCGGATGCCTCATTATCCCATCGTCCACACGTTTGTCTATATACCATCTCATGTCCTTAGCTCTTTGTCCTGACATGTACAATCTTCTCAGTCTCGGTGTTAACGGGAAGTAACGCAGTACCTTATAAGGAATCATCTTACCTTGGGCACGTGTATCCTTGTACCTAGGCACTTCACACACCGGACATTTATCAAGGTTTTCATTTTCCTTCCAAAATAGTGCACAATCATTTTTGCATGCATCTATATGCTCATATGACATGCCCAAGTCACGTAATATCTTCTTTGCTTCATAAGTTGACCTTGGAACCAAGTTACCTTTCGGTAAAACCTTTGTCAGCAATTCTATCATCATATCAAGTCCCTTATTACTCAAGTTGGTCATTACCTTTACATTCAACATCTCAATAACAAACTTCAAGATATTATAATCAGTGCAACCCGGATACAACTCACGCTTTGCATCTTCCTCAAGTTTGTCAAAATGACGCACCTCCTCATCTTCGGTTGCATTTCTTGGTTCCCCTCTAATTCGGTCACCTACCAAGGCATCGATACCATCCATATGATCACCATCCGACATTTCATTATCATGAATGTTCTCGTTCAATACATGAGGTTCTTCATGATTATACCAATTAATGTAAGATTGCATAATCCCACGATGAAGCAAATGGATACACACAGTATTAAGAGATTGTCGATAGCAATTCCCACAGTGAATACACGGGCACGAAATATTACCACTCAAGTCCACAACTACTCTTGCAAAATTAATAAATGCATTGACCCCTTCAATATATGGATGACTTAATCTGCCATCGGGAGTCTTACCCATTGTCATCCAACTTTTATCCATGTTCGACTTCAATTACAAGATGAATGCAACTTTAGTAAAATAAGGACAACTCATGCATAATGTATTCTAAGAAATGGTATAAGAAAGGAACACAATTGCTACTAATCAACAAGTTTCATTCACATTTGCAAGAAATTAAAAACACTCCCAATATGAATTTAAACGACCTTATAACACCACGCAAGCCACCCGCTTGCTCCAACACAACAACCCACCACAAAACAAATTTCCAACATCACAACTATAATGCTTACAAGCATTGAAATTGAATAAAGGAACACAATTCCTACTAATCAACAAGTTTCATTCACATTTGCAAGAAATTAAAAACACTCCCAATATGAATTTAAACCACCTTATAACACCATGCAAGCCACCCGCTTGCTCCAACACAATAACCCACCACAAAACAAATTTCCAACATCATAACTATAATGCTTACAAGCATTGAAATTGAATAAAGGAACACAATTGCTACTAATCAACAAGTTTCATTCACATTTGCAAGAAATTAAAAACACTCCCAATATGAATTTAAATCACCTTATAACACCATGCAAGCCACCCGCTTGCTCCAACACAACAACCCACCATAAAACAAATTTCCAACATCACAAGTATATATAGAGTTTTATAAGTTTTTAACTAGAATATACTTACTTTGCTCAAGCTAAGTTTACAACTTTCAGAAAAATCCAAAGTTAACTTGTGTTCTTCACCTTATTCCTCACAATTTCTTCAGCCACCAAAGAGAAAGAGAGCTGGAGATAAAAGAAAGATAACTTTTAGTGAACCAAATTTAAAATACATATTCTTTATTCTTTCTCCTATTTCTAAACAGTGGTATAGCCAGACTCAATCATTAGGGAAATATGCACCAATTACAAAAATTTCAATTTTGATATCTATCTATATATAGGCATTTAAAGGACAACTACAAAGAAATCCTTTATCTCAGTTAATAAACTTGGTAGTTCACGAAATTGCAAGCTGCTACTTCTCTTAATTGCAATCAAACAAATCCCAACTGTCAATACCTTATATATATCCTTCTACAATTACCATAAGCAATGCACTTTATTTTTGCTAAAGGGACACTTACTGTTGAAATGTTTTCCTGCACAAAAAGAAACAAAATTAAAGTCTCATATTGTCCTAAGAACACAACTAACTCAATAGAAAAGCCTTAAAGAGTAGGAAACACTCTGAGAATAAAGAATCTAATTCATGAAACAAAAAAGAACAAACAACATAGCTTTTGTCTGAATTTGTCAGATGCAGGGAAAAAAAAACCTATTGATTTCCTCTAATTAGAAGCAACCTTAACACAATTTTCTGCTCAAGATAGAGAGTATACAAAAATAAAATTTATTGCTGCCCCATAATTTTGAAGGGTTTTCTGGAAACCATTTCCCACTCATCAGATAAGAAATAGACATGCCTACAATTAATTTGCTACCCAAAATAAGATTAAAAAATTCATTATTAGCAGTAATAATTATTTAAACCTTTACCTTTGTTGGCAAAGTTTCTCAGCTACAGGATCTAGCGGCTCTTCCTGTACTACTCCAACAGTTTTTCCTTTCTTTTCAATTGCTTTCACTGTGGGTTTCTTTGGAGCCTTTTCAACTGGAGGTTTAGTTTCAAGTGCCTGGTCCATCACATATAGCCAATAGATTTTTCATTAACATAAACAAAGCAAACCACCATAAACATGAGGTATTGGCATGTCACTCCATATAACAGTGTTCTTATTCCTTAACACCATGACTGCATAATAACAAACTCTAATCCATGTTCCAGTAAAACATATGCATCCAACAAGTTGACGGTGAAACATCTTTTAATACAAAATGAACGATTAACAACATGTGCAGGGGCATTTATGCAATCACCACAACGGACTATTGAAAGAAAACATTTACATCTTTTTGTTAAGGTCCATGTTACCTGGACTTATTGGTTTGCCTAGACCACTGGTGCAGTCAGAATACAACACGGGAATAGGCAACCCAAATATGAGCCATGTGCTACCTCCAAAAACAAACTTAAAAACAGCAAAACAATTTTCAAGAAATTATGTAACTTTTTCCAATTAAGCTTGTCAAATAGAAATGTCAAAAAATAAACTGGATCTGTATACAAATAGAATGTTCTCAGAGGTTCTGCAAATTGTTCAATCCAGGACAAATAATACAAATGTGGTAAAAAAGAAAATACTCAGTCCTAAATCTATTAATGAATCAATCAATCAATACTCAGTCCTCTATTCCAGTCAACAAGTGTGGTAAAAAAGAAAATACTAGGAGATCGTAGTTAAATTATCGATCATACTGGTGTAGGTTCATCTTCATCATCCCATTTACAAGCAAACTAAAACCAAAAAAAGGACAGCTGACAAAATAAACAAAGAAAAAAGCAAAGAAATTGACCGGAAGCGTCGCCGAAGGATGAAGCGTCGCCAGAAGCGTTGCGAAGGATGAAGTGTCACCGGATGGTGCGATTGAATCGTCGCCGGCGATCGGGAGCTGAAGCGTTGGAATCGGGGCGTCACCGGCGTCTGAAGCGTCGTGATCGAGAGCTGAATCGGCGACGGCATGTGGATCGAAGCGAAGGTTGAATCGGCGACGGCGTGTGGATCGAAGCGAAGGTTGAATCGGTGACGACGTGTGGATCGAATCGGCGACGGCGTATGGATCGAAGCGAAGGGTGAATCGGCGATGGCGTGTGGATCGAATCGGCGACGGCGTGTGGATCGAATCGGCGACGGCGTGTGGATCGAAGCGAAGGGTGAATCGACGACGGCGTGTGGATCGACGGAAATAGAAGCGACGGAAATAGAAGCGTCGCCGGAAGAAGACAAAGCGTCGCCGGTGACTATGGAAGGCAAAGCGTCGCCGGCGACTATGGGTTTTGTCTAATGAGTGAGGGAGAGAAGTCAAATGAGTGAGGGAGAGAGGGAAATATGGGTTTCAGGCAAATATGGGTTTCGAGTGAGGGAGAGAGGGAAATATGGGAAAAAATGAGCTGTGATTAATTGATATATAAAGGAAATCTATAGTGACGACTTGAGTTTCGTCGCTATTGCTTGCCTTTAGCGACGAATCTTCGTTTCGTCACTAATAGCATGACTAGCAGCACCTTTAGTGATGAAAGTATTTCGTCACAAAAAAATAAAACTTTTAGCGACGAAAAAATTCGTCACTGTAGATCCATTTGTTTCCCGTCTACCCTTTTTGTTTGGCGCCCTGAATTTAGCATACCCTATAGTGACGAAATCTAAATTTCGTCACTAAAGGTTACTAATTTTTTTATAGTTAGTGACGAAATTTAAATTTCGTCACTATATGGTACTTTTTTGTGACGAAAAAAATTTCCTCACTAAAATTCGTCACTGTAGTTACATTTTGTTGTAGTGACAACATTTAAATAATTATACTAGAAATCTTTAACCAAACGGGCCATAAATTATGGCAGAGTTGTGGATGAGAATGAGTCATAGACATTGAATTGAAAAGGGTGAAAAAAATTATTTTACTTATTTATCTTTTTAAATGAAAATGACAATTTTGTTGCGGCCTTTGTATAAATATTAGAGCATATGTAGTGAAACTTGGGGAAAAGATTTTAGAAAAGCACATATACACAGTGATCACAAATGTTTACATAGTGAGCATAAAATATAATAAAAATGTTTACATAGTTGGACTTCAACACATACATCAAAAAACTAATGAACAGATAAATTTCACCATATCTATCGTGAAAATTTATGAAGTACTGATGCACAGAATATTGTTTATGGGAGATGACACTGAAAACAAAACTCTCTTTGTAATTTAGCCAAGAGAAGAAAAAATGCAATTATCTATTAATATACCTTACCTTATATTATAAGAGCACTAATATTGGTGGTACTAAAAAGAGAGAAAGAGAGAAAATGATAAAGAATAAAAAAAAAATGATAAAAAAAGAATAAAGAAAAATTATTTAAATGAAGTGGAGCTAAAATAAAACCATTGATGTAGAGTAGGTTATAAAATGATAAGTTAAAATAAATAACGTTATTTTTTGTGGTGTCAAAAAGTTAAAAATTTAGCTCCACCAATGTGAATGCTCTAAGAAAGGATTGTGGCATATTAGCAGAAAGAAGTGAATGAAATAACAAGAGCCTCACGCAAGTTTCTAAACCAGGGTGTTCGGGTAGGTGGGTGTTCTAAGATTTTGACATAACAAAGTGTTCACGCATAAAATGAGCTGTTTCTCACTTCGTTAGTTAACTCCATAAGTGAGAAAACCTCAAGAAATTTATTGACCAAACAAGGAGAGCGATAAATTTAGTCTGACTCTAGAATTCCCTTAACTGAATAATGTGGTTTCTCTTTGTATGGGGTAAAATCCGCTTGAAATTGACAAGGGCCCAACCAATACAACTAATTAATAAATATGGACCAACAACCTATAGTAGACCCAAACGTACAAACTGTTTAAATCTGTTCTATGTTTACACGACACTTTTTTATTGAGAAGTTTTCTGAATCCTTTGCTCACGGGGGATCAGTTCCTATTTATACTAAAGGAGGTCCTTCCCTCACTGTTCACCTAAAGGGTGGATTTTGAGAGGGGGAGATACTTGTCCTATCTTGCATTTCTACATTCTTTTTTGAGGTGAAAGTGGATGGAAAAATGGGCGCTTAGCACTACTCTGACGGGTCATTTAGTATCAAATGCAGTATAGCTAGTAGGTGAAAGCCATTTAATGCAGTGGGGATGGTTGCTTAAGTCAAACGTTTCCTCCCTTGGATACTTGGACTTGTCTGATCTTTGATTTGAATCAGGGACGGACCCATGATTTTAAGTTAGCGGAGGCCAGAGTATAAAGAAGAAGAAAAAAACTCCAAATAAGCATTCTTATAATATTAAAAAATTATAAATATACAAAATCATTGCTTCTAAATACATTAAAATGCAATTTTCTACCAACAAAGATAAAAACAAAAACATTTTTTTTAATACCAGGCTGGCTAGGATTTTTTTTTTTTTTTTTTTTTTGGTTGAAGTTAAAGCATTCACAGTGGTGGTGCTAAAAATTTTAACTTTTCGCTCCTTAAAATCTACTTTATCTATTTTACCACCTCACTTTACAATACACTCAATATCAAATGTTTTTTTTTTTTTTTTTTATCACTTCATTTAAAATAATCTGAACAAGTCATTAAAATAATAAAGGAAAAGAGATAATTTGATTTTTTTTTTTAATTGAAGGAAGAGATATAATCTTAATAAAATATTGTATTTTATTTTTAACAACTTGCTGTAATCAACAAGTATTTATACCAATTTACTATAGTTGCAAAAAATTTATCTTTAACTTCTCCAATAACACATTATTTTTTGGTTCTTTGGTGGTAAAATAGTTTTTTTACTAAAATACAATCACGATTGCGAATTTTTTTTATTGTTTTTGGGTTGGATAGTTGCTATTTGAGTTAGGCTAGTTAGGTTGATTGAGGAGAAGGGGGCCTAAGATTTTGAAAAGGGAGCCCAACTACAAAAATGAAATATATAGTAACTAAAAAAATAAAAATTTGGACCCAGGGGGGCCCGGGCCCCCCACCTAGGTCCGTCCCTGATCTGAACAACTTCTTTTCTTTCTTCACCATTCTAGGAGGGCTCTCGGCATATGGCTAAGGGCAAGGAGCTCCTCAGTTAATGACCAAGGTGGAGTTGATCCTCAGCTGGTTCCCTTTAGAGACTCGAATGATTGTGATTCTCTCCCCTTTCTTCCCTAACTTGTTGGTCTACCTTCATAGGGTTTATGGGTTGGGCCAACTCTATTCAACTTGGTCATATTTTATTTCCCAACTTTTTCCCTAGGCCCAAGGGCTTACTATCACAGGCTCGTTGCTACCGTTGGGCTTCTCCCCCCGCACTTTATTAATTGTGAATATTAGGTTAGAATTGTTTAGATTATAATACTATTAGGGAGGTCTTCTTCTTCTCCTTTATTCATTTATTAAAAAAAAAAAAATCACACACACAAAAAGGAGAGATAATGAGGTTCTAATACAAAAGCACACCACAAACTCCACTCCCTACACATAATTAGGAACGGAGTCAGGACTTGGAGTTTGGGGGCACAATTAAAAAAAAAAAAAATCATTATTAAACTCCAAATAAGTATTTATGTAGTATTAAAAAACCATCAACAAAGACAAAAATACAAAATCATTGTTTATTAATACATTACAATGCAATCATTAATGAAAATGGAACTTATTTTTTTTTATTAAAAATATTCAAAATCATTTATGATTGAATCCATATAAATTGTCGCATCGATGTCCATAACATCATAATGTCTGTCAAAAAATCATCTTCTATTTTGTTACGAAAGTCAGTTTTGACTACATTCATAGTTGAAAATACTCACTCTATAGTTGCAGTAGAAATTGGAAAAGTAAGCACAAGTATGACCACTCCACAAACAAGCATGTAGTATTTTGATTTTCTAGTTCTAACTACCTATTGATACAATTATTTTGTTTAAAATTTTGATGGAGAAGGACAAAATTATTTTACTTAAAAATTTTTAAAGGATTGGGTTGTTTGTTTTGGGTAAAATTGAAATTTTGGGGCATAAATTTTCAAGTTTTGGGTGGAGTGTCATTTCTCTAAACCTCAAGGAAGAGGCGTGTAACTACCCCTAATTTTTTTTTATGGTCTTTGAACAAGTGTAATTTTATTGTATATATGCTAATACTTATCCATCTCTTTTTTTTTAGAAAAACAAATGCGCACACACAATATTTGAGAGTTCTTAAAATTAGATTCAATCATGGTAAAAAGTGAATGGATTTGATTTTACCACATCATGATCTAAACCATTGTGGAGATATTAAAAGCCTACTAATTCATTATGAAATGAATAGATTAGATTTTGTCACATCTTATAATACTTTAATTAGATCTCAAATAAGTGTTAGTCAATATCTGTTTAGAATCTTTAGATCATGATGTGGTAAAATCAAATCCATTCAAATTTTACCATGATTGAATCTAATTTTAAGAACTCCCAAATATTGTGTGCGCGCGTTTGTTTTTTTTTTTTTTTTTTTTAAAAAAACAAAAAAAAAAAAAAAAAAAAAAAAACAAACAAACAAAGATGGATAATTGTCCCACGTTGCTTAAGAGAGTATGTTGTGTGTAGGGACAGAAGTATTCTTAGGCCCAAAATTTATTTATAAAAATACCAACCTATATACAATAAAATTACATTTACCCCCTTTAACAATATCATTGATCTTTTTAAATGTCAGAAAAAAAAAAAAATTAGGGGTAATTACACTCCCGATCCAGCTGCTTGGTAGTGGATGAAGATATGGACTGAAGCTTCAGGAGATTCACCACATAGTGGCAAGCTGGGTCAATGTCTGGGTTGAACCTCAAAATGGTATCCTTTGTAGGAATTATTCCAGAGGCAATTCTCCATGGCATCATCTTTAGCCTCTCATGTAAATTAGACTTCATATTTTTGCTTTGACCTCATCAAACCCATCCCCTCTATTGGAGGCAGTAACTTCCCAATAAGCTGATCTAACAGTTAGGGGATCCATTTCATGATTTGGTCCAGGTCCACCCATTGGAAGAGCTGCCTGCCCTGATTGGAATTTGCTTAATAGCCTTGACTGAATCATTCTCAAATAACTGAGAAAGTTTTGCCTCATCCCACCCTTGTTTGTTTGGCGTAAATAATTGTGACACTACTAGGCAATTATTCAAGCATTTAGGTGACTTAGGCATTGTTATGATCCTAGTGTCCCGTATAGATTAAGTATAAGTTTAACCATGTGTTTATAAGCTCTTGTACACCCTTTTCTTGCAAGCCGGTTTTCAAGGGTGAGTCCTACCCATGGGTTTGTAATAAGCACTAGTTTGAAGTTGGGAAGATTTGGAGTCCATGGATCCTCCCAAGTTAAGATACTTCCCATATTTCACAATCTTACATGCTCCACCTAAAAGAATAGGCTTGGCTGCTTCTACACTTTTCCAAGTCCGGGAGGCCTTTTTTGGAGTCTATGCCCAAGGCCATTTCCTATCCACCTTATATTTTGCAGACAAAGCTTGAATACAAATTTTTCCTTTTTTATTTTCTTCCTAAAATCCACCATGCGAGCTTTGTTAGCAGGGAGATATTGAAATCTGAAAAAGATTTGAAACCAAGGCCACCATCCTTCTTGGATTGGCATAAATCTTTCCAAGCCATAGGAGAGAAGTAGTGGTTGTTCTCTTTTGAAGGATTCCCCACCAGAATTTTCTAATTAAACCAATGTCATACCAATTGAAAATGTGAACACACCCACTCTTTAGTCCAATCACCTATAACATTTCAATCAAGATCAACTATATAGATGGATCTACAACTATCATTTCCACATAACAATCACTTACCTCTTGTTGCACTTGCACATAATTAAGAAAGCAATAAGATATCAAAATGCTCTCTGAAATGAGCAGTTCCAAATCTTCTAAGGTAAAGCAAGGTAATATTTGGTTTCGAGTAGGACTACATTGTTGTTATTACTGTACTAAATATCAAAGAATAAATTTTTACATTAATAAGGCAGACGGTGATTCAAAAGATGCTGATCTTCCAGAAGGATGGAGCACATAGTCAATACATCAAATGATGAAATATGAGTTGATAGGTATTTGAACCTCTTGGAGACTTTGATATATCAACTTTCCTCTTTACCATTGTCGTTTGGCTTTCTGAGTCCATCATTAAATCGTACCAATATATTGTCATCAATACCAAAACTTTTGCATGCCTCAGCAAATATTTTACAAGTTTTACCTCATCTGGTGTTCCAAGAAAATTGTGAATTTCAATTGTCTTGAGATGCAAGAGCAGACAATATGGCACACATCTAGGCGGATTCCAGCTGAATTGAAAGGTTCCTTTGTTGAAAGGTTTTACAAGTCCCTGATAAGGAAGATAACAAAATATTTTGATATTTTAAAGAAAATTTTGGTCCTATTAAATTACCGATTTTTCCAAAAGTTTAAGATATTAAGAGACGGTGAATTTATTCATTTAATCTACAACTTTTCCTTCACGTGTGGGCCACCTGAGCTGTTATTGAGTGAGGCTCAACATGGGAAAATTTAAACCAGAGGTAAGGTGAACACACAAGATTGAACAGGGCATCCTACTCTAATACCATGTTAAATTATCAATTCTCCCAAAAGTTTAAGCTATTAGGAAATAGTGAGTTTATTCATTTAATCTAACAATGACATACACATGAATTAACCCACCATCCAAACAAAGGGGAAAAAGAAATCCAAACTCACCTCCTTAAAGTTAAGAAATTTGAGATTGGGTGAACTCTGAAGTATATTTGGTAGTAGTTCCCAACCAACTTTGTCATCAATTCCAAGCTTCAAATGGGCGAGATTATGAAAGTTGGGGAGGATGGGAACAATATTGTGCAGAGACTGAACACAGATCATTGGAAACAAAATGAATTTGATGAGATGCGGTATGCAAAAAAATATAGAAGTTAACATCAGACAGAAAAGTGTGCAAGCATACCTGCATAGCATCACCAGATAATGCTAAAAGCTTGACTTGAGAGATTCCATATAGAAGTCCAAATACACATGTACCTTGGATGCATGCTTCAACCAAAGAGGGTGAGGAATTCACTGAATATTCTTCATACATATAATCATCAATTTCAAGATACTCAAGCTTTGGGGTATTAATGACAACCTTGTACTCATAATTTCCTATGCTTCTTAGACTTAAGGAAAATATTGACAATCTTTTCAATGAAGGTACAGAGATATTCATAATCCCCACACCATCCCAGTCATGCCTCTTTATGACCAAATCTTCGAGGACAGGACAACTAGAAAAGAGCTTTTGCATTGAGGCATCATCCCCATATATAACAGAATTCAGATAAAGGAACTTAAGTCTTGGCAAACAAATAAATGTTGGGAAGTTGAGCACAAATCTTCCATGAATTTTTAAAACCTCAAGTGTTTTGCATGTGAGAAGGCACCATGGCAACTGTCCTACTCGAAAAAGCTCAGACTTAATTGTTAGCTCTTGAACCATACAAGCAATCACAGCACAAGTCCATGAATAAAGACGTGCTGATGCATGTAATGTGTAGCATGAGAGATTGCATTTTTCAATGGTAAATCCATCACGATGAGCAAGAACCCAGTTTACATAATCAATAAAGCAATTTACCTTGTTCATGTAATTACCACAGTCAGTCGTAAAGGTATCACAAAAATAAAGACTGGGGACAGAAGTCCATAGGTTCTCCCATCTCTTTGACAAGATGCTAGTCCCAACTGCTTCCTTTGGTGAAAGAAATGAGAGTATGTGACAAAGAAGTGAATCTGGTAACCTACTAATCCAGTCTTCACCATTGGTGGTACTTGAATCCTCCATAACTCTGTGATAAACTGAAGGATAAAAATATGAAAAAGAAAATTTAAATCAGAGAGATAAGCTTTATCAAAAAGACTAGTGGAGTGTCTAAGCATGGTTTAATTATATGATTGAGTCCATAAGAGATAAGCTTGCAAGTTGCAACTCGTGGCAGATTTATTATAATAGAGATTACTGGTGCATTTTAATGTTAAAAATAAAAAAATAAAATGAACTAATAGAATATTTACCATGATAATGACGTGGGGACAAAATTTAGCTACAAAATTAGTTGTACCTTAAGGCAATAACTTTGCTCAATAAAATAAACATCGCTACATATTTTGAAAATCTAACTTTTAAATTGTATGTTCTTTGCCCTCTTAATAAACATGTTTAATTTTATATCAATCGGATATTATTTATTATATTTATCTATAAGTTCTTTTTTTATGCATAATTTTAAATTACAAAAACTTGCAATTTAAACAATTTACTGATAACTTAGCAATTGATTTTTAATTTTCTAAAAATTTTGCAAGCATGGAGGATATAAAATAAGATGTAATCCAATTGTGGATTTGTTAAAATTCACCTTCAATGAAAAGATATTGAGCAAAGTTATAGCCTTGAGCATTTTTTTTTTTTTTTTTTAGGAAAAGGTTGTAGTTTTAGACTATAACTAAGTTTGTAGCTAAACTTTGTCTATAATTTGGTTAACTCAACTGCTAAGAAAAAATTGGAAGACTCATGGGTCAATGAGGTTTTAATGAGAAGTTCTTGTTTGATAAAAATAGTAAAATACTGATTTTATATCAATTTGATGATATTGGACAATGTCTGATATAGATAATTGAGTCCACCAGGACCACCTCGTGCATACATGTGAGGTAAGAATCTTAGGTCCAATTTTATCTTGTTTCTCGGTTCAGCTATTATATATTATTTTTGAAAGACTTTTTTTGGTTAAATGAAAGAGACTTTTTATATATTAATTTTTTATTATATATATGAATTTTAATAAACTTTAATTAGAGTTACAATATGATTATATGAAAAAGGCTATTGTAAAATTTTAAAGAGTTAATATAAATGAAGAAAATGACAAAAAGAATCCAAGATCTATAGGCCAATAAAAGTGGCCTCTTTTGTTTATTATTTTGGATAATAAGTGGACTGACAGTTTCACACGCATTTGGATAATAAATGGGAAGGACGGAAATGAAAAGTGACGAAGAGACCACCAAGAGCAAGAGGGAGTCGGTTTCTTATTTGGACATGTCTAAATCCTCTTTCCCAGGCCAGATGCAATCCATAATGTATGGCCCATTATTTAGCAACAAAACCATTTGTAAAATGTAAAGAGAACCTCAAAACCCAATTCCCATGATGACCATTGGCACTGCCATCAGTACTGAGTTTGATATTATTTTCCTCTAAAGTCATCCAATGGATAAGTTTAGGGGCACAAGGTATGGGTTTAACTTTAATCACTTTGTGAACTTAAATTGCATATTGTAAAACCTATAACCCTTACTTGGTCTTTTAATGGATTGGGTCAACCCGGTATGACTCATATTTTTTTGTCACATACAAAAAAGTTAAATATATATATATATATAATAAATAAAAAAACTTGAGCATATTGTTTTTGTCTTCTTGTTAAAAAAAAAAAAAAAAAAAAAAATCCATCAGTGATTTTTTGCCCAACTACTATTTTTATAATTATAATAATACTATAAGAAAAATGAATCATTGATGGTGATTTTTTTAAGGTTTATTAATTATGATTATACTAGTATGTTTTCTCACTTAATAACTCATTTAGCACAAAAATTCAAGAAAATTAAATTGGATTCCTTGATTTTTGTAGTGTAGTAAATAGTTGTACCAAAAACAAGAAAAATTAGGTGGGACAAATGACATAAAATTAAACTCCAATTTGAGATCTAAATGATTTTTTTTAAGCTTTGGCCTTTTATATATGTTTTTGGATAAGCTAGATGTCTATCTTGATAAGCTTTGGCCTTTTATATATATGATTTTTCACTTTTACTTTTTTCCTTATTGACCAACAAAATGAATCTATTTAATTTAGTCAGGCATTAAAGTGGCTGGATGGATCTATATGTGAATTTGCGAGATAACATCACCGGGATACACCAAGCAAAGGCCCCTAGTCCATGAGTTTAATGGGCTAACCCTGCCCTGCGTGGGTCAATAGTGATGATGCCGAGATCGTCAGTTGATTAGGTTCGTCCAGACAGGTCAGCACAGGCTTCGTCTTTGCATCTGCAAGGTTAAGAACAGAGTCCTCTCTGAGTGGTCACCGGTGTGGTGTCGGCCACGGAGTCTCCGATGATAAAGTCAGTGAATGAAATTAGCAAAGAAGGCTTGTGAGAGCTAGAATGAATAGTAAAAGTATCAGTATTTTTGTGTGTATGTATCTTATTTAGATAGAAATGCATATATATATATATATATATACCTCTTTTTCTTCTAGCCGTTGTACCCTATTTATAGTGGCATAAGTGCCTCTTTGGTAACACCTTTGGGCTCATTCAATGTGGGCTTTGATGGGTCTCCCAACGGTCTTCTGGCTGATTCGTAATCGTCCGAGATATTAAATGCTCTCTTTATGGCTTCTCTTCCATCCTCCATGCTGGGTCTAGGTGGACGATGGTACCTTTTGGGTTCGTCTGGACAATGGCATTTATTGGGCCTATCAGCTACCCCCCCCCCCCCTAATTCTGTGGTCGTCCCTATGTGTAATGACGACCACAAGAAGGTGGAAGGTTTTTTGTTTAGACGTGACCCTTGGGATTCTGTTCCATTTGCATTTAATGCATAGTGGCGGCGCCATACATGTTGTGGCCACGTGGCACATTCTGACTGGTGGAATTCAATGCTCCACTCATGTGTCCTTTGGGTTTCCCATCGTTTTTCGTGCCCAGCTTTTTAAACTATTTTGCTTTTCTCTTTCTCCCTTACTTTTCTCCCCTTGCGCCATTGTTGCTCTATGTTTTTCTTCTCTGAGCTCTCTATCACGTTTTTCCTTTTTGGGACTGTTTTTTTGAGGTACGATTTCTTTCCCTTACTTTACTCTTTGTAGCGAAAATTATTGGTTTTTCCTTTTTTTTTGGTTCTGGGATTGGAGTTTTATCCTTTTTTTTTTTCCTTCTTTGGGTTCCAAAGTCAAGAGCTCTAAGGTTAGGAGACTCTGTCCTTCCGTTTAGTTTTTCTTTGCGCGCTTAGGGGCTTCTCTAGGTTCTTCCCGTTCCTTTTGCCCTTTAATTGAAAGTTTTGTGTTTGGGGGCAGTGGCTTAGGTTTAGTGTTGGCTGATCTACTTCCCTTTCTTCGTCAATCAGTGAATTGGTTCGAGGAACTAGTGGGTGATCGGAGGGCTATGTCGGAAGTAAGATCTAGCGAGTTAGAAATGGGGTTGTTGTCTAGCGACGACCCTGTTAAGGCAGAGGTTGATACCACTGTCTATGGTCAGAGGGAGGTCAGGGTTTTTCATGCCCTTAGTGAAGAGTGTGAGCCGGATGTTGACACTCTTTTTAGGTTTAAGGATAGGTTCCAGTTTCCTGAGGAGGTCAGGATTTGTCTTCTTCATAAAGGAGAGAGGGCTTACAACTTCTCGTCTGGGGAAGTGTGCTTCTATGAGGTAGCTTTCTAGTGTGGCCTTAGGTTTCCCATCCACCCTTTCATCATGGAGCTCCTAAACCATTTCAACATCGCTCCTAGGCAACTTATGCCAAACTCGTGGAGAATACTAATAAGCTGTATGGAAATATGGATGATCGTCACTGAGGGTGACATGATTAGGGTGGACGAGTTCATTTACTTGTATCGTTTGAAGAAGTCAAAGGAGTACGGGTACTACGAACTTCTGCCCTAGGTCAGGAAGGCTAGGATCATTACTGATCTACTGTCGTCCTTCCGATACTAGAAATCAAGGTTCTTTTTCGTGTCTGGGGATGGATGGGAGACCCTCTCTGACGATTTTTGGGGTGACGTTCTTAGGTTGCTTCGTCGTTGGAGAGCCCCGAGTCTAGGTGTGCTATTTTTCTGCCAGTCCTTTCTTCTTCTTCTTTTTCCTTGATTTGTTACTAACCTCTTATTTGTCGCGTCTGTGCAGTTAAGAAGCACTCAAAGCTTAAGAGCAAGTACAAGGACTGCGTCAAAGCTGCTACTGAATACGCTAAGACGATTGACGACCTGGTCGATTCGAGAACTTTGGCTCATCACTGCCTTGGTCCAGAGCCTTCCTCTTTTGTTCTGCGTGCTATTGAAATTGAAGAAAAGAGTAAATGTTCATTTGGTTCATCCAGAATTTTTTTTTGTTTTTAACGACAAATGTTTCTCTTTTGCAAAGATGACGATGAAGTTCAACCAAGAGATGTACGCCAAGATGAGGGCCAGAAAGAACGAGCCTCTCTCGAACCTTGGGAAGAGGGTGGTATGGGTGGTTGAGAAGGGAACTCCCGTCACCCCCGTTGTTTCCATCCCTAAGGCCACGAGGGTTGCGTCTCCTGTTATCTCAATGAAAGAAATCACCCCTCGTCTTAAGAGGCAGCGTGTGGTGAACAAAGGCAAGGAGAAGGCTGACTCACGGTCATCGAATGTTTGGGATGACGCCGACCTGGCTCTGACGAGGGCGCAGGATGCTGTTACTGCCGAGGATCTCAAGGTGCTTTTAGGTATACCCTTCAATGAGATCGTGAGTTGTCATATCCACAAGCTCGTTTAGGTGATGTACTTGTATCACTCATTTTTCCTTTTTTGATTCTGCACATAGATCTGAAGGTTTGGTGTTTTACATAATCTCCTTTTCAGGTGCTGGGAGAGACGATCCACATCACGTCGGAGTACTTGAGCCACAAGGCGAAGGCAACGTCAGTGGGGTTCGAAGTGGAGGCTCTGGAGGTGGAGAATGCTAAGTTGAGGAAGGAACTTATTTCCGCCATGGACGAGGCTAACACTGCCAAGGAGAAGGCTAAGGCTTTGGCCGACGACCTGAGGGCTGAGAAGCAGCTGACTGTGGAGAAGGACGAGCAACTCCAAGCTGTGAATCAGAGGGTCAAGACCATTGCTACTAAGGTCGTTGAAGCCTTTCAACAGATTGAGGAGTACAATATTGTTCTCTTTAGTTGTTATTACAAAGGTTTTGAACTCCTCCAGAGGTATCTCGTCAAGCACCCTACTGGCATGGACTTAGGGGGTCTGGACCTTGAGGAGGTGGATAAAGAGTTGGAGATGGACGAGGCTTCTCAGTCTGCGGCTGCTGCTCCTAAAGGGAATGCTCTAGAGAACACTCTTGTTGACGTGGCTGATGGTGATGAGGCTGTTGCTTAAAAAATTTGTCTAGTATATATATTTTTTTCATTTTTGGGTGCCCAATGTGTTTTTTGGGCTTTACATTCTACTTTCAAGACAATCCTTTTTGCCCAGTGTTTTTTGGGCTTTAATTACTGCTTTCAAGGCAATGTATTTTGCCCAGTGTTTTTGGGCTTTAATTGCTGATCATGGAAAAAAATATGTTTATAGTATGGTTTATTTACATACCTTCGATGGTTCTTCTTCTATTCTTTTAATGGTCGTCATGTTGACATTCTTAATGATTTGTGTGTGACTTGTGTTTTTGCGAGAATCCTTATTTGCTTACGCTTTTCGTTCATGACTTGTATCCGTCCAAGGAATTTTAGCACTTATTCCTTTTTTGGGTGATTTACATCCATTTGAGGAATCTTATCACTTAGGCTTTGTCAGTGATTTACATCCATCTAAGGGAATTTTATCACTTAGCCATTTTTAGGTGATTTACATCCATTTAGGGAATCTTATCACTTAGCCATTTTAGGTGATTTACATCCATTTAAAGAATCTTATCACTTGGGCTTCATCAGTGATTTACATCCATCCAGTGGAATTTTATCACTTAGCCATTTTTAGGTGATTTACATCCACTTAAGGAATCTTATCACTTAGGCTTCGTTAGTGATTTACATCCGTCTAAGAGAATTTTACCACTTAGCCATTTTTAGGTGATTTACATCCACTTAAGGAATCTGATAGGCCAAAAATGTATTGACTCCTTTGGTAACTCAATCAATTAACTTAGCCAAGTGAAATTAATTAGATTCAATTACATGCAATACGTGTGGTAGCACAAACAAATCACCAACTAAGTTAATATGCAGCGGAAAATAAATTGACACGGTGATTTGTTTACGAATGAGGAAAACCTACACAGCAAAAACCCCAACGGGTGATTTTAAGGTCACCACTCCCGAAAATCTACTATTATCACAACAAGTGGTTACAAGTAAAGGAATCACAGTACCTTATACCAATCTACAGTTGAACCCTTACCCCAATACCCAATTGGACTTGTTCTGTAGTGACAATCTCTCCTTTTCAATGCATGGCTTCCAGTACGTGACTAACCAATTCGATGCGCGGATCCCAATACGTGGCTTACTCACCAACTTGAGAAAGATGTTGGCTGCAAAGTTCTTCAGTTCATCAACACGATGAAGATCACGAAACTCCTTGGTTACAAAACCCTACGGTGTACAAACACAGCAGCTTCTTGAATAGAAAGATGAACTAGGGCATATGTCTCCGGTTCACAATATGCTTGTGAAAAACTTTTGCATTGAGTTGCATCAGCTATGACGGCCCTTAAAACAATCCTTATATATGTTTAGGGTTGTGAGAAAAGAAAGTCCAAACATCTATTCACGGATTGGAGTGAAATCAGCTCTGAAAAACTGAATTTCATAAACCTCGACAGATAACCTATCTATCGAGAAGCTGTCAAGCATCGGGTTGAAACAGCTTTTAAACCTCGATAGATACTAGCTGTCGAGATTTAAAATCCAGCACTTCTTCACTTGTTTCTTGGACAGACTTGCATGGTTTTAACACTTGAACTTGAAACCTTGTTTCTTGAAGCATTAAACACATCCTAGATCTACCAATTACAAGTAAAGTGCGTTTTGTCAAAGGATTAGCCAATACTATATTGACATATGTCCCTAACAATGATTCACATATCTCCTAATAGAATCTTATCACTTTGGCTTCGTTAGTGATTTACATTCGTTTAAGGGAATTTTATCACTTAGCCATTTTTAGGTGATTTACATCCACTTAAGAAATCTTATCACTTTGCCTTCGTCAGTGATTTACATCCATTTAAGGAATCTTATCACTTTGACTACTTTCAATGCTCTATACTTGCATACAATCCGTTGGAATATTGGCTAAATAGTACTTTTATTGCTTTATTTCAAATGAAGATGTTATTTTCATGAATAAAATGGTACTTTACATCTATTAATGATATTTCTTCAAATTCTTGATGTTCCATGGCCGGGGTAACTTCTTCCCGTCCATCGTCTCTAGGTGGTAGCTGCCTTGTCTTGAGTAATGGATGACCTTGTAGGGCCCTTCCCAGGTTGGTCCAAGCTTCCCTTGGGTTGGATCCTTTGTTGCTGGCGTGACTCTGCATAGAACGAGGTCTTTTATGTTAAGTCTTCTGAGCTTCACCTTCTTGTTGTAATACTCGGCCATTTTTTGCTAATATCTCGTCATCTTCTAGGATGTTCCATCTCTTACTTCGTCCAGGCAGTCCAGGTTGACTCTCAATTGATCGTCGTTACTGTCTTCATTGAAGGCCTTTCTTCTCATGCTGGTGACTCCTACTTTGACTGGAATTACTGCCTCGGTGCCATAGGTAAGCTTGAAGGGCATCTCTTCTGTCGAGGTCGTCACTGTAGTTCTGTATGCCCACAAGACATTAGACAATTCTTCCGGCCATGCGCCCTTTGCCTCCTCCAGTCGAACTTTGATGATCTTTAGCAGCGTTCGGTTCGTCACTTCTATTTGTCCATTGGCTTGTGGATGTGCCGGAGATGAAAACTGGTTCTTGATCCCCAGTCCCAAGCAAAAGTTCCTGAAGTCTTGGCTATCGAACTGTCATCCGTTGTCTGATATTATCATCTCTGGTATCCCAAATCTGCAAACTATATTTTTCCACACGAAATTCTGGATCTTTGCCTCCGTGATAGTTGGTAGTGCTTTTGCTTCAATCCATTTTGTAAGGTATTCAATTACGATTAGTAGGAATTTTACTTGTCTCTTACCTTGGGGTAGTGGGCCCATGATGTTAATCCCCTACTAGGTGAATGGCCACGGGGAGGCTATGGGCGTCAACTTCTCTCTTAGGATGCGCTGAACATTCCCAAACCTCTGACACTTGTCGCATCGTTCAACGAACTCCTTTGCGTCTCTTAGCATAATAGGCTAGAAATAACCTGTTTTGATGATCTTACTTACCAGGGATCTTGGGCCTGTGTGGTCCCCACATATTCCTTTGTGAATCTCCTCCAAAATGTACTTAGCTTCACTTTCTTCTTTACACTTTAAGTAGGGCATAGAGAACCCCCTTTTGTACAGGGCATCGTTCAGGATGGTGAACCTAGCTGCTCTCTTCCTGACTTTCCTGGCCCCCTCGACATTTGCCGAAAGTCGTCCGTCTCGGAGGAAAGATAGGATTGGGGTCATCCAGCTGTTTTCGCTTTGAACTGCGAAAGTGTGAAATTCTTCAATGCTGGGACGCTTCTGTACTTCCATCTTCAATTCTGTGATCGTCGACCCCACTTCTGACGACACTTGCTTCGCTATCTCGTCTGCTTTTGTATTTTGGCTCCTAAGGACCTGTACGAACTCTACCTGATCAAATTCTTAGGCCAGATGCTTCGTCAGCCTAAGGTATTTCTGCATCCTGTCCTCCTTTGCCTCGTATTCTTCTTTTATCTGCCTTACAACTAGCTTAGAATCACTCTGGAAGAGCCGATTTCTGCCGCCCAACGCCTTTCCGACCCTTAATCCCGCCAGTATTGCCTCGTATTCCGCCTCGTTGTTGGTGGCGGGGAACTGAAGTTGAACTCTATATTTGAGCGTATCTCCTTCGGGGAGTAATGATGATAACCCCTACTCCATTTCTTCGTCAGCCCGGATTGTCCATCTCTCCGCCTCGTCCTGTGCTCCTTCTTCGTCAAGGGTCGTGAACTCGGCGACAAAGTCAGCTAACGCTTGTTCCTTGATCGCTATTCTAGGGTGGTACTCAATGTCAAACTGGCTAAGTTCGATTGCCCATTGCACCATTCTTCCTACAGCTTCGGGCTTGGTCATTGACTTCCTTATGGGCCGATCCATCATTACTAGAATAGGATTTTCCTAGAAGTAGGGGCGCAGCTTACGAGAGGCTACAATCATAGTGAACGCAACCTTTTCGATTCGTGGGTATTTTGCCTCAGCTCCTTGGAATGCTTGACTAACATAGTAGACTGGGAGTTGTGTTCCATTCTCTTCTCGAATCAAGGCCGCACTCACGGCTATAGCTGATACTGCTAAATACAAATATAGGTTTTCTCTTTCTTTTGATGAGCTCATGAGTAGTGGATTGCTCAGGTAATGTTTCAGCTCCTGGAAGGCCTTCTCACACTCCTCTGTCAAGGTGAAAGCTTGCTTTAGAGTCTTAAAGAAGGGTAAGCACTTGTCCGTCGCTTTAGAGACAAATCTGTTGAATGCTGCAATCCTCCCTGTTAATTTTTGAACTTCTTTCACCGTTCTTGGCGATGTCATCTCCAATATGGCTCGTACCTTTTCCGGGTTTGCTTCTATTCCCCTCTGGGACACCATGAACCCTAGGAACTTCCCAGAAGCAACCCCGAAGGCGTATTTGCTGTGATTCAGCTTCATTTGGCATTGTCTAAGGGTAGTGAAGGTCTCTTCAAGGTCGTCCAAGTGTGTGGATTCCTCCTTGCTCTTGACGAGCATGTCATCCACGTATACGTCCATGTTTCTTCTGATCTGCTTACTGAACATTTTGTTGACTAACCTCTGGTAGGTCGCTCCTGCGTTTTTCAATCCAAAGGGCATTACTTTATAGCAGTAGAGCCCCTGGCTGGTGATGAAGGCAGTCTTCTCCTGGTCTTCTTCTGACATCTTGATTTAGTTGTGTCCCGAGAATGCAACCATGAATGTGAGGATCTTGTGTCTTGCCATGGAATCCATAAGTTGATCTATTCTTGGCAGGGGGAAACTGTCTTTCAGGCAGGCCTTATTTAAGTCTATGAAGTCTACACATATCCTCCATTTCCCATTTGCTTTCTTTATCAGGACAACATTGGCCAGCAAGTTTGGATAGTGGACCTCACGAATAAAATCTACCGCCAAAAATTTGTTTACCTCATCCATGATTGCTTTATTTCGTTCAAGGGCAAAGACTCGTCGTCTTTGCTGGACGGGCTTCCTCTCCGGATCTACATTCAAGCGGTGTTAAATGACCTCAGTCGCTATGCCTGGTATATCCTCGTGACTCCATGTAAAAACATCCAAATTGCCTTTAAGGAATTGGACTAGCCTTCTCTTCATCTGATAGCTCAAAGTCATCCCTATCCTCGTGGTCTTCATTGGTTCTCCGTCTACCAGCTCCACAATTTCCAGGGGTTCCACTTTCTCTTCCTCTTTCTCCTCGATCATCCATGTGTGGTTCTCCTTTACAGCTAACACCGCTTGGTAGCATTCCCTGACCAGCACTTGATCTCCCTTTACTTCACCCATGCCATTCTCCATTGGAAATTTTACCTTCAAGCAGTAGGTGGACGTTGCTGCCTTCTAGCGGTTGAGTGTGGGCCTTCCAATTATCACGTTGTACAAGGAAGGGTAATCTACTACTAGGAAGTCAAGCTAACGAGTTAACTGTTGGGGGTAAGATCCCACCGTGACCGTCAATGCCACTATACTTTTGGGGTACACCCGATCTCCACTGAAGTTAACGAAGGGGGACTCAAAAGGCCGTAACCTTTAGGGGTCTACCTTTAGCTGCTAAAAAGTGGAAAGGTAGATAATGTTTGCAGAGCTGCCATTGTCTATAAGGATTCTCCTGGTGTTAAATCCTTCTATCATAAGCATGATAACCAAGGGGTCGTCATGAGGTTGCTTTACACCTCTAGCATCTTCTTCTGAAAACAGGATGTCCCTATCCTTCCTTCTCTACTTAAGGGGTTGTATCATGTGGACATTGTTTACCTGTCTCTGTTGTGACTTCTTAAGGGATTTGAAAGATCCACATGTGGACGGTCCTCCAGTGATCATTTTTATTTATCCTATTGCTCTTTGTGGATGGTTGAACGTGTTGTCCTCGTCCCTGAGAACAGCTTCGTGCTTCTCTTTGTTATCACTTCTAGATCAGCTGGATTCCCCCTCTTCACAAAGTTCTGTAGCTTCCCTTTCCGGATGAGTTCTTCTATCTGCTCCTTCAGGTCTCTGCAATCTTCAGTGTAATGGTCGTGGTCTTTGTGGAAACAATAGTATTTCTTCTTGTCACGCACATTAGGTGATGAATGCAGCGGCCTTGGCCACTTAAGGTAATGTTCGTCCTTAATCTGAACTAAAATTTTGTCAACAGGCATAACCAAAGAGGTAAATTCTACCGTTCGAGGAGTTTTATCGTCTTTCCGCTTATTTCTGTCAGAACCCTAATGGTCTCCCCTTTCTCTTTTATGCCCCCTCCAGTCTTCTCCCTTTCCTTCTCTCTCTCTAGGCTTTTCCTCGTCCCTTATTGCTGCTAGGGCGTCTTCGGTATTCATGTACTTCTAAGCTTTCAACAGCATTTCTGCCATTGTCTGAGGAAGGCTTTTCACGAGTGCAACCACGAATTCTCTAAACTTCAATCCAGCTTTGAAGGTTGTTAGTTGCACTTTGTTGTCTACTTCATCTATCTCCAAGATTTCTCTGGTGAAACGCTTCACTTATGACTTCAAGGTCTCCTTGTCTGATGGTGAGCAAATGGTTTGCCAACCTTTTGGGCGTTTTCCACCGACGAAATGGTGTACAAAAGAATTGCCCAATTGCTCGAAGCTATCAATGGACGATGTTGGTAGCTTACTAAACCACACTCGCGCTACTCCCTTGAAAGTGGTGATGTGATCCAATGGATCTTTCAGACCGTCAAATGATTCGAGCTGTGGGAGATGAAACTTCAAAGGCATTGGGCATTCTAGAACCCTTGTTGTAAAAGGCGAGTCCGTCCTCCTGACTTATTGCACTTCTCAGCTTGTCCATCTCTCTTCTCATTTCCTTAAGGACGTCTGATTTCACTTCCTCAGGGGTATTTGGTCGTCGGTGGTCGTTCCTTCTATGGCTGTCTTCATCATCATTCTGATTAGTCCCAGAGCGATTATCTTCCTACTAAAGCTGCAATCTCATCTCCTGGTTCTGTCTTGTAAGTTCCTCTATGGTGGTTGTGAGTGTCTGGATTTGCAGGGCTAGTGCTACAGAATCTTGGGGCGTGCCAGACTTCATTTGGACCTTAGAATTGAACGAAACTACACTTTTGAATCTAAGTACGAAATTTCCGTTCCCACAGACGGCGCCAAACTGATGATGCCGAGATCGTCAGTTGATTAGGTTCGTCCAGACAGGTCAGCACGGGCTTCGTCTTTGTGCTTGCAAGGTTAAGAACAGAGTCCTCTCTGAATGGTCAGCGGTGTGGTGCTGGCCACGAAGTCTCCGATGATAAAGTCAGTGAACGAAATTGGCAAAGAGGGCTTGTGAGAGCTAGAATGAATAGTAAAAGTATCAGTATTTGTGTGTGTATGTATCTTGTTTAGTTCTGAAATGCATATATATACCTCTTTTTCTTCTAGCTGTCGTACCCTATTTATGGTGGCATAAGTGCCTCTTTGGTAACGCCTTTGGGCTCATTCAATGTGGGCTTTGATGGGTCTCCCAACGGTTTTCTAGTTGATTCGTAACCGTCTGAGATATTGAATGCTCTCTTTATGGCTTCTCTTCCATCGTCCATGCTGGGTCTGGGTGGATGATGGTACCTAATGGGTTCGTCTAGACAATGGCATTTATTGGGCCTATCAGGTAGCAATCACAATTCACAAACAATCGAGTATTAAAGTTAACTATAGATTGTAAACACTAGATTTTTTAAAACAAATTTTATCAAAATAGAAAAGGGAATTTGGAGCAACGGTTTTGGGTTGAAAATTTATAGAGTTGCTTGGCATATTTGGAATGCGAGATATTGTTTACAGCTCCTGAGGATTCTTGCTCTGAGGGAATGTAGTGCAGGAGATTTGCCAGAATTAATTTTTGGAGGACTTGAAGTGCCTTGAGAATTGAGGTGGAGATGGATTTGGACCATTTGGTTCGGCTGGGTTTTGGCTTGTGTCGACTCCAATATTCTCCATCATTGTCCTCTTCGAATTAATATTTTCAATATCTCAAACAAAATAATATTTTCAATGTCTCAAACAAAACATTCCTATCGATAACTCATTTTTTGCTTTCATAGTATTAGCATTCTCTAAGGGTTCGAGTCCCCTCTTTCCCACTTGTTGTAAAAATTAAGGAAAAAAATTGTGGGAAACCAATACCATTTATTTATATATTACTATCTTGCTAAGAATTAAAAATCATGCCAAATGAAAAATACATTATAGTTAAATAATCCTACCAAGAGAGACATAGTTAAATACATTATAGTAGTTTCGGAACGTTAAAAAAGTTTTCTTCTCACGTAAGGTGAGTCTTTTTCTCTACATGGGAGTCTCCTTCTCACTTTTTTGGTGAGACATAGTGCTGTTATTGGTTCTTTTCTCTGGTAGTTTGTCTTATTAGTCTTCTTTCTGTCTTACGTTTTCAACTATGGATTCGGATTTTGTTCAAAAACTACAAAATATTAAGTTGACGGAAGATGAAGGAGAAGTTATTAGGGTTGGAACTGTGCATAGGGATAGGATGTTGAAAGAATGCTCTCTCAGTCTGTTGGGGAGATTTCTCACAACTAAGTCTTTTAACCAACGTGCTGCCAAGGCTTTATTGCGATCTGTGTGGAAGATGGGTTCTGATGTTCGTATTGTTGATGTTGGAGATGGTGTTCTTCAATTTAAATTTTCCATGGAGAGCCAGTTGAAGTGGGTGCTAGCAAATGGTCCATGGAGTTTTGAGGATCATCCATTGGTGTTGTGTAAGTGGGAGCGGGGCATGACTACCACTTCTGTTCGTTTCAATTCAATACCAATGTGGGTACAGGTGTGGGGGCTTCCTTTTGATCTGTTGTCTGAGGAGGTAGGTAGAGATATTGGTAATGGTCTGGGTAAGGTTGTGGAGGTTGATTTGAAAGCTTTTTCATCTGACCAAGCCCGTTTTCTACGAGTAAGGGTTGAACTGCCATTGGAGAAACCACTTCGTAGAGGGGGTGTTGTTGCAAGTCCGGAAGGAGATAAAGTCTTTATTGGTTTTAAATATGAAAGATTAGTGGGGCTAAGCTTCAAGTGTGGTCGGATTGGTCATGAAACCAGAGTTTGTTCTTTTCAAATCGACCATCAGCAAGAACTTCCTTATGGCGAATGGTTGAAGGCCGGTTTTCGTAAAAACTATGTTTCTGCAAATACTGGTGGCAGTTTTAAGAGAAGGGAGGTTGAAGAGGAAGTGGGTTCGAGACGAGGAAGATTATCAATGCAGCCTGATAGGGAGAAAGTAAACCCGGAACTTGATACTATGGGAGTAGTTTTAGGGCAGAATCACGTTCAAGTTGATAGTGGTGGTTCTGTTGGTAGGCCGTCCAAGGTTGGTGCTGTGATTGGGGCGATTGAAAAGGCTGAAAAGTTGCATCGGCTGGGAAACTTACCCCTAATTTTGAGGCTATAATTTCTGAACTTGATCAGGCTATCCAATCAGAACCTATTATTTCGACTTCAAAATCTATCCGAGTGGAGCAGTTGAAGGACAAAAGTGACATTTACTCAGGCTTAGTTGATATTGAGGTGATGGATGCTGACTTAACTTCATGTAAACGTGTTTCAACAGGGAAACAAGTGGAGCCGTGTAGTTCTTTGTGCCTTCAGGAGATTGCTTATGACTTTAACGTTGGCAAAGGCAGTGGACAAGAGTGCAGTAACCCGGTTGATGGCAGGCCCAAAAAAAGTGGAACTAAAATTAAAAGTGGGATGCTCACTATACAAGGCCCACCTACAAGTGGATCTGATGGGGATACAATTAAAAAACCCTCTTCAAAGGAAAAGAATTTACATATTGTTGGAGAAAATGGGCTCAAGAAAGGGACTTGGAAGAAGGCTCAAATTAAGCCACGGTCTGGTATGGATTTGCCTCTTAATATTTTGCTTGGTCCAAAGAGAAGTAGCAAGGATATCTCACGTGTAATAGAGAAGGCAGAATTGGCAAAAAAGAAAACTAGGGTGGGTAACATTGAAGGTTTACATGTTCTTTCTGGGGTGGATCAGATTACATCGAGTCTATTGAGTTGGAACTGCCGAGGGCTTGGGAACTGTCGGACAGTTCGTGCCTTGGTAAAGGTAATCAATAAACAAGATCCCAATATTGTCTTTTTAATGGAGACAAAATCTGGTTTGGATTGGATGTTAAAGGTCTGTGATTGGTGTAAATATAAAAATGGTTTTATTGTGCTTAGTAGGGGAAGTAGTGGTGGTTTAGCTTTATTTTGGAAGGAAGAGATTAGGCTTGATATTCAGACTTATTCTCATTCACATATTGATGCATGGGTAGATGGGGGGGGGGGGGGGGCTGGTATTGGTTGGTGGCATCTTACTGGTTTTTATGGTGAACCTAATACTTCTAAAAGAGGGGAGTCATGGTAAAAACTAAAGCACTTGCATGGGACATCCTCTTTGCCGTGGCTAGCAATTAGGGATTTTAATGAAATTACAAGCATGGCTGAAAAGGAGGGGGGAAGTAATAGAACAAGACAGCAAATGAAATATTTTGTTGACACTATAAACTGTTGTGGTCTTAAGGAAGTTCGGTTTACGGGGCCATTGTTTACCTGGTTGTATTTAAAAGAGGATGGGACCCAAATTAGAGAAAGGTTGGATAGAGCTTTGGCTATGGTGGAGTGGTTTCATTTATCCAATGGCTAAGCTTACTCATCTTTCATCATCGGCTTCAGATCATTCCCCTCTCATTCTTCAGTTGTTTGCTAAACCAAGAAAAAAGAGGATGGGTAGGGTTTTCCGGTTTGAATCAATGTGGTTAAAGGACCCAAGATGTGAGGCTATTGTGGAGGAAGCTTAGGATGAAGGCTTGCTTGGAGGGTTGGGTGATGTTCTTAATAAATGCTTGGAGAATTGCCGTGCTAGACTTGAGGTGTGGAATGGCACAGAATTTGGTAATGTGGGGAAAACAGTGACCGAATTATAGAAAAAGTTAGAATCGTTAGAGCTGCAACCTTCAACACCGGATATGATTAGATCTTTGAAGAACACAAGAATTGAGTTAAATTGTTGGATGGATAAGGAAGATGATATGTGGAGGCAAAGATCAAGAATTAATTGGATGCAATCTGGGGATAGGAACACCAGGTTTTTCCATGAGAAAGCTTCTGCAAGATACAAAAAGAATTTCATAGAGGGTTTGTTAGATGAGAATGGTAGGTGGTTGGAGGGAGATGAGCATGTGGAGGAGTTGATGTTGCAGTACTATGAAAGGCTTTTTACCAGTAGTGATCCTACGGATTTTGAAGAAATTTTAGATGCAGTTCAACACAAAGTCACCCCAAGGATGAATCAGGTACTTGTAAGGGAGTTTACAAAAGTTGAAGTGGAAAATGCCATTAAGCAAATGTACCCGTTGAAGTCTCCTAGACCAGATGGCATGCCTCCATTGTTTTATCAACACTTTTGGTCCAAGATTGGTGGTGTGGTTACTTCAACTGTTTTGACCTTCCTTAATTCAGGTATCATTCCACCTAATTTTAATCATACACATATTGTCCTTATTACTAAATGTAAAGAGCCAAAAACTGTGACTGATTATAGACCCATTAGTCTTTGTAATGTGATTTATAAAATTGCATCGAAAGCCATTACCAATAGATTGAAAAAAGTTCTTCCTTCTATTATTAGTGATACCCAAAGTGCATTTGTGCATGGTAGGTTAATCACTGATAATGTTCTTGTAGCATATGAAATGATGCATCATATTAGTCAAAAGAAGAGTGGAAGAGTGGGTGATTTGGCTCTTAAGCTTGATATGAGTAAGGCATATGATAGGGTAGAGTGGATATGGTTGGAAAAAATTATGCAAAAGTTGGGTTTTGATGATAAATGATGTGCTTTGATTATGAATTATGTCACTACTGTTTCTTATTCTGTGAAGATTAATGGTAAGCCTAAAGGGCATATTGTTCCAAGTAGGGGAATAAGGCAGGGTGATCCATTATCTCCATATCTATTCTTGTTATGTGCGGAAGGACTTTCTACTCTTATTAAGAAAGAGGTAGAGAATGGAAGGTTGGGGGGAGTTGCAATTTGCCATAGGGGTCCCAAAATATCCCATCTTTTCTTTGCCGATGATAGTCTAATTTTTTGTAGAGCCTCCTTGGAGGAGTGTGACGCCCTTCAAAGGGTGTTGAGGGTTTATGAGTGTGCTTCGAGGCAGCAGTTAAATTGTGCTAAAACTTCTCTATTTTTTAGTAGTAATACTCCTATGGATATTCAAGAAGTCATCAAACAGAGGTTTAGGGCCCAAGTGATTAAGCACGATGAAAAAAATCTTGGTTTGCCATCATTGGTGGGAAGGAATAAGAAAAATACTTTCAATTCTATTAAGGAAAAACTAAGAAAAAAGCTTGCTAGATGGAAAGAGAAGTTATTGTCTAAGGCAGGGAAAGAGGTGTTGATAAAAGCTGTGGCACAAGCAATTCCGACGTATACTATGAGTGTTTTCAAATTGTCTGATTCTCTTTGTGAGGATTTGACGAGTATGATTCGTAATTTTTGGTAGGGGCAAAGAAATGACGAGAGGAAGATAGCTTGGATGAGTTGGGAGAAATTATATGCTCCAAAAAAGAGTTGTGGTGGGATGGGCTTTAAAAAGCTTAAGGAGTTTAACTTGGCTTTATTGGCAAAGCAAGGGTGGAGACTTCAACAAGGTTATGACTCATTGGTGTACAAGGTTTTGAAGGCTAAGTATTTTCCTACAAATGATTTTTCACAGGCTGTTTTGGGCAACAATCCTTCATTTACTTGGTGGAGTATTATGTTTGCTCAACCCCTTGTTAAAAATGGTTTACAGTGGAGGCTTGGTAATGGTGAGAGAATCCGGATTTGGGGTGATAGATGGCTGCCTAAGCCTTCAACTTTCATGGTTTCATCTCCTAGGTTGTTTATGCCACATGATATGAAGGTTGGAGAATTGATAAATAAGGAAGAGGCTTCGTGGAAGGCTGATGCTGTTGATGCTCTGTTTTTGCCGCATGAAGCAAAGGTTATAAAAGCTATCCCAATAATGGAATTTTTTTGGTGAAAAATGCCTACTGGGTTGCTTCTCAAATGTCAATAGCTGAATTTTCTGGTTCAAGTTTTGATGGTAGCCAAGAAAAGAGCTTCTGGAAACGTCTATGGCAGATCAATGTGCCTCACAAAATAAGGCACTTCGCTTGGAGGGCTTGTCAAGACATCCTACCGTTGGAAACTAACCTTGTTAAAAGAAATGTTTTGCAGGTGGATAGATGCGATGGATGCAATGTGGAGGCAGAGGATTCGATCCATTTTTTCTGGAAATGCACCCGAGCTAAAGAATTTTGGTCGTCGTCCAAGCTAGTTTTTCCAAATGTAATGGACCAGCTAAGTTCTTTTAAGGAGATGTTATGGTGTTTAATGATGGACGAAAAGAGTTCATCGAAAAACATTGAGTTGCTGTTGACCTGTGCGTGGGCGCTGTGGGGTAACAGGAATGATATTCGTTATGGCGGAAAGCGAAAAGATGGAAGGATGCTTCTTCAATGGGCAATGCAATACTTGGAGGAATACCGAACTGTTGTTAATTTAATACCAATTGCCCAGGTGTCTGTCCAGCACGTTCAGAGGTGGATTCCGCCACCTGTATCGGGTTTCAAGTTTAATGTTGATGGTGCCGTGTTTGCTGAGTTGAATTCTGTGGGAGTTGGTGTCATTGTACGGGACTGGAATGGGCATTATGTAGCAGCAATGTGCAAACAAATACACGCACCACTGGGGCCTCTTGAAGTGGAATCGAAGGCTGTTGAAGTTGGTTTACAGTTCGCAAAGCAAATGGGTTTCTCAGACATCATAATTGAGGGTGATTCGTTAATAGTCTCTAGGGCGTTGAATCAGTCATCCTCAGCTTCGGCCTCAATTGATGTGGTGATAATGGGGATTAGCTTAGCTACATTGGAGTTCCACAATAGGTATTTTTCTCATGTAAAACGTAATGCTAATATCCCGGCTCATTTGTTAGCAAAGTATGCCAAAGGCATAGTTAAGCAGTGTATGTGGATGGAGAATTGTTCTAGTTTCTTAGAATTAGCAATTCTTCATGATTTAAACTCTATTGTTGTTTAATATTAAGTGTGTGTTTCCTATCAAAAAAAAAAAGAGAGACATAGTCAAAATGTTTGAAAACATTTTGTTTTGCAATAGATACAAAAATGACTAGAAGTATATATATTGAGCTCTAAACAATAGGAGCATTCCACGAAGGAGGACAAATTAACTATAAGTTTCGTTGTTTTTGGTGCCCCTTTTCCAATAAAGTGGTGAGAATTTCTTTGAAATGCTTGTTGTAGACGCATGGTCGTTCAGCCTCAAAAAGGTGACCTGCTTTCTCTATATATTGCAGTGTTGCTCTGTCTCCCAATTGCCTGTTATCACAATCACAATCAAGCCCTAATTAGTATTATCTTTAAAACAACCCAAATAAGGCCCATTTCCATTGTATGGTATTTGCTTTCTTTTTTCTTTTTTCTCTTTTTGCTAAAATATTGTGTTTTCTTTCAAAGTTTTTTTTTTTTTTTTTTTTTTTTACTTGATAAAAATTCTACTCTAATCTAATCTAAGTGTATAATCTAAATGTTTATGTGTGTCAAGCTCTCTCTTAGAAACTTGAATTCCGACTTTTGCGTCTCATACCCCACAAGCACTTATACTTGTGAGTGATCATTGCACTAAGGTTTTGCGGTGGTTTTCAAGTTCAATTAGTGTCATCATAGTATTTAAAATCTTTGATTAATGCCTTGTTAAAGCTCAGCATTGGCGAAAAACATTAACTGAGCATAAAACGCCGCCATTCTACTCGAGATCCCAAGTTAGAGAAGAGGGTAGATGACGTCATTCAACTTAAGACACGTGAGTAATGAAACGATGTCGTTCAACTTAAACGAGTTGCTTTAGTTAAAACAAACATGGGAGAAGCACATGCTTTTCAGTTTTATTTTGTTAGATTAGTTACTACTTCATTCCACGTGTACATCTTATTGGTTAATGACTTAGCTGATAGTGTGAAATTCGGTTAGCTTGATATTTTCATTTTCTTCTTCGTTGCTTTGTTCTACTTGTATATAAACAAAGCAACTTATGTATTGTACATATATTTTGATTTTGTCAAATAGATGTTAAGTTACACCTGGTGTAACTTCATAAGAGTTACACCTGGTGTAACTTCAATAGAGTTACACCTTTTTTGAGCCATTGATTTGTATTAGATCTAAGGGTGAAAAAAACACTTATAGTCATGTATTTATTGTTCCCTAAAAATTAGTAACTAAGTCATTAATTCTTCTTATTAAAAATAGAAAAATAAAAAACAGCATTAACTCTCTGCTCTCCACACACACCAAGTTGAAATATTTTCTCTATCATTTTTTTTTTTTTTTTGAATATATATACCAAGTTGAAATATTTTCTCCATTTTACATTGAATTGTAATCAATGGGAGTACGTACTAGGTTTGGCGTTAGATGCATGTGAGGCTAGCTTTGCATTTAATACTTGAGTCCCAATTGCATTAATTGCGTACTTTGAGTCCCCAGTAAAAAATATTAGTATCATATTCATTGGCATGCCATTCATTATGGAACCCATATATATATATATATATATATATACATATATATATATATAACTGTAGACATGAGTTGACAACTTGACATCAACTCATGGGATTCATATCCCGTGCAATACCTTGGGTATTGCATGGTGTGCAATAACTCTATGCTTAGTCATAGATTTAATCTAATGGCTTAAGCTTTTGACACCTCACCAATCCCCGCTGGCAATCTGTGTGCTCACTTTTCTTTTCATTTTAACTTCACTTTTCAGTAAAACACTCTATTCTCTCTCTTTCTCTCCCACTTCAACCGGTGTCTCTCTCGCCTCCACCACTCTCTCAACCTCCACGCTTCCCTCAACCTCACCACGCCTCGTAGAGCGCTTTTTAGACCCAGATCAGAGAGCAAGGTTGGGGTTTAGAGAGAATTGGGTGTAGGGAAGTTGATGAAGCTCTCTCTTCATGGCATAGCCACTAGCCCGGATCTCCGGTTCCAACAATACTATCCTTTTTCTCATCGGAAATCCTTAAAATCACCGCTTCCTACATCGGACTTCGCAAGGAGGTGAGTTCTCTTTTTTTTCTTTTTTTTTTCTTTTTTTTTTTTTTTGATAGGTGAGTTCTCTCTTGTTTTAGATAAATAGTTAAATACTCTTGTTTTAGGGCCTCAATTTACGAAAATTGGTATGTAGTTTTAGTAGTATGGATTTAGAACACAATCAACACACTAATATTGAATTTTTTTTCTTCTTCTTTGGTCTGCAATTTGTTGTGTGGTCAGTTAAAGTTATAAATTGCAATAAAATAGAGTAATTTGGTCATAATATTTGGGTTCTCTCTATCATGATGTTAACGAGGAGTGTGATTTTAAGAGCATGTCTGAATTGGTTCTTTTTTATTTTTAATAGATAAGTTGTTTGAATTGGTTCTATAACCAGACAAACCATATTTAATCTAAAGTTTTAAGTTTCCCATAAAAATTGCTACTTGATGTATGTATAATATATATAAGCCAAGTTTCAAATTGTAACTCATTGCTGATGGTAAATGTGCTTTAGACTCAATTCTTGTGCTTTTTATATTTGAAAATGCTTATAATTTTTAATGAAGATATCATGCGATCTCTAAAGCATGCGGTTCTTGCTCCAATTTCATCCAGCAATCAAAAAGCATACAAACAGTTAATCTCATAACAGAGTAAGGTAGCCTCTACAAACAGCATAGAAATGGAAGTCATCAAACTTGGAAAACAAACAAAACAAAAATTAAGGTTTGGGCATGTAGTTCATCGTGTCATAGATGACTAGCATGTCTTGTAAAGACTAAAAAACTTAACCCATGATCTTGTATATCCATAACTATTCTTAAGTTTTACAACCTAGCTAGCATGAGAGAAAAACCAAAATATGACTATTTGTAAGCATCTTTCTTGTGTCACATTGATTGCTTCAGATGATCTTATTATCAGCATGGTCTTGTCTTAGATCACCCCTGTAATTTTTTTGCAATGTGATCCCAAGGAATATGGTGCATGCGACTCAGGCTGTAATGGTGGGTTAATGACTTCTGCCTTTAAGTACACCCTCAAGGCTGGTGGATTTGAGAAAGAGAAGGATTATCCTTACACTAGGACCGATCGTGGCACCTGCAAATTTGACAAGGGCAAAATTGTTGCTTCTGTTTCTAACTTCAGTGTTGTTTCGATTGACAAAGAACAAATTGCCGCAAATTTGGTGAAGAATGGCCCTCTTGCAAGTAATTACCAATTAACCTTCTTCAAAACATAGTAAATTGTTTTCATTTCCATTTTATTTGTTTTCTTCTTTGGTTGTGTGCACTGATGTTGAAATTATGATAGGCTGTGTAAACTATTTTCATTGTTAATCTACCAGTTTTATTTGAACAATGGGGTTAAGAATGATAGAGTAAATCATTGATGGATGGGAAATAAATAATGACTCTTGCTCTGTATTGTGCAGTTGGCATCAATGCAGTATTCATGCAGACTTACATTGGAAAAGTTTCATGCCCATACATCTGTGGGAAGCAATTGGATCATGGGTTGCTTCTAGTGGGGTATGGTTCTGCTGGTTATGCTCCTATCCAGTTCAAGGAAAAGCCATTCTAGATCTTAAAGAACTCTTGGGAAGAAAACTAGGGAGAGAATGGATATTACAAGATCTATAGGGGTCGTAACGTATGCGGAGTGGGGTTTTGTTCATGACTCATATCTATTTTAGTTGGGATCATAATCGAGATGAAGCTATTTTGGCTTTCTTGAAACACTGAAATCACATATTTATATTGTGAAGCTAATTTAGCTAAGCTATAAAGCCTTTTTGTTTTGGGTTTTGTTCATTTGGTTGTGGATAAAAATTTCAATGAATTTTTGTTGTTTATAACAAGTGAATCTGGTGGCCCTACTACAAGCATAAATGGTTTTTTCCTTTTGTTATTACTAGATAGTATGAGAACCATAATTATTAGCTTGTCTTTGAGAAGAAATTATTAGTTTTTATGCACTTTGGTTGTGCCTTTTATATAAGCATTTTTTACATCTGATGGAAAGAAACCACTGCACCATGTTACACTTAAGAATTTTGATAAGCTCATTGTGTTCTCATAATTTTCAAAGCGGATTGGTTTCCATTGCATGCACATGCTCATTACTGAGATTTTACAGAATGACAAGACTTAACAATGTTTTCTACCATTATGGCTCCTATTTTTGCAATGACACCATTTATAAAGTATGTAACTTAGCCTTCTAGCAGAGAAATGGAATACAAATGGGATCAATCCAATTCATTGAGAATATCAAATGCACCCCAAATAGACACTTCTAATGTCTTTGCATTGTTATTTTATTAATTTCATGTGTCATCAAAGTTTCAATAAACAATTGAAATTTTGACTTAAGGTTCAAAAACTCACATGTTTCCACAAAAGGTCAGTCTTTTGATGCATACGTAGTTCATTATCAATGGCCAAATTTATATAATTTTCATAAGGATATTTTCTCTTCAACAAAAGCCATATGACATAGCTGACCCACTATTAGCAACCTTATGAAAAGTTGAAAACTAGACCATATAACCATAAGCAACCTTAATCACTTGCATTCGAAAAATGAACAATAGTTTAGTACATGCCATTGCATTTAAAAATATTAATCACTTGTATATATAATTAATTTCTAACTAGAAGTTACTCAAGGATGCTTAGCATATTTTAAAATCAATGGATCCAAGATGGAAGTAAGCTAGAAAAAAAAAAGAAAAAAAAAAAGAAGAAGCTTGATCCAAAAAATAAACTAAATTGTATTAAATTATATTCTTCAATTACAAGGTCATAATAACACGATACACAGAAAATTTTTTCCACCATCATATTACCTAATTCCCACATAATAACCAAAAAAAGAGTCTTGCATGCTTCAAGATCAAATGCTTCAAAAATCTTAAGCATTGTGACCTTGCTCAATTGTAACCACCTTGCCAGCCCATTCCCTCCAACTAACTAACTATATCAACTAACTCTAATGCCACACAAGGCTGATGTAAACATATCACCAATACAAGTATTACAAGTATATCTATACTAAAATACAAGTATACAATGCCAGCTAATCAAATACAACATTATCTAAAGCACAGACACATTATACACTCAGGCTACACTGGCACATGCACACCTCATCAGCTACACACACATGCCCCATCAGTAGCAGACACACCCCACATCAGCAACCCACGCACACCCTGCAGCAACACACGCATGCCTCATCAGCACCACACGCACTCCCCATCATCACCCCACACACACATACATCTACACACTCCTAACAGTCAAACATAAAATATAAAACACTTTCTCAATGATAACATTTAACATTAGTGAAGGTTTATGAAACATATCAGTAATTTTTTTCAACCAATCATTGACAAATATCTACCAAACAAATAATAACAATAAGCATAAGAAAAAGTAGAATATCTCCCAATTTGGAGCATCTTAAAAATGAAATTATTATTGGAAATCCGTCAACAACAAATAGAAAATAGTCAAAACTTTTTCTTTAATATTATATAGAAAATAGTCAAATACATTAGTGTTTGCATATCTATATGGGTAGAAAATAAATTATATAAGATTGTTGACGCTCATTTTGGGAAGCCTAGTAGAAGGAAGAAGCCCAGCAACATGAGCAGAAAGGAGTTAGAAAGGAGTTAGTAATTAGATAGAAAAGCCATTAAGCCCAAGCGGCAAGAATAATGGATCATATGCCCATAAAATAAACAAATGGGCCTCGAGGAAGCAAACGGGCCTAAAGGAGCCCGAAGAGAGAGAAGTAGCAAATCCATGGGCAGTATGTGATGTAGAAAAGTGAGAATGGGCCACAGCAAGCCCGAAGTAATGCAAGTAAAGAAAGTAAGGGGTTGATGGAAAGTCCATGAGCCCCAAGGATGAAGGATAAAGTAATTGGGCCAAAGAAGCCCAAAGGAGTTAGTAAAAGCTTATGGGAACGCAGAATTAGAAAGGGCCGAGGATGCCCAAGGAAAGTAAATGGGCCAAAGATGCCCAAGAGGAAATAAATGGGACACAGGAGCCCGCAAGTAATGTAATAAAAAGCCCAATGACCATACTGAGTCATTGAAAGAAGAATAAGCAGCAGGCCTAAAGAAGCCTAGCAGGCTTGGGTCAAATGGCATCACAACAGGAATGGCAGAGTAGTGCAGCAGGAAATGATAGCAAGACTGCAGAAATGAGCAAAAGAGTAGGCTGAAGAAAGAAAAGCCCACAATCAAACAAAGCCCAGCCCCTAAAAGGAGCAAAGAAAGGGAAATCAAAAAATAGCTCACGCCATAAGAAGTCGAGGATGGATGGCAGAATGTGCAGACTAGCCTCCAGACCACAGCGAACGCATGAGCAACAGGCAGTTTTGGACATACACAGAAGTGAAGCACGCGCAAGGCCCATACATCACCAGCTTATACCCAGCCAATACAGGAAGTGGTGGGTCATGGGTCAAAGGTAAGAGGGCATGGTCTGGCGGTGGGGAGAGGAAAAAACCTATTTTGGGGTTCCTACTCAGGCTCTTTTGGGGGAAACATCTTGCTGGGATGACATACCGCCCAAAAGAAGCAAGGGTGAGTTGAAACCACTAGATGCATGCCATGAAGGATAGGGAGAGAGAGAGCACCCACACCGTAGCAGGTAAGAGTGTCATGGTAAACAAACAAATAAAATAGTCTTCTTTGTCTGGTGATGGGAGTGGCACAGCCAGCACAGGTAAGTGGTGGTGGCTGGGCGACTGACAAACCAGTGGTAGTCGGCAAGGACACCCAGACCAGACAAAGGTAGTTAAAGGCTAAAATAGTAAAAGCCAGTCACAGTAGGCATTATATAAAGGACTCTTGCAGTGCACAGCAATAGGAACTTCTAGGAGAATCACAACAAATAAGCAAGCACTGAGAAAGAAAACGAAAAGAAAAGAAAGAAAGAATTAGAAATAACAAAAACGGAGAGCATAGAATGGCAGGCATGCACCAGTAGGTTGATCCCCTTTCTCCCTCTAAAGTCCTACTCTCTGCTAAAGGCAAAAGATTCTTATGGGCACGAGCCATTTAGCCCCGTTCCCTCAAAGCAATTAATTTCTTTCAAGGGAGATTATTTGCATTGAGGAAATGGTTCCCTTTTTGGTTTTGGCCTTGTAATACAATTTGGCACAGCAGACTGATATTTCCCTCTTTGATTCAACAAACCCATTACTATATCTTCCCCACTTATTTCTGCTATTTCATGCACGGGGCGTCTTTTGTTGCTCCCTTTTATTTATTCTGTCTAAATAGTGAACGCATTTATTTTGTTATCTTTATTACATCTGCCTACCATAACTCTCCCATAGCAGCTCCACCTATCATGGGCATGTGATCAAAGCTCTGGCAAACGAGGCATAGTTTATGCACAAGCCAGACCAAGGTGGGTTATAATTGGACCAGTCTCAACTCCCTAATCCAGAACACTTTGGCCTAGTACAGTAGGAGGCAGCCCAGTCCACCATTACAAAAAGGCCCACCACATTTAAATTGGCGACTCCGCTAGGGAGTTGGGAAGCAGATAAGGACAAAAACCCTCACAAACAAATGCCCCCAAAATCCAGGACAACGCGAAATATGAGTGTCGTGCCCTTGCAAGCAGAGTCTAGGCCAACAACGCCTCACCAACAACAGTCTAACCAGACAGAAGGCGTTAATAGAATAGGGGTCGAACCCCAACCACAGCCAAGAATCCCCACTGACAATTCCAACGTCTTCATTGAGGTGTTGCAGTCCCTACAGCACTCATAGCAGCAAATGATGGAAGAAATTCGTCAGCTAAAAACAGACAAAACGAAGGAGAAAGGGAGCCAGCATGACCCGGAGCATGCGACAGATAAAGAGGAGACACCAGCAGGAGGTGTCCCACAGCATGCGGAACAACATTTCATCACTATGGCCGAAGTAGCGGCCCTCCTGAAGCAAGAGAGAGCCAGAGCACTTAAGGAGAGATTCTATGCACGAAGACCTCCTTACCCACTAAAGATACTCAGCAAACCGTACCCCGAGAGATATGAACCACGGGCCTTTGCGCAGTACAATGGCAGGAAGGGAAGTGTCGTTGAGCACGTGAGCAAGTTTATTGATACTCTTGGCCCTTATGCAGCAGACGAGGACTTATGTCTTTGGGAATTTTCCAAATCACTATGTGACCGAGCATACACCTAGTACATCGGCCTAAAGCTAGGATCCATCCCAACTTGGGATGACATGGTAGATGTACTTTGCACTAAATACTTCCATAGAGAAGAAACAGTAATGCTTGCAACCCTGCAAGCAACCAAGCAAAGAAATGGTGAGGATTTGATGGAATATATTAAAAGGTTCAAGGATATGATCATTGTGAAGAAAGAACATTGGTGGAAATGTGTATGACAAATATGATCAAGGAGTACAGGGCAGTCTTGGAAAACTTAGAAATCTCCCAATTTGCGCAGTTGTTGCAAAAAGCCAAGAAGACTGCCCAGTCGATGAAGCCAAGTTCCGACAAAAGAAACACTTCACAGGCTATGGCAGTATCCACTAGTGAACAAAGAAGGAAAACTGATGGAAGGGAATATGATACTCCCCCACCAATACCATGTACCCCAAAGGAGTTAGATGTGCTCCTAGACAAGTGGATAGCAGACGGAGTCTTTAAGCCTAATCAAGTTTCTAGAGAGCCCACAGAAGAAGAGCGGAAAGACCCACGCTTCTGCCGTTTGCACAACTACGTGCAACATCCTACCGCAGAATGTTGGGCGCTCCGTAGACTAGTACACTGTAGGATCAAAGAAGGGAATCTAGAACTATCTCAGCAGGAAGTTCAAAGAAACCCACTCCCAAACTACAAAGGGAAGGGTGTAGCAGCGGTAGTAATTTGTGCAGATCCAGGGGAGGACGAAGAAGAGAATCCAACCCTACCTACCGCAGCAATTACCACTTTACAAAAAAGCTCCAAATTCAAAAATTTGTTTGACCAATTAGGGCTTATGGCGAAAGAGCGAAGGATAGCCACAGAGGCCCTGGTGAGCATTGCCTCCGGGGCAGGAATAGATCAGCGGAAGTCGCAGATGACAGAGCCCTCCTACAGGAGTTGAGTGAAATCACTTTTAGTAATGAGGATATGGAGGTAGGGTACCCAGACCACAAAAGGCCCCTTTACTTAACAACATCCATAAATCAAATCCCTATCAAGAAAGCCTTGGTTGATATAGGTGCTTCTGTAAATCTCATTCCATTGAGCACTCTACAAGCGGCGGGAATTTCAGAAAGAAAGATTCAGGGGTGCCCAATGGAAGTGACAGGGTTCGGAGGAAGGGGCGAATACACCGCAAGCTGCATCTAACTGTGGTTAAAGGTGGGCCTCATAGCCTCTTTAGCTCGGTTCACGTGGTAAAGACGAAGGTCTCATATCATGTGCTTTTGGGGAGGCCATGGTTGCACAAACACCGATTAGTCTCATCCACCTATCACCAGTGCGTGAAGGGAAGGATGAATGGCAGAATGATACGCATAGCAGCAAATCCCTCGCCATTTGAGTAGGCAGAGGCTCATTTAGTAGAAACTATGTTCTACAACCAATGGGCACCATCTGGGAAAAGCTCAGTATTAAAGCCACGAGGCACCTTCATGCCTAAGTGGGAAGACATCCAAAGTGATCCAGAACCTTATCTAAGCGAGTTGCTATCACAAAAAAAAAAAAAAAGGAAGGAAGCACCCGCCGCAAAGTCAGATGACACACCACAATGTGTCAGAGTCCGGTGCCCTGATGGAAGGATTGTATACAAATTATGAAGGTGCGCGGAGCTCACGAGTGAAATACAAGAGGGCCCCAGACAAGAGTGGCAGCACAAGAGCCTAGTGTGTTGCGTGGCTCAAGAAAGCTCAGAGGAAGGAAGTAATGAAGAGAAAGATGAGGAAGTTGTGGCAGAAAATGATGTACAGGTTGTGGCAGAAGAAAAGTTAGAATAAATTAACCTGGGGTCCGACTCGCAGGAACCAAGGCCCATCTCAATCAGTTCAAGGTTGTCGAAAAAGGAAAATTCAGAATTGATACCGTTGCTGAAGGAATACAAGGATGTCTTCACATGGGATTATAGTGAAATGCCAGGGTTGGATCCGGGATTAGTAGTGCATACGCTGAATGTGGATCCTGAGGCCAAGCCAATGGCCCAGCCTGCCAGGATATTCCACTCCGAGATAGAAGGACAAATAGTCAAGAAGGTACAAAAATTGCTAGCCGTAGGATTTATTAAGCCCATTCAGCACCCGTGCTGGTTGTCCAACATAGTGCCAGTAAAGAAGAAGAACGGGCAGATAAGGTGTTGCGTAGATTTCAGAAATCTCAACAAGGTCTGCCCGAAAGATGAATTCCCACTACCAAACATGGATTTGCTGATAGATTCTACGGCAGGAAGTGTCATGTTTTCATTCATGGATGGATTCAGTGGGTACAATCAGATCAGGATGGCGCTAAAGGATGCAGAGAAAACTGCCTTCAGAACACCCATAGGCAACTTCTACTACACAGTGATGCCGTTTGGGTTGAAAAATGCAGGTGCAACTTATCAACGGACAATTACGGCTATATTTCACGACATGATGCATCAGGAACTAGAGGATTATGTGGATGACATAGTGGTAAAATCAAAGAAGCGAGAAGAACACGTCCAAGTGTTGAAGAAGGTATTTGAGAGGTGTAGAACTTTCAAACTAAGGATGAACCCTCTTAAATGCACGTTTGAAGTGTCCTCGAGGAAATTCTTGGGTTTCCTGGTTCACAGCAAAGGAATAAATGTGGACCCGGCCAAAACTACGGCCATAACAACCATGAAACCTCTAGCCACAATAAAGGAGTTGAAGAGTTTCTTGGGGAAGGTCTCATATATCCGAAGATTCATCCTTGGATTGGCATCAAATACTTCTGCTTTTGGCAAATTACTCAAGAAGGGACAAAGTTTTGAGTAGGGAGAAGCACAGCAGACGGCCTTCAAAAGGCTACAATAGATTATGATGAACCTCCCTACTGTGCAAGCCCCAATCCGCAAGAGGCCATTGTTGCTCTACCTAGCCACCAACCAATATGCCATAGGTGCATCGATCACCCAAGAGGATGGAGATGGCATTGAGCAACCAGTTTACTACATCAATCGTGCTCTAAAAGATACAGAAACTCGTTACCCAAGGGCAGAAAAGGCATGCCTGGCTATTGTGTATGCCTCGCAAAGGTTATGCCATTATTTCTTGGCTTACGAGGTGTGGCTGATGACTAAGTCTCATGCAATCAAAGCCTTGTTATGGCAACCGATTCTCTCTAGAAGAATATCCTAGTGGTTATTACAATTGTCACAGTATGACCTGAAAGCAGGAACTTCCAAGGCGGTAAAGAGCCAGGCTATAACATATTTGTTGGCACAGTTTCCAGGAGAAGAAGAATTCCCGCTAGATGATGAAGTCCTAGGAGAAGTAGCCATGGCAGAAGAAGTCAGAGAACAATGGGTGATGAAATTTGATGGGTCTTCTACCACCTAATCAGGAGGAGTGGGAGTAATTTGTATCATGAAGAAGACAAGGCTATGACATTATCATTCAAATTAGAATTCCTCTATTCAAACAACACGACAGAATATGAAGCCTATCTAACCAAGCTAGCCACGGCTCTCAAAATAGGAATCAAGCATCTAAGAGTAATGGGTGATTCGAACATAGTGGTCTGCCAGACCAAAGAGAGCTTCTCCTTAAAGGAACCTAGCCTAGCCCCATACAGAGCAATGGCCCAGAAGATGGAGGAAAAGTTTTCAACCTTTGAAATAAAGTATACTCCTAGGAACGAAAACCGGTTTGCAGATGCGCTGGCCGCATTAGGCTCACAAATAATTTTCAAAGGGGATAGCACTAGGATAGAAGTCAGCAAGAGAAAAGAGTTTATTATTAAAATGTTGAAGGAAAGGTTCTAGGAGGAATAGTGTGAAGGAGATTGGCGGATTTCCATAAGGGAGGCCTTGATGAAGGAAGAAGACGCTGCAAAGCTAAAGGTACTAAAAGACTACGCCCTGGTAAGAGGAGAATTGTACCACAGGATGCTAGGTGGGGTCTTGTCCAGATGCATAGGGCAGGAGGAGGCCCAAATAAAGTTAAAGGAAGTGCATGACAAGACTTGCGGATCCTACGGAGAGGTCAACCTTTACCGCAAACTCCAAAGGGCAGGCTTCTATTGGCCAACTATGGGTAAAGACGTAAATCAAGTCCAAACCCAATGCGAGACCTGCCAACTTGCAGCAAACAGAGAGGAAAGTTACACTATGTTCGTCAGCGAAGACTGGAGAAGTTCATTCACGCAGTACCTAACAGAAGGTATCTTGCCATAAAAGTACAATGAAAGATACAAGCTTAAGAGGTTGGCAACACGTTACTTTTTGCATAACGTAGTCCTTTTCAAAAAAGGGTATGATGGGGATCCCTTAAAATGTTTGGGTCCCGAGGAAGCGAAAGGGATGATAAAAGAAGTACACTTAGGAGAGTGTGGGGAACACCAAGGGAAGAAGAAGTTCCACAGATGCCTGCTACAAATGGGTTACTACTGGCCCACGATGAAGAAAGACACGGCAGAATTTGTGAAAAATTGCCACAGCTGCCAAGTACAGGCCAACTTGATTCATACTCATCCGCAGAACTTACACAGCATGGTCACCCTATGGCCCTTCCATACTTGGGGGCTTGATTTGGTGGGATCAGTTAATCCCCCATCGCGTGGGTACATATGGATCCTAGTGGCTACAGAATACTTCACCAAATGGGCAAAGGCAGTGACACTTCATAAAGCCACGGGAGGAGCAGTAGAAAACTTCATCAAAGAAAACATAATTGTGAAGTTTGGGGTACCCCACAGGATTATAAGTGACAATGGCACGCCCTTTGTCAACAGTGAAGTAAGGAAGATGCTGGAGTTCTACCAAGTCAAGCACCATCGTTCATCGTCCTATTACCCTCAAGGAAATGGGTAAGCAGAGGCGACAAACAAGACCCTCATAAAGATAATCAACAAAATGAGCCAAGAGTACACAGGAGGATGGGCTATGCATCTGCCAGACGCGCTCTGGGCCTATAGAAATTCGCCAAAGTCGGCCACAGGGTTTTCACCTTTTTCCTTAGTCTACGGGATAGAGGTGATGAACCCGGCAAAAGTAATGACTCCATCCTTGAGAGTTATGCACATGCGAGGGAAGGAAAAAGAAAAAGGAGGTCTTTATTGCAGAAAGGTATGAAGACCTAGAAGGGCTTGATGAAAGAAGGGAAAAGGCTCAAGAGCGCAGTCACAAATATAGACAAAGGATGACTGAAGCCTATGGTAGAATGACTAAAGAAAAAGTGTTCGCAGAAGGGCAACTCATGTTAAAGGTAGCAGACTACGTCAGGCGAGGCATGGCAGGAATATCTAAGTTTGCACCAAAATGGGAGGGACCTCTTGTGATAAGAGAGGCGCATCCAAGTGGGTATTACCGTCTGGCCCAAATGGATGGCAAGGACCTGATGGATCCCATCAATGGGAAGTGGCTAAAGTGTTATTATGCTTAAGAAAAAAAAAAGAGGTTATGAAGTTATCCCTTTCGTTTAATGAGTTTTATGTTTCCTTTTTTTTTTTTTTTTTTTTTCCCTTCAAGTGACTATGTCACAAAACAAGATTGTAACGTGCTTTCATGAAGTATGCAATGAAAAGTTACGAAGTATTATAAAAGCATTCTATGTCATAGCAATAGCAAAAGCAGTAACAAAGTGTAGCATCTTATAGTTACAAATCCAAATTGTGGCAGTCATATCAAACTTGCCAAATAAGTGCTATAGGAAAAAAAAATAAAGTGTACTAGATGGGGTAGTAAAAGAAGGAAAAAGAAAAAGAAAAGAAAAATGGAACCACATCATCATCAACGAAGTCCAGAAATAAGAGGCTGGTCTCCAAAACGACTAAATCCACCAATGCTGGAAAGAAGGTGCTCACGACGACCCTCCAAGTCTGCCACCTCCTTCCTCAGAGCCTCAATGCGTGTATCAATGGCATTAACAACAGGCTGAACCCTCCTCATGAAGAAGGCTCGAGCAATCTCACGAAGATGGTCCAGAATGAACTCCACAGCAAAGCCCACGCTAACAAGCTCCTGAACTGCAGCCCTCAATTGCAAGATCCTCTCGAGCAAGACAGTGTCAACAAAGTTATGCTGAATGTCATTCATCACACCCCCCAGCATCTTCAAAAAGTGCTCTCTGGCAGAATGGACAAGGCGGAATCCTTGCATAAAGTCACCACGGCTACTGTAGACCGCCTCCAGATGAGAAACATAATCCTTGGGAACTCTAAAGCATGGAAGTCTACATAGGGGGGCCCAGAACTCCAGAAGTCTACAAGATCAAGGTCATTAACCTCAGATTGATCAAAACGAGCAAAGAAGGTTGCGGCCTCACTCACAGGGTCTGAAACTGTGGCAGAACTGCTACCCACCTCAAACTGAGAAGGGGCAGTAGGGAGTGGACCTGTTAAGAAAACATGAAACATGGTGTGAGGAACCATGAGCTAGAAAGAACGAACTCACAATGAAGAAGTGAAGAAAAAGATGAGGGAAAGAAACACACCAGGACTTGTAAGAGTAGGGGCTATGGAAATGGCAAGAACTAGTGTTGTGGGAGTGACAGAAACTAACGCCGTAGGTACGACAGAAACTGGTGCTGAAAATATGGTAGAAACGGGTGCTACAGGTGCGGCAGGAGAAGTGGCTGTAGGCATCTCTATGAAACCTGGCTCCTCAAAGGTCTCTGCAATCAAAGGAATGGACATGCAAAGTAAAGGGAGACCGCAGCAAAAGGGTGACACAAATATATATGTACAAAGAAGAGATAACAAAAAAAAGGAGGGATGAGGGAACTTAACAAGATAAAGAGACACATACCCATGAATTCGGCCTCATGCTCAGCACTTTCCTCTTCCTCGGAATCAGAAACCCTCTTCTTCATGGTGGGCTCGTCATCAGGATCCTCAAGAACGTCCTCAGATCCCTCAAAAGACAAGTCTGCGTCAGGTCCACGTGTGGCAGAGCTTAGGATGGAAGAAGGGGTAACCACCAAAGAAGAACCATCCTTCACAGCCTAAGATAAAGCTGTGAAGGGATCACTAGTAGAGATAGCGAAAAGTGTGGCAGGAGAAGCAACCTCGGTCTAAATAACAACAGGAGGAATGGCTCCCTCTTGGGGAGTAAGTGTCTCAGCAGGAATAGGAGTAGTCTCACTAATTCTCTCCGTATAAGTAACCTCACCTATGGGTACTGGCTTAGTGGAAGGGATAGGAGCCTCAGCAGGAACTCCCTGTGCAGCAGCAGGAGGGGCAGGAGTTGCAGCCTCAAACACCACATCAACCTCATCAAAGAAACCTTCCATGGGTGTGCCTATGAAGGTAGAAAGCTCCTTAGCCGTGGAGTGATATACAGAGATAGGCTCAAGCTCATCCTAGAAGACATAAAAAAAAAAAATAAAAAATAAAAAATAAAAAATAAAAAAATGAGGAACAAAGAAATCCATGACTGGTAATGATGCTGAAAGGGAGATGAGATAACCAATGGCATATGGCAGAGGAAACATGTGCAAAAGAGAAGAAAAAGTAGGAAGAAAGGAAGGAGACATGCCTCAAACTCGGGCTCGTCAAGTAATATACGGGTGATAGATACATCCGCCTTGTGCTTAAACTGCAAAAGAAAAGAAAGCAGAAGACAAAGATGAAGAGTTGAGTTAACAAGTGTATGAGGGTTAACCGCAGGAAAGCCCTATGTATATAAATAAAATTATTAAAAAAAAAAAAAAAAAAAAAAAGCCAAAGTTAGAGATAACATACTTTCCGCTTAGTGGTGGTGGACGCAGGAGGAGGAGAGATCTTTCTCTTACTGCCTCTTGTCCTACTGGAAGGAGGAGCATCGGTAGATAGCCGCGAAGCAGTGAACTTAGACTTGCTAGCAGTGGGGCACACGCTAGAACGGGTACGGGCAGAAGAAAGAGGAGAGCCCTCTAAAACTATATTGCCTATGAGAGGGAGGCCACTCTCAAAAGGTACAACGTCTAAGCAAGCCTTTGAAGAATCATCACCCTTTTTGGCAGACTTAGGCTTGGCAGAACCTTTCTTACCTGGCACAGGAATGTTTATCACCTTTACTTTCTTCTCCCAGCCCGCAGGATAGTCACCGGCATGCCAAAACCACCCTCTATCCTTCTCAACCCACTCAAAAATGGCAGACCAACTCTGCTTCCTAGCATATGCCAACACAGATTTAGAGGGTAGAAGCAACCGAGGGTTGGCTAAAATGACCACACTAAGCCCATCAGGAGGAATAAGAGAAAAACCACGGCTACCCATCAATTCCTACTCAAATGAAGTCATCACAGCCTACCAGTATCCGTGCATAGCAGGAGTACAATTGCCCTTTCTCTACAAGCCTAGGATAGTAACCGCAGTGAAATGCTTGCTCCAAAACTCAAAGGCAACATGCTGTAGGAATGGTCGAACGGAAGTGGGAGACTCCATAAGAGAAGAAAGGTCATCAGGAATATCCTGATCTAGCCCAAACTGTCTTTTCACCCTGTTAGCAAGATAGTACACAAACCTAATGCCCTCGTCAGCCAGATAAGGCAACCACCCAGCGTTGGTGGCTGCCAAGTAAGTAATCCCCCTCTCCTCGAAGCTGGTCAATGGGGTGGTGGTCCAAGCAGGGTCAACAAATGGACCCATAACAGAATCTGCGCATGTGTAACCTGTACCTAAGTTCTTGTATACTCTCCAAGAAAACCCAACTCCTTTATCAAAAAACTCAACAGCAGGATGATCAATTGGCTTTAAACTAACCCAACGGAAAGTCAAACTCAAATCTACCACAGAAATCGGTAATGACTCTTGGGTATAACTGATACTTCTCCTTAGCAAAACGGACAAGCCTACACTTTGCCAAGTGCTTGACACAATGCTCATACAACAAGTGCTGTAGAATAGTACTGTAAACAGAAGAAGTGACTATGTGGCAAAAGCTTGCCTGATTCTCATCGCTCCACAGATTGTTTAACTGAACATACAAATGTCCCAAGAACATGGGAACTAACGGTAGACTTATCCCAGCAGATATCTTAATAGGTAATCAAAAATATAAAGGCTTCACAACATAGTGGGGATGAGAGCCAAAGATAAACTTACAAAGCCAGAACGTGATAAAGGCCACACGGCGAGCAGCAACGGAGATCTTGGAAGAAGAACCAACCCAAAATGACAACTTCGCATTGCCACTCATCTTTTTCTTCAACTCGGCCTTCACAGCCTCTTCTTCCGAAGAAAGCTCTAAAGCACCAGGATCAACATCACCAAGGATGGGCAAAAGCAACTGATTTGCTACATCTTCCAAAGTCACGGTGATCTCACTGCAGGAGAAAAAGAAAGTGTGAGTGGTGGTACACCACCAACGGACCAAATGGCGGAGGTTGAAGAGGTCCCTATAGTTAGATAAACAGCGGGATGAAACAATAGCCTTCAATACACTGGCTTGCTGTAGCAACCCCATGAAGCCCGTGTCAGACAACTCCCTATCCACCCATTCCTTCCAACCCAAAGCGGTGCTCGATCCAACTTCGAAGTGAATGGGCACGGGGAGTGAAGTACCTTGGCGGATGACGAGGTCAGGAATCGAGGAAGCCAACGGAGCCCAAGAAACGTCTGTATTGCGACAGCAAAGAGCAAGCCACACACGGCCCGGCAGCGGTGGCGTGTAATCACCAGGAACTTTTGGGAAATAGGCATGGATATCGTACCAAGGATCTATAAGGGGAGCTCACTCACTATCAAGGGCACGCTGCGCTTCCTCCTCGTCGGAATGGTCTGATTCGCCTACATCGCGTGCAGCGTGAGGATCGAAGACAATCTCTTTTCCCTTACGGTGAGAAGAACTTTGGCCTTTCGCCAACGTCATGATGTAGCGGTTGATCGGAGTAAACGGATGAAAGTGTTTGAGAGGGAGAACACGGTGAAGAAAGGGAAATGAAGAAAGTGTTTATGTTGGAAAGGGAGAAAGTGTTTGTGTTTGGAATGTGAAAGGAATTTCTCTTAAATACCAACGTCATTAACACTAGCACGAAAGGATGCGACGGGTCAGCCATCGGATAAGGGATGGAATTAATGAAGCGGCGGCTGCATTTCAGAATAACTGCTAAACTAGGAAATTCGAAGAGACAACAATGTTCATGGCAAGAAAAATATATACATATGTATAGGTTAGGGTCCACTATTTGAAAAAGCCCGCAAAGAAAAAGAAGAAGAAAAGACAGAAAGGACAGGAAAGTCTTTTATTCACATATGAACTGCAGGAACGCTTCATATGCTCAAGGGGCTAAATGTTGATGCTCATTTTGGGAAGCCCAGTAAAATGAAGAAGCCCAGTAACATGGGCAGAAAAGAGTTAGTAATTGGATAGAAAAATCATTAAGCCCAAGCGGCAGGAATAATGGATCATAGGCCCATAAAATAAACAAATGGGCCTTGAGGAAGCAAACTGGCCTAAAGGAGCTCGGAGAGAGAGAAGTAGCAAACCCATGGGCAGTATGTGATGTAGAAAAGTGAGAATGGGCCACAGCAAGCCCGAAGTAATGTAAGTAAAAAAAGTAAGGGGTTGATGGAAAGTCTATAAGCCCCAATGATGGAGGATAAAGTAATTGGGCTAGGGAAGCCCAAAGAAGTTAGTAAAAGCTTATGGGAACGCAGAATTAGAAAGGGCTGAGGATGCCCAAGGAAAGTAAATGGGCCAAGGATGCCCAAAAGGAAATAAATGGGACACAGGAGCCCGCAAGTAATGTAATAAAAAGCCCAGTGACCATACTGAGTCATTGAAAGAAGAATAAGCAGCAGGCCTAAAGAAGCCTAGCAAGCTTGGGTCAAATGGCATCACAGCAGGAATGGCAGAGTAATGCAACAGGAAATGGTAGCAAAACTATAAAAAGGAGCAAAAGAGTGGGCTGAAGAAAGAAAAACCCACAATCAAACAAAGTCCAGCCCCTAAGAGGAGCAAAGAAAGGGAAATCAGAAAACAGCTCACGCCATAAGAAGTCAAGGATGGATGGCAAAATGTGCATACTAGCCTCCAAGACCACAGCGAACACATGAGCAGCAGGCAGGTTTTGGACATACACAGAAGTGAAGCACGCACATGGCCTAAACATCACCAGCCTGTACCCGGCCAATACAAGAAGTGGTAGGTCATGGGTTAGAGGTAAGAGGGCATGGTCTGACGGTAGGGAGAGGGAAAAACCTATTTTGGGGTTCCTGCTCAGGCTCTTTTGGGGGAAACGTCCTGTTGGGATGACATACCGCCCAAAAGAAGCAAGGGTGAGTTGAAACCACTAAGTGCATGCCATGAGGGATAGGGAGAGAGAGAGCACCCACACCGTAGCAGGTAAAAGTGTCACGGCAAACAAACAAACAAAATAGTCTTCTTTGTCTGGTGATGGGGAGTGGCACAGCCAGCATAGGTGAGTGGTGGTGGCTGGGCAACTGACAAACCAATGGTGGTCGGCAAGGACACTCAGACCAGACAAAGGTAGTTAAAGGCTAAAATAGTAAAAGCTAGTCACGGCAGGCATTATATAAAGGACCCTTGCCGTGCACAGCGGAGGAAGACGAACACAGTAATAGGAACTTCTAGGAGAATCACAACAAATAAGCAAGCACTGAGAAAGAAAACGAAAAGAAAAGAAAGAAAGAACAAAAACAGAGAGCATAGAATGGCAAGCATGCACCAGTAAGTTGATCCCCTCTCTCCCTCTAAAGCCCTGCTCTCTGCTAAAGGCAAAAGATTCTTATGGGCACGGGCCATTTAGCCCCGTTCCCTCAAAGCAATTAATTTCTTTCAAGGGAGATTATTTGCATTGAGGAAATGGTTCCCTTTTTGGTTTTGGCCTTGTAATATAATTTGGCACGGTAGACTGATATTTCCCTCTTTGATTCAACAAACTCATTACTCTTTCTTCCCCACTTATTTCTACTATTTCATGCACGGGGCGTCTTTTGTCACTCCCCTTTATTTATTATGTCTAAATAGTGAATGCATTTCTTTTGTTATCTTTATTACATCTGCCTGCCATAACTCTCCTATAGCAACTCCGCCTATCATGGGCATGTGATCAAAGCTTTGGCAAATGGGACACAGTTTGTGCACAAGCCGGACCAATTTTGAGTTATATTTGGCCCGGTCCCCAATCCAGAACACTTGGGCCCAGTATAACAGGAGGCAGCCTAGCCCACCATTACAAAAACGCCCACCACAAAGATTATAATCTCCAAATTTCTATCATTCAACTTCAAGAAATGAATTAAGAAACAAAAAGTTTTATTGTCTATACTACTATTTAAGGGGCTTCCCCTTTTTGAGATCCTCAATTTAGATACCCAAAATACCCTCAGATTCATCCGTTTCTAAGACTTAAATCATAGGGTTAGACATGTAAATTAGTAATTTAAAAACTCCTAATTTTTAGCTAAATTAAAAATAAATAAATAAATAAACAGTTTTTTATCCCATTTTCATATTTCTCTCTCACGTTAGTTGTCAAGTACTAATACAACTTCTTTTTTTCGAAAAAAATATATAAAATAAAATTGTTTTTTTTTTCCACAAAAGTACCAATTTTTTTTATCCCTAAACTGTTTTTTTTTTTTTTCCATCTCCATATTTCTCTCTCATATTAGTAGTCAAGTACTAATACAACTTCTTCTTAAAAAAATAAAATTAAAAATTAAAAAAAAAAAACATGCAAATTCAAAAAATAAAAGGTCTCATCGCACGTGCGAAGCGCGTGTGACGAGACTAATTTGTTATTAATCTTTGAACTTTACTCCTCCCAACCAAAAAAAAACCTATTGGTATTTCCATTTTCTTCTTTCTTTTTTGGTTAAGAAATTAAGATGGAAGTCAAAAGTATGCTTGATTTGGAGGACTACTATAAAAGTGTAGCATGCTAGTTCTAATTGTACAAGAAAAACTCTTTGTTGATTTTCAGCGGAAAACTTTGGGTTACCGTATCTTAGTGCTTTTCTGGACTCTGTGGGTTCAAACTTTAGCCACGGAGCCAATTTTGCAACTGTTGCATCATCAATCGGACCTCAGGATATGCCAATTGCACTGGGTGGAAATAGTCCCATTTCATTAGACGTGCAGTTTGCCCAATTCTCAGATTTTCATAGAAGATCCCAAATATTGAGAAAACAAGGTGACTCCCATGTTTCTTTTCTTTTTTGATACAAGATAGAAATTATATTATAACATAATTTAAATGTATATGTGTATGATGCTCTCTCTTGAAGACTTGAACCCTAGCCCTTGGCCCCCACACTTCACAAACACTTACACTTGTGGAATGATCACAGCACCAAAGGCGCGCAGTGGTCATGTTTCTTTTTCTTAGATGTATCATTTTTGTGCAAAAACTTTGATTATCATATTGGTGTTGAAAATGAAATGTGAAAGTTGTTTCAATAAAATTCTGGCACAGGAGGGGTCTTTGAGAAATTGTTACCCAAGGAGGATTATTTTTCTCAAGCTCTGTACACATTTGACATTGGCCAAAATGATCTTACTGCTGGTTACAAAAAAAACTTGACCACTGAACAAATTAAGGCATATGTTCCTGATGTAATGGGCCAATTCTCAGATATCATTAAGGTACTACAAATTCACAACAATCACTTCAAATTTTTTTTTTTTTTTTTTTTTTTTTTTTTTTTGGGTTCAAGTGTGAGAATGGCTTACAAGTTACATGCAGAAAATATATGGTGAAGGTGGAAGAATATTTTGGGTACACAACGCCGGCCCATTGGTCTGCCTTCCATATTTTTTGGACCGATTTCTTATTACAGCGGGCCAAATGGATAAATATGGCTGCGCCAGCCCATTCAATGAGGCAGCCCAATATTTGAATCTCAAATTAAAAGAAGCCCTAGCCCAACTCAGGAAGGATCTTACAGAGGCAAGAATCACCTATGTTGATATCTACTCAGTGAAGTACACCCTCATTACCCAAGCCAAAAAATACGGTACATCCTTGCATCCTTTTTACAGGAGTGGATTTGATTGATTTGACTTGAAAAATAACTTTCTGGGCTAATGGAAATTCGTAAAATTATTTATGTTTATCATTTAAATAAATCATACAATTCATCAAGATTTTTTTATAAGTCATATAATTCATTAAATAGGTAATGTGACTAAAAATACATGTAGATAATTTTATCAAGAAAAATGTTAAAATTATAAACTATTTTTACAAGATTTTTTTTATAAACAATTGATGTAGTAAGTAGTTATTGATGAGTAAAAAAATGATGTTAGTGATAGGTCCAGATTAGAACCAGTAAGATATTTTTATTTTTATGGAAGAATCAGTAAAAATTTGTCATATAAATAGTTTTTAAAAAATATTATAAAATAGTTTATGGTAGTAACATTACATCTTTTTTTATTAATCGTAATGTAATGAGTTTAAGGAATTTTTCCTCCAAACCTTGAAAATCTATATTTTGGAGAGAAATTTTTTCATCTGAATTTTTTTTCTTCTTGTTGAATTTGAAGGATTCGAGAAGCCTTTTATTGTATGTTGTGGCCATGGTGGGAAATATAATTACAACTTGAAGAACTACTGTGGGTCGAAGAAGACAGTAGGTGGCAAAGAGATTGTGATTTTAAATACATGCAAAGACCTATCGGTTCGGGTTAATTGGGATGGGACTCATTTCACGGAGGCCGCTAACAAATGGGTATTCAACCAAATAACTAGTGGCTCATTTACAGACCCACCTATTTCATTGGATATGGCTTGTCAAAGAATGGACCACTAATAAACATTCTCTCTCTTTTTCTTTTAAATATATATATATATATTTTCTCTCTCTCTGTCTCTCTCTCTCTCTCTCTCTTTTTGGGATCAAAGAAACCTCTTTCTTAGCCATTTTATTTTGTACTAGTTTTTGAGTACGTGCGTGTTTTTTTTAGAATCAAAGAAACCTCTTTCATAGCCATTTTATTTTGTATTAGCCTCTGAGCACACACTCACGGGCGTGCTCAAAGGCTCTTAATTTTTATTTTTGTAAATATTAATTTTCATTCATCATAATTTGAAGTTTTTGCATTTTTTACTCACAAAAATTTCTAGGGAAGTCAAAGAGTCCTAAAAAAAATTTGAGTAGCACGTGCTTAGAAGTTTTTCTATTTTTTGGGTAGCATGCGCTCAGAAGCTTTTCTATTTTTTGGGAACAAAATTTTTAGATGCTAAAGGTTGTCACGTTGTCAACTTTTTTTTTTTTAATTTTTTTAAAAAATGGTAGTTATGAGGTTATATTTAATGGTGACCACTTAGTACACAACCAAAACTAAAGTTTAAAATGCTAAAAACTTACGTTGTTAACTTTTTTATTTATTTAATTTTTTTATATTAAATGGTAGATATGTAGTTATATTTAATTCTAAAAGATAGGCACATAGTATACATCCATAACTAAAGTTTAGGATGCTTTAAAAAGCCCAAAAAAAATTTTTAAAAAAAAATACTAAGAAAGGCTCTCAACATTAGCATCTACTATTAAATCACCAATTAATCCTTTAATTTAAAAAATGTATTTTCTTTTTAAAAAATTGTTGTGAAAGGCACAACAAAGGACAATATTAAATTTCATATAAAATAGATGAGATTGAGAAAAATGAAGCCAAAATTTAACGCTTTCAATTAATTGAAAATGTAGTGTTACACTGATAAATATAGGCATTGGTAGGATATTTACAAAAAATGGTCTTTACAACCACTTGATAGATTGACTACCACTTTATGTGAGCCTTGAATCGTACAATATTTTGGTAAAGACTTTAACCCGAATTCATCTAATGTGCCTACAATGCAATCTAACAAAATTGTTGAGATGTCACCCTTAAAAAAGACAAAAAATAATAGTAAGGCTTAAATATAAGAAAAACAACAAACATCAAAAAGAAAAAGAATAGAAGGAAGAGAGAGCACCACTTAGAATACATTCAAAAAGACTGTAAAATTCATAAACACAATTCTTAACACAAAGAATAGTGAAACCAAAACATACATAAAATGAGGTTAAATTAACGGTTTATTCATGGAAATTTTAGACTCTGTAATACTTGGAGTAAAAAAAATAATTACTTATTTAGATTATTTTACAATTTATAACTAATCAAACCGATCATAATGAATTGTATTTCTATTTCTCTGTCAGTGTATACTGTCTACCACTACATGCCCTTTAACTTGCTTTCACAATTCATTATTTAAAATATTCACTACTTTAATTAATTACTCATCAAACAAACCAATTTTTTTTTTTTTTTTTTTTTTAAGATTAGATAAGATAATGATATGGAAAGGATAATGAAAACAAAATACAGCAAAGCAAATACAGAAAAAGCAACTCGTAAAAATAAAAGCAAACGTCCGTAGGTTCCCTCCTTGCAGCAAAGAAAAACAAACGTAATACTAAGCTTTTAGAAACAATGAAGAAAAGATAATAAAGAAAAGGCAAAGTAGTAACGTACCAAATTCAACATAAACCAACTGTGAAAATCTCATTAATAGACAGGTTGTCGTGGCTGTGATTAAAAAGTATTAGAATGCTTTCGATTTATTTATTTTTAAATAAATAAATCAAAATAGAAAGAGCAATATAAATTGACATGCACATACCATTAAGCAAGAGCAAATAGAAAAGATGATGATAATGGTGGAAAGAAGATTAACACATAATTGAGAGAATTGAGGAAGAAACAAACTGAGTTTGAAAACCAATGAGTGTGGTCCTATTTTGTAGATAGTGTTTATGTGGTAGTTAAAGAAGTACTTTTACCAAATTTTACTTCTACTTAACCCTAGGGTGTAGGGGTATTCTGAACCTAATTAAAAAAAAATATATATATATTATTTGAAAGAATCTTTAAAAAAATAAAAAAGCAGTTTTATCCATTCACATTAGAAAAAGAAAAGACATGAGGGAGAAATTTACGCTCTGTTTGTTTTGATGTAAAATATTTACAGGAAAATATTTTCATATTTTACGGTGTTTGTTTTATAGTAAAACATTTAGTTAAAAGTAAAATTTTTTCAGTCAAACAACACAACTAAGGCAAATAAGTGTAAAATGTTTTACACTTAAAAAATTGGTAAAATATTTTACATTTGCTGCTGTCTCTCTCAACAGTCCCGATCAGCCCCTCTCTCACTCTTTCACGCTCTTTCAGTTTCTCTCCACAACCCAGCCCACCCTCACTCATCTCCCTCCCATCACCGGCTCTACCTTCTCCGGCAGTCCCTTGAGACTTTTGACTCTCAACATCAATGTTCCCGACGTGAGCAAAGGCGATGCAGATCGATGACCACTACCCCTTTTATGGTGCAGATCGGTGATAATGTCGGTAGTGGGGAGGGTCGTCGTTAGATTTGAGTGCCGGTGTCTCTCTCTCGATGGTGGGGTGGGTCGTCAATGATGGGTTTTGGTGGGCTGGTTTTGGTGTTTTCAGGTCTGGTTTTGAGTTTGGCGATTGGTTTTTGGTGGCCGGAACTGCTATAATTGTAGTGGTTTGTGGGTTTTGATGGTGGCTGAATAAGGGTGGGTTTCATTGATCTTTGATTTTTGAATTTTTGTTTTCATTTGGTTTTGTTGCTTTCTGTTGGTGGTTGTTGTTGTGGTGGTGTGGCCGTGTGAGTGGTGGTGTTTAGTCACTAGATTTTGGTGGTAGTGGGGTGGTGGTGGCTATTTTTTTTTTTCCTCTTTCCAATTTGGATTTTAGGTGGTTAGTAGTGGCGGTGGTGCTTGTATGTGGTGGCTGGTGGCTGTTTACATTTTCAAATGTCTAATCTTGCCAAACACTTGAAAATGTTTTCAATGAAAATATTTTACGGTAAAATTTTTTACATGTAAAATATTTTACATTTGAAAATATTTTACATCGAAACAAACAGAGCGTTAGGAGGAAAAAAAAAAAAAAAAAAAAAAAACATGAGGGAGAAATTTAGGAGCAGCTTTATCCCTTCGCATTAGAAAAAGAGATTATGGGAAAAAAGAAGAAGCAAAGAGACGTGAGAGAGTAACGTGCAAAATGCAAACTGTTTTTTTTTTTTTTTTTATATAAATTTAGCTAAAATTTAGGAGTTTTAAATTAGCAATTTTATATATATTTATATATATATATATAACTCTATTATTTAAGCTTTACAAACTGGTAAATTTTAGGGTATTTTGAGCATCAAAATTAAAGATACCAAATAAGAGAAGCTCTTTAAATAGTAATATAGATAATAAATAATAAATAAAAACACTAACGTGAGAAAGAATTGTTGAGGTGAGAGAAATGTGGTTAGAAAAAACTAAAATTTTAAATTTAGCTAAAATTTAGGAGTTTTAAAAATAGTAATTTTACATATCTAACCGTATTATTTAAGTTTTACAAACTTGTAAATTTGAGGGTATTTTGGGCATCAAAATTGAGGATCCCAAACAGGAGAAGCCCCTTAAATAGCAGTATAGAATTATGAAAAAAAAAAAAAAGATGAGCAAAGAGACATGAGGGAGTAACGTGCAAAGTGCAAACTGTTATTTAAGCTTTACAAACTGGTAAACTTGAGGGTATTTTAAGCATCAAAATTGAGGATAGCAAAGAGGGAAAACCCTTAAATACTAGTATAGATATAACTTTGCACAAGACAAGAAAGGAGGGGACATCCTTTTGATATGGGGTCGTGTATATAGGGCTGTAAATAAACCATACTATTTATAAATAGTTCAAGCTCAACTTGAGAAAAGGTTTGTTTATGTTCGTTTGTTTAGAAAACAACCCAAGTTCAAGCCTTAAGTTTAAGCTCGATTATTAAACGAACTAAGCTGAAATATAATAATGAATTCATGAACAAACTCGTGAATATGATAGCTCGATTAAATTATATGTAATATTATATTTTTATACTTATACTTGTCTAAAAATAAATTTATATAGACTTGAAATTGGATTGTAATAAAAAAAAAAAGGATTGTAAAAGTTTGTCAATAAGTTCATATGAAATTAATTTATTATTTGTAGATTATTGATGATATAAATAGTGATCTATTTGTAGTAAAAATTTATAGAATTTTGTTAAGATAAAACATTTTAGACATGGTTTCACAATATATAGGAAAAAAAATTAAGTTAATCAAGTAGCTCGTCAACAAGCTTGAGCTTGCTTGACAAGAAAATGAGCCAAGCTTGAACATAAAATCTTGTTTGGTGATGAGCTCGAGCTTAACTTGTGTTCAAAAAGAATAAAATAAATGAACAAATTTGAATTTTTAATACTCGGCTCGGCTCGTTTACAACCCTAATCATGGTGTAAGATTGAGTTATTGTGACCATTTTTGGCGAAGACTAGCATTCAGGCATTCATCCTTGTCTTCCTTTCTCTTTTTCTTTTTTGGCTAAATAAACTTTTTTTTTTAAATCCATTTGGCTATGTAAACTCAAGTTACTTGCATGTTAGAGGCATATTGTAATCCGTAGTCTTTTTCACCAAATATCTTTTATGCTCTGTTTGGATGTTTAAAAAAGGAGGGGGAGTAGAGTAAAGGGAGGGAGAGTAATTCAATTATCTTGTTTGAAAGTTTTTTAAGGAATGAGGGGGAGGGGTTTGGACTACCTCTAATCCCTCATTTTTAATTCCCCCAAATTGGAGAGATTTGGAAGGAGAGTAGAGTAGATAAATTATTGACCAAATGAATTCTCCAATTTACCATTTCTAAATTAACAAAACTACAAACCGATTATATAAAATAAATTCACGTTATTTCTCTCATCAGACTCAAATTTCTCTCAACTCTCTCAGCCTTTTGCTTCATCTTCTCCAACTTCTCCCTCTCCATTTTCTTCACACAAATAAACAATCTAGTCAGTTGATCAAGCTAAACAAACAACAAAGAAAGTTAGTTGCATAAACAAAACTGAATTGGTAGAAACCGTTTGGCTACTGAGAAAACTGTGTGAAAGGAAACTATAAGACAATCCATATAGAACGCTGAATCTAACTATTCTTTTTTTCTTTTCTTTTCTTTTTTTGAGGTAAGAAGATAGAATATCATTAATGTAACAAAACAATTACATTGTATATGCCCTATTTAAGCAGTCCGAAAACAGGGGAAGAAAGAAAGTCTAATACAAGCTTAAAACATTGAGTTCCCAAACCACCCTAAGCTCTAAGCAGCCACACCCATGGCTCAGCTGTGTAGTTGTGCTGCCATAAACGTCTGGTACTCCTGTAGGAAGCCGAGAGCCCCACTCAAAATTTCTTTTGGATGGGTTTGGATATTTTCAAAATAATACTTATTCCTTGCGTTCCATATTGCCCAACTTATCACTACCCACCTTTCCAACTCCACTACAGAGAGTTTTTCTACCCATGCCCTAAAGAGAAAGAAGAAATCACAGCAATTGATTGCAAAAGTAAAAACAAATTGGTTGAAACTGTTTGGTAGCTGAGAAAACTTCGTGAAAGGAAAATATGAGATAATCCATAGAACGATGAATCTCGTTATTCTAGCGTTGTTTGTGAGTGCCAAAATTAGCATAAAAATTACAAAAATCTGAAGAAAAAATAGATACGTCTCAGAAAGCGTAGGAAAATAAAATCTGATCTTACTCTCAATCTTTTTTTTTTTTAATTAAAAAAAAAAGCATTTAATATTTATATTGTCTTTTTTTTCTTGATTTTTTTTTCCTCAGCATCCAAACATTTTTTTCTTATTTTAATTATTATCAATTAAGGATGGTTTTTTTTAGTATATAAAAAAGCAAAAAAAATATTTAATCATAGACCAATGTTGATTATTTAATTCACATCAGAAAAAAATATTATCAAAAAAAAAATTTATTATTAATTAAAATTTTTTTTTTTTGCATCGTTTAAGATGTAAAATTAATAATTAAGTTTATGTCATAAATGGAAAGAGATCTTTTACATTTTACTGTAATCTCATCCGGCCAAGAAGCAAGTCTGATTTTGCTATAAAGATTAGTACATAGGTACCACAACATGTAAAAGATATAGAAACTTATAAAACTAGCCGACTAAATAAAAAATTTATTTTGCTTTTGTACATTACATGTAGGGGAAGCCAAAACTAACTAATAAAGATTTTTTTTTTTTTTTCCGGTACACGTAACATGTAAAAAGAGTTAAAAGCTAGATAGATTAGGATAAATATTGAGTGGATAATAATAAGTCAATCAGTTTCAAGGAAGTGTGATTTTTGTTGTGTTCCTAACATTTTTTTTTTTTTTAAATACCAATTTTTATTGTTTAAACTTTAAAATTTTGTGACAGATCTATTATTTTTTGTGTCCCCAGCATTTTATTTTCAAAAAAAAAAAAAAAATACTAATTTTTATTGTTTAAAATTTTGTGACAGATTTATTATTTTTTTGCTAAGTGAAAAGCCCTTAATTGAGGGCCTTCTTTCATTTGCTATAATAATTATTAATTAGTACACAAGCACCACAACGTGTAAAAGATATAGAAACTTATAAAAATAGCTGACTAAAAAAATAAAAAATTATTTTTCTTTTGTACTGTGGGTACCCGAGGACCGGGGATGAAGTTGAAGTTGAAGGGTCGCAGCATTGGCCCGAGAACCGAGGATGAAGTTGAAGGGTCGCAGCTCTGACGTGGGGCTGCTGCAAGCCACAGATCCGAGGAAGGAAGCCGCCTGAGGAGGAGAAGCAGTGAATCATGATACTATGGTATTTTAAGTGGGAGCTGGGATCTGAAAAGAGTTAAGGTCAATAGGCAGTAGGGAAGCTTCTGGCCTAATGTAGCCTGTTGCGTCCGCATTAAATTGAAGACAACAGCTTTATCAGCCGCATTAATGAGGAAGTGACTTGAACAGTGTAAGTCACAGCTAAGCAGATTCCCTCCACCATCTACTTCAGATGTGAAAGGTAGCAAGTGTCAAGGAAGGAGGGAGGATAGGTAAAAATGGATGGTTAAGATGTGATGAGGTAGAGGTATATAAGGGAAGGAGAGGACATTGAAAAGGGGATCAGAGAAAATAAAGAGAAAAACAGTAAGAAGAATAAGGGAAGAAGAGAGTGAACAGTACTACTTTTTATACAAATACAATCTCCTCGGGAGCACTTGTGTAGAGCTTGGTGCTCGTTTGTTCCTGAATATAAACCTGATTCTGCCTTATTGTGTCCTCGGGCAGAGCCCATTGTTTTTGTTCTTACCTTCCTCTTACAAATTTTATTGGCTTGGGCCAGATTTAAAAGGCACAGCCCATTACTCTAAGTGGGCCTGCAGCAACGAATCTTTGGGGCCCTACATGTACAATACATGTTGGGAAGCCAAAACTAACTAATAAAGAACTTTTTTCCGTACACATAACATGTAATAAAAATAGTTAAAAAAATAGTTAAAAGCCAGATAGATTAGGACAAGCATTGAGTGGATATCAATTAGTCAGTCAGTTTCAAGGAAGTGTGATTTTTGTTGTGTCTCTAGTATTTTTTTTTTTTTAATAAAAAAAATACTAATTTTTATTGTTTAAAATTTTTGTGACATATCTATTATTTTTTTGCTAAGTGAAAGCCCTTAATAGTCGGGGCCTTCTTCCATTTAAAAGCCTTAGGTGATTGCCTTAGTAGCTTATATGGTTGAGCCGCCCCCTGACATTTTTTTAAAAATTTTTTATTTATTTTTATATAATATGGAAATTGAAAAATTCTACTCTAACCTAATCTAAGTGTATATGAGTGTTGTGGCGGGAAAGGTTGCAAGCCCACTTCGGAGTTGGGCTGAGAAAATGAGAAGGCCCATCCTATGCTCGGTCAGAGGATGAGCGAATTATGAAAAGGCCTAACGCCCAAGTCCATGACTCGACTGAGGACGCGATGATGAACGAAGATGAGCATACATCCAAACATCTAACTGACGTCATGCACAAGTTACTAAGCAATCTTCTCAATGCCAAAAGGTTGGGTTCTACTCCGATAACCGATTTGATAGGCAAGAACAGTGCTATAGACCCAAATGGACACTTTAGACCCCTGATTCGGTGGGTCCCACACACGTGTGAGAGATTCTGCCATCATGGAGACTCCACCAACAAGAGAGTATGAAAGGGGAAGGAGGCTATGGTGGAAGAAGTTAGAAAAATTGGGGTGAGAAATATGAGGTCTCAATTCTAGGGAACTAAGATTCTACTTGGGACTCAGATTCTACTTGGGACTCAGAAAGGGAAATTCGACAAGGGGATGGTGTCCTCGGTCGGAATTACAGGACACAGTTAAAGATTAATTGGAAGGCCCAGCCAATCATAGTACCAAACCACTCTTGGGATCTCCCATTGTGGGCCTAGAACACCATTAGATAACAAATAAGTTGAGGGGTTAAGCCCAAACCACCAGCGCAAGTTTTTGGGCTCTGATCCCCACAAGTGTGAAACTCTTTTTTGGAGACTTGAATCTCGATCTTTGCCCCCCATACCCTACAAGAACTTTATACTCATATACTTGTAAGGAATTTGGGGAAATCACACTTCACTCCCCCTAAACTATACGTTTATACCTTAATTATACTTTACACGTTAAAATTTCAAAATGCACAATTACTACCTAAATTATAACTCCTGTTTCACTTTCCTGATGTTTTTAATATTGTTTTAGACTCTGTTTCAGTTTGTCCATTGAAATTGAATATTTCGATACCTGTATACCATTTTTGAGGTTATCAGATATTTTACAAATGATATAAAATTATAAATTTAGTATAATTTTAAGAAAATAAATCTCAATAAAATGTGTATATTGTTATTAACTAAAATTTATTAATTTTTTTTTTTGTTGGTAATAAATCTAACATTGGGGAGTCTTTTGGCTGAATATTGCAGAAAATCATGTTTATTTGTGATATGGGTACTATTCAACGTTATTTGGGAAATTGAGGAAAGAGAGTGAATTTCGGCAATGGTGTTGCTGAAATTCTAACAAAAGTATGAGAGAGAAAATATAAGTGATGTGATGGGAGGAGGGAGAAAAAATTTGAATTTCGGTAATCTCATTATCAAAATTTGAAGTGCTCGAAGTGTTAGGCGGAGTGCTCGAAAGGGAAACCAATTGTGGCAACCAAGTTGCCGAAAACTTGGGGAGAAATTTAATATTAATTTAGGCAATGAAGTTGACGAAAATGAGGGTAAAAGGAAAAGAAGATTTAGGCCGAAAAATGAAGGGGAAAAAAAATTGTGGCAATTGATTTATGGCAATGGAATTGCCGAAATGTGAGGAAAAAAAAATAGTAGCAATTGATTTATGGCAATGTTGTTGCCGAAATGGAAGGAAAAAAAAAAGTGGCAATTGATTTGTGGCAATGTTGTTGCTGGAGTGAAAGGAAAAAAAAAAAAAAAGAATTGTGGTAATGGAGTTGCCGAAAATTGGAGAGAGAGAAAGAGAGAGAATTGTCTAGAAAAAAAAAATATTTTGGATTCTTATTCTAAAAGTACACATATTCTTATTCTTTCCGTGTGTCAGTAGTTTTTTTGACCGAAGCAGTTTGGTTTGTGTGTATGTGATGTTCTTTCATTTCGTATAGTAAAAGTATTCTTTGCATAATTTTCCCTATGAAACAAACAATGAATCTAGATTCAAAGTACATTGATTCTTATTCTCAAAAAAAAGTACATAGATTCTTACAATACGAAATGAAAGAAAAAAATGATTGATGTGCACACTATAAACAAAAAAAACAAAGAAACTAAGATTTTTGCAGAGATTCTTTGTAGTGAATATATGTTTATAGTTAAGTAATTTGTTTGTATCAGAGTGTCCCATCTTGGTCTGTATTGTGTTGTATTTGGTCAGTTGCCGTATCTAGTTATATAGTTTAAAATCTAAGAATTTAACTTATATGTAACTTGCATCCTATTTAAATAGCACTAATGTTACTGAAGTTTCCACGGTTCTTATTTTCTACTCTTTTTCCCCTAAAAATTCCATCAACCTTCTTCTCCACTCTTATTCCCCTCATAATTCTACCAACCATTTTCAATTCATGCGTGCCATACATTCTACAAACAACTATAAGGAACAACACTTGCAAATTTTATCCGTTCTTTATCTCTTACAAGGTGAGTTACATCTCTTAAGTAGTTACTTTTCTTTTTATAATATTCATGTTGATATGTTTAGGGGCATAGCTAAGCATGAAAATCTTGTTTTTGTTAAATTATTTGTTCATGCAAATCTTGTTTTTGTATTATGTGTTTTGCAACATGAACTGATTTGTATGATATGTTTTAAATTATTTGTCCATGAATTCTTGCCTAAAATTTCATATAGCAAAAATATATTTCAAAATTGACATAAATTTTCCTTAAAGAAATACTTACTTTGTTAGCCTATATTATACACGTATGCTATAAGAACCCCTCCCCCCCCAAAAAAAAGGTTAGTATATGCTCATAAACCTTAAAATCTAAGTTTTAGGTATAATAATAATAAAGAAAATTGTACGATATTAGAAATATTTATCTATTATCGTATGGATGCATGAGAACATTATATAATCTATCTTGTTTTAGAAGAAGCAAAATGAAGAGCTACATAAAATAATTAACGTAACCATAACAGATCATTCTAAATGTTAATGTTATGCTAAGTTACTTAAGAAAAGGGAAACAAAAAATAATTTTAACTACTATGATGGATAGTAATAAATTATCAGTGAACCAATCATCTTTAATAGAATTCTCTCAGCTCTAGCTATTTAAACATTGAATATTTTTAATGGATTACCTTCTTATATTGCATTTTAATGGTTGTGTAGTGTTAATATATTAATACTATTGTTATGTTTTAGTGTAGATGGAAGAAAAGTTGTTCATTTTTCTCATCTATTCCGGTGGAATAATTAAACATGGCGAAAATGGGGTTTATTACGAAGGGTCACCTCCTTCTATGCTTCCATTAAGCCGAGGTGTTACATTTGAAGATCTATGTGATGGAGTAGCATCCACGCTTCATATAAATAGAGAAGATTCAAAACTTACTATTTGGTATAGATTTCCTTTTCAATGTCATCCACATCCTATGATTTATCAGTAAGTTTTGGTAAAAGATGATAATGGTGTCAATGCAATATTCGATATGTTAGGCTGACAATATGGATTTGTAGGTGCAGAGTTGTACGTGGGTGTAGAGCCCATAAGAAGCCACCGAGATGTTTTTCCCATTTGATATGCCTACAAAGAACCGAGTGCATAGTTTAGTTATTCACATGGCAGGCACTTTCATGATCCATATGCCACTCATACTGGTCATTATTCTGAAGATGTGGCTCATTCCCCAATCAACATTGGTGGTGCTGACTATCATGCTTCATATACCCATGTTGCAATTGAGGACCAACATGTTCCTTATTGGCGAATGAACACCAGTGATGCTGACTATGATAATCCAACTGAGCATGTCGCACTAGAGACTATTTGTTTTGAGTTTGAAGCTCAGTATGACCAAACCGCCACTCAGAGAGCTGCTAATGATCCTAATGATACACACCGCATAGCTGCTACTACTCAAAATGCAGCCCATACATTACTAGAAAGGATGCGAGCCATGGATAGTGATAACCAACTTGATAACGACGAGGTCCTTAATGATGTTGGAGATGAACAGGAGCTTCTCAATGAACCTAATCATGAAAGCAGTCCAGCAATGGCATTCCATCAACCTTCATCACTAAGCTTTTCACAGAACACGTGGGATAATATGATTGATCCAACCCCACCATATGAAAAGCCCATTCAGAGTACTTGGGACCCTACCCAAGAGTTTTATGTGGGCTTGCTTTTTACTAATAAGGATGAACTACAAGCTGCTATTAAAAAATATCACATCAAGAGGAACCAAACATTTAGTTTAAAAGAATCAGATCCAGCATGTTGGTCTGTAAGGTGCAAACATTGTTCTTGACGTCTTCGAGCATGCTTTCAAGCTACACATGGGTTCTTTGAGGTTAGGAAATACAATGGTCCACACACATGTACAGAGTCCACGCTCACACAAGATCACGAGTAATTAGACACCTATATTATTGAGAAAGAGTTGAGGGATATTGTCAAAAATAATCCTACCATAAAGATTTCTTCACTTCAACAAACTCTTTACAATAAGTACCAATACCGGCCTTCTTATTTTAAGGTGTGGGAGGCGAAACAAAAGACAATTGGTAGAGCGTTTGGTGATTGGGACAATTCTTACCAATTATTGCCAAAATGGTTGAAAGCTTTGACCGATTCAAACCCGAGCTGTAGGGTTATTTGGAGAACAATACCTGCTACTGTGCCAGGCTGTGTGATATTCGAGAGAGTGTTCTGGGCTTTTGGTCCATCAATTGAAGGTTTTCAACATTGTAAGCCAGTGATTAGTATAGATGGAACTTTCCTATATGGTAAGTACAGAGGTAAGTTACTGATTGCATCAACGTGGGATGGTGACAATAGACTTTTTCCACTTGCTTTTGCCATTGTGAAGGAGGAAACTGATGATAGCTGGTATTGGTTTTTGCGTTGTATTCAGATTAATGTCACTAATCGAGATGGGTTATGTGTCATATCTGATCGTCACCCTGGTATAATGTCAGCGATACGGACTATATGTCAATCGACACATATAGTGACCGTCCCACATTGATGCAATCAGTAACTTACCTCTGTACTTAAAAAATACAAATCTCGAAAGGTGTCTTGTTTAATCGTATTAAGTAATGAGAAATGATTAGTGCACACAACTAAGTGTATACATAGTACACACAAATTGCAATTTACAAAAATAGTAGAACTAGTAGAGGCAATATTAGAGGAAGAAAGATCATACCGTAAACCTGTTCGATTAGAAGCAGATTTCTGAAGATTGAGCATCTCATCAAGCTTTGCACTTGAAGTCCTCTCTAATTGAGCTCTGACTTGAAACAGCTCTACTTCAAGCTTCTTGGTCTTCTCAGCCAAGAAATTGTTCTCGAATCTCAATGCTCCAATAGTCTGGTTAGCTTCATCAAACTTTGTGGAAAGCTCTTCACGATCAAGTTCCACATCACTGAGCTTCTTGGTAGCCAGCCTATAAAGTTTCTCATGTTTTTTCGAAACTTTGTACAAATTTTCATAGGCTATATGGATATCATCTTGATCATTCATCTTCTCAAAATTTGACTTTACCAAGTCTTCTTCTTCATCCACACTTTCAACAATCCCCTCAGTAGGATTGACAGTGGCAGTGAAGGCATTCAAGATTCCGTCATCCTCATTGTCGGAATCTTCCTCAGGCTCGGTGTCGCTCAAGGTAGCAGCAAGTGCCTTGCTCTTCCCAATACTCTTGAGATATGTAGGACACTCATTTTTCATGTGACCAAAGCCTTGACATCCAAAGCACTTAGGTCCTGCTGGAACAACGTACTGACCGCCACCCCTTGCATCCTTCTTCCCTTTATCTTGGCTCTTGAACTGAGAAGAACTGGATTGCCTACAATCCTTGTCGAAGCCCTTTCCATTGGCGTTCTTCATAAACTTCTTGAACTACCTGGTGATGTAGGACTTCATCTTGGAATCTTCATCTTCTGAAGACTCATCTGTGTCACTGTTCTTGGCCTTTAGTGCCATGCTCTTGCTCTTGCCTGACTTACCAATCCTTGTTAACCCTAGCTCATAAGTCTGCAGATTACCAACCAGCTCTGTCAAAGGAATCTTGTCAATGTCCTTTGATTCCTCAATTGCCGTAATCTTGGCATGGAATCTCTCAGGTAGAGATCTGAGCACTTTTCTCACAATCTTGGGTTTAGGAATGGTTTCCCCAAGATTGAATGCAGAGTTCACTATATCCTTCAGCTTGGCATAGAACTCATCAAATGACTTATCCTCCTCCATCTTTATTTCTTCAAAGCTTGTAGTGAGCCTCTGAAGCTTTGAATCCTTGACAGCCTTTGTACCCTCATAGGTTGTCTGGAGAATGATCCACACCTCCTTAGCAGTTTCAGTAGAGGATATCTTCTTGAACTCCTCATTTGTGACTGCACTGAATAAAGCATTCAATGCCTTGATGTTGAAGTTTGTTGCCTTGATCTTTGCATCATCCCAATCGGCTGGCGCTTTTGTAGGCTTAGTCCAGCCTATCTCCACAGCTTGCCACACCTTCTCATCTAAAGACTGCAAGAAAGCTCTCATGCGTACTTTCCAGTATGCATAGTTAGTGCCATCAAATAACGGAGGTATAATTAACGACTGTCCTCTATCCATGACAAACAGGAGTCAATGGATCAACACAGCAAAGATTAAACCCTAATCAGAGTTTGCTTGCTTTGATACCACTTGATAGGCCACAAACAAATTGACCCCTTGTGATTGAAATTAATTAATTAATTAGTCAAGTTATTAATTAATCAATTTATCATACAAAGCGCGTGGTAGCACAAACAAATCACCAAACAACTAAATACACAGTGGAAAATAAATAACACGGTGATTTGTTTATGAATGGGGAAAACCTATACGGCAAAAACCCCACTGGGTGATTTTCAGGTCACCATTCCCGAAACTCCACTATTATCACAACAAGCAATTACAAGTAAAAGAATCCCAAGTACCTTACCAACCTACAGTTGAACCCTTACCCCCAATACCCAATTAGACTTGTTCTGTAGTGACAGTTCCCCCTTTTGATGCACGGCTCCCAAGTACATGACTAACCAATGCGCGAATCCCAGTACGCGACTTCAAATACCAACTAAGAAGGTTGTTGGCTGCAAAGTTCTTCAGTTCATCCATACAATGAAGATCAAGAAGATGCTTGGTTACAAAACCCTATGGTGCACATACACAGCAACTTCTTTACAAGAAAGAGATGAACAAGGGCAAGAACTTTGTCTCTAGTCACAATTTGCTTGAACAAGGTTTGCTCAATGCTTGTGCAACTTGTGAACTCTTTGACGGCCCTTAAAACAATCCTTTTATATGTTTAGGGTTAGGAGAAAGAAGGCCCAAACACATAATCACGAATCCCAAGAAAAACAGTTTAGATTGCTATTTTCTTAAATCTCAATAGATAGGAGGTGTCGAGAATCTGTCAAGATAGCTGTCGAGCATACGGGCTGAACAGCTCCTTAAACCTTGACACATGCTAGCTGTCGAGCTTTAGTGATTTTGCACTTTCAGCTTGTTTTCTTAGACAGACTTGAAGGCTTCAACACTTGATCTTGAAACATGGTTTCTTGAAGTATTTAAACACATCCTAGATCTACCCAAATACAAGTAAAGTGTGTTTTGTCAAAGGATTAGCCAATTAAATAAAATCATGACATATGTTCTTAACATGTGAAACACATATGTCCTAACATAGTTTTTTTTTTTTTTTTTTTTCCATTTCCAGATGTGAATGATAAAAACCTAACACCTCTTTCTCAAAAACCTTACATCTAGTTGATATTTTTTTAGATCTTTTAATCCAATACAATGAGAGATGAAAAAAACTGGACAAGACTATCAATGATTCAATATGCCATAAGGGCCATAACAAAAAAAGAAATAATTCTAAATGACATTTGTGAGCCATTATTTTTTGTTTGATCTACTTTTGAGGTTTGGAAGAGATCAATAAAAATAAGGGTCATATGATTGGAGAGATTTTAGGGAGGATGGAAAAGATGGGAGAAAAAAGTTGAGAGAAAATAATTTTTTTTGGGTGTTTAGTGGTGTGATTTTAGGAAGGAAAAATGGAAAGAAAAAAATCTGGACTAAAGCACCCCTATGCTGCAACATGCAACATTAACTGGGTTTTGCTTGGTTTCTTCTTTGGGACCTTTTAAAAAAAATAATTTTCCTTCTTTGTTTTTATCTTTTTCTGTACTTCTCATTCGGTTGTTTATTTATTTATTTTTGGTTGTGTTCATCTGTTTTTTTTTTTCATATGTTTTGTTTTGTATTTTTTTGGTTCATCCCTTTTTTTTCTCCTAATTTGTTACTTTTTTTTTTAATACAAATTACATTTTCTATCCCTCTATTTTTCCACCCCCAAATCAAACAACATGAGGGAAAACTAAAATATTTTCTATCCTCCCACTTTTCTACCCCTTCAACCAAATGGACCACAACACTTGTTTTATCATTTTGTCTCCACCTTAGCCAAATTAGGATTGTGACAAAAATTGTAGCACAAAAATAATATTCCAAAATTTCCTCTAATAAAAATTGTATGAGTGGTGTAAAAGTAATGTCTATAAACTCAACAATGGGAGAGGTGTCCAAAAATTTTAGGACCACAAATCATACACACTTTTTGCCGCAACTAATTATAGTATGCAACATATGAGAATTGTAAGAAAGGTTGTTGTCCTAGAATAACTCAAGAGGCATCTCCATTTCGTCAATATCCTGGCCCATTGGTATAAAGCAAGAGACCATGTCTTGCACAAGTGCACTTTTAACAACAAGAAGTTGTTGACTCCTATTGAAAATAATTAAAAAATAATTAAAAAAACTAGAAGTTATTGAAAAAAATACTATATATCTAAAAATAAAATTATTCTAGAACCATAACATCTACCATACTTTTTACCACAACTATTCTATGTTGCAAATTGATATTAACTTCTTGTTATTTTCATATAGACTCACTACTTTTTTTTTTTTACCGCTTATAATTAAGTATGTAGGGTAATTGTGAAAAATGATGCGATAAAGTTTGTAGTCCTAAAATTGTTGGTCTAATAATGGTGAGAAGAATTGATCTGGACTAAGAAGTAAGAAGAAAAGTACTTAAGCTGCTCCGTCCTTGTTTGATTGGAAAGACAGGAAAAAAAAAAAAAAAAATCAAGAAATAGAACATTTTGAGAGAATAAAAAAGTGAGAAGATAAAACTATTTGTGTTTTCACTGTATGTATTTGCTAGAGCAAAAAGATGGGTCAATTCTAAGCATTTTACTTAGCACGTTTCTGGTCCATGAGTCCAATGGACATGGGCAATGGCTAAGAAGACAAACCCAATGAGGCGCCCAAGGTGGGCCCTTGGATCCACGTGGCAAAAACGGATTGCAACCTGAACAAACAAAAACCCTAAAACGACTCAAAAACACTAAAACAACTCAAAAACACAAGTGGTTGTTTATTTTCACGTTTTATATATCTAATATATATAAATCTAGAAAAATAATTATTCAACAACATTTTCATAACACTTTCAAAATAAATCTTAAGTATTAAGTTGTTACTGGTTCTAATTTAAATTCACTACAAAAATTAATTTTTTACCCATCAATAACAGGCAATAGCAACCATTACTTAAGATTTGTTGTAAGAGTATTGTGAAAAATACTGTGAAAATAGCATTTTTCATACATTTATTTCATCATGCATGCATAAACATGCATTATTGTGTGCGTATTTGCATAAATATAACACGATAGAAACATAAATACACCTATAATCACATATACTCACAACTCACAAGAATGAAAAATACAAAAATACACAACATACTTATTGATGAGAATGTAAAAACACAAACGTATCTATTGACAGAATTTAAAATATATCAACACGTCCTTGGGTTTGTGTAACAAACAGGCCTAAACTAACACGAGAACCTAACCATGGATCAAGAAGAGGATATCATATTTTGGGGCTTGAAAATTATTTTACACACTAGCCATAAGAACCCAAATTCAAAAAAAAAAAAAAACACACACACACACAAGAGTAGAATAATCTAATCACAACAAGACAAGAAATAAAGATAAACACACCCACACACTTGACAAAATGCAAAGAAAGTGTAAAACAAAGTTTTACCTTATGTGAGATGGTGGGAACAATGAGATGGTTGTTCTTGAGGATGGGTGGATATATGGATGAAAAGTGTTTTCTTGGAATTTTTAAGAGGATATGTGTATGAAAAGTATGTTCTTGAGAAGGGATGAGAGGATTAGAGGAAAAAGCAAAGAGTTAGGATTTTTGGTGTTCTTGGAAGTGTTGTCAATGGACCAAAGTGGAGAGAAAAATATGAAAAGAAAGCCAAGGGAAGAAGGGAGATTCCTATCATGATCTCAAACTCAACTTTTTCACTCTGTCTTCTGTAATATAATAATTTAATTTATAACTTTTTTTTTATAAAATAAGCTAACTTTTATTTTATTTTTATTGTACATTTAATATCAAAGTTATAAAAAATTATATTTTTGATAAATATTAATAGGCTACTCATGTGCATTTAGCATCCAATTATAAGCTAATTTTTTGCTTAAATTATCAATTATTTGTGAATTCTATACTATTTTTTGTCTTAATTTTATTTAAAATAATATAAGTTTTAATTTTTTTTAAATAACTTTTGACATTTTCTCACTTTATACAAATAAGTTTCAAACATTTTACTTATTTTATGTATGTTTTGTGAGTCTCTCGCTACTTTTTTTCTTACTTTTTTTTCCTTTTCTTATTGTACCCCTTTAAAAATAATGCAAATGCCCTTTGTTCATACTTCAAATCAATCTATTCCATTACTGTGCATACAATTAATGCATGACAAATTAAGACAAAGAACTTGAAGCTCTTGTAAGAGCATTCTCATCAGGTGTGTCAAATGAATTTTTAGCATTTGACACACCAAACACACACAAAAAAAAAAAAAAAAAAAAAAAAAAAAAAAAAGGTTCATGAGGTGTTTCAAATGCTAAAAGTTTTAGCATTTTTGCAACACTTGCAAAATTAAAAAACTAATTTTTATTCTCTCTTCTCTCTCTTGCCCCTCTTATTTTTTTTCTTTTCTCTTTCTTCTCTCTTCTCTCACACGTACATTCACAGAGGTTGGCCATCTCTCTTTTCTTTTCTTTTTCTTTATTTCTCCTCTCTTCTCTCTGGGTTGAGATCGTCATCTCTCTGGGTTGAGATCGGCTTTTTAATTCTTCCCTCTGATATTTTTCTTCCCTCTTCTTTCACACTTGTGGAAAGCTTTTTTTATTTGGGTTTGAGATTGGCATTTCAAACGGTGTGGGGCTGGGATTGATGGCTTTTGTGGTGGTGTCCCTCTCATGTGCACACCGGTGAAGCCACCACCAAAGGCCGCCGGCCTCTCTCTCTTCTATTTATTTCTCTTTTTCATTTTTTTTTCCTTCTTGTTTGTCTGATGGTGTTTGTGTTTTGGTTTTGGGATGGATTTTGTGGTGGTTTTGATATCTCAGGTGGTGGGTTCTTATGGTAGTGGTGGAGAGTTGTGGGGGTGATGGTCGGTGGTGGTGGGATGTGTGGGTGATGGACGGGAGTGGTTGATTTGTTTTTTGTTTTTATTTATTTTTTTAATATAGCTGGGTTTTTTATTTTTTTTATTTTAATGTGGTGTAATGTTAAAATGAAAGATATGATGAATAACGTATTGTAAAATGATGTGGTAAAATAATAAAATAGGTTTTTGATGTGTCAAAATGGCATTTTTTATAAAAGAGCTGATGGTAATGCTCTAAGGATTCAGTACAATGTTGTTCGGTAACGTTGTTGCTCTTGTTTAAGCGCTGGGAAAATGCATATAAATGAAAAAGTGTTGTGAAAATACATATTGTGTTGTTTAAATAACGAAAAACTGTTATTTAAACAACACAACCAAACAACCCTAGAGCTCTAAAGAATTCAACCAATTAGGTGTTGTTTGGATACTGCTTATTTGCTGAAAACTGAAGACTTATTACTGAAAATATTGTAGCAAAATAATTTTTAAATATATGAATAGTACCGTGAGACTAAAAAATGATATATGCATTTTTCAGTTCTTGATGGTCCGTAATAGTATCTATAGGACCCACTAAAAAACACAAAACACTGATTGAGCAAAATGCCCACCCTAAACGTACGCTTAATGTCAGAACCACATAATGTCAGCAAACATGTCTTTGCTAGGCGGGCCGCCCCAGCACGAAATGGCAGCACATCATTATTATCATTTTTTTTTTTATAAGACATCATTATCATTTGAGTGAACAACAACCATACATTTAATGCGTGTCAGAAGAAAAATGATAATAATAAATAATATAACTACCTTTTAGTCAAATAAGAGTTCGGTTACAATATCTCTTTAGAGTGTATATTAATCATCTATTTTTTAAAAATTTTAATGATGAATTAAAAAAATTGTCAAAATAATTAATTATTTTTTTATTTTTTCATAAAATTTTTTAAAATGGTTTATTAATATATGTCCTTAAGAATTTTGTTAGTAAAACCCAAGAAATAATTCTAAAACACATTCCTTATTAAAGTATTCATTTCCATCAATGTTCTCTTTCTCAAAAAAAAAAAATATATATATATAAATATATATATTGACAATGCAAATGCAAATAATAAGTTATAAGCTAGACAGAAAAAATAGGTTCTAAGCAAATGCTCTAAGGATATATTAATGCAAATGCTCTAAAGATTTAGATGTGGGAAAGAGTATGTCTCTAGGCGAAATAAAATATATCAATCATAAGCTTCATTTGGTTGATGAATGAAAAAAACCGAGGGAATGGAAAATGGTGGGGATAGAAAAGATTTAGTTTTCTCTTAAATATGTTTGGTTGAAGTGAAAAAGTGGAGTATTAAAAAACTCTTTTGTTTAGTTGAGAATAAAATGAATGATTGAAAATAATGTTTGTATAAATTTACTTCTATTAGGCTATTACATAAAAAATTAATAGTTTAAAAAAATAATAAAAAATTGTTGTTAGTATTAAAAAAAATCATCCCAAATGGTGGGTAAGGAAAAAAAAAAAAACAAAAAACAAAAAAACTCTTAGACCCACCAAAATATCTCCATTTTTTCTCCCTAACCAAACACACTCACATACTATTCTCTTCCCACTTTTCTCCTCCTCATACTAATTATATAAATTTATATTAACAATATTTATTTTGCATTTATTCTTTTATTCTTTTTTTACATATTTCAAAAATAAAGAAAAATAGTAAATGATCGTTATCGTGTGTAAAGAAAAATAAACAAATTTTTTTCTCATTGCTCACCTCAACGTTTTTCATCTTGATTTTTTTTTCTTTTTAAGCTTTCTTTATATTGTGGACTTCTTGTGGTGGATAGCATGAGCAACTTCATTATTTCAAATTAACTTATTAAGGTAAACCCCCCCCCCCCCCCTTCTCTCTCTCTCTTTGAAATGGAAGAGTATTGTGGTAAGTGATAACCCATTAATTCCAAGCTTTATCTGATTATGTGAACTTTTTGTTTTAATCTGCAATATCATGCACATTGACACATGTTATCCTTCTTATACTTTTTGCATAGTGCATCGTGCACAGCATGATAGGCCAAGAATGTATTAACCTCTTTGGTAAATTAATCAATTAATTACCCTGAATTAATTAGATTCAATTATAAGCAATAAGCGTGGTAACACAAACAAATCACCAACTAAGTTAAATGTAGCGGAAAATAAATTTGACATAGGTGATTTGTTTACGAATGGGAAAAACCACTGAGGCAAAACCCCACCGGGTGAATTTAAGGTCACCACTCCCAAGAATCCACTATTATCAAAACAAGCAGTTACAAGTAAAAGGAATCCCAACAGGGCCGGCCTTAGACATTTTGGGGCCTAAGGAGAGAACTAAAATGGGACCTTTTTTATACTTATGTTTTAATTAAATTATTATTTATTTAATATTTTTATATTATAATATATTTCATTTAAAATTTATTTTTGGTGAATTTCTTGCTCATTTGTGATATTTTCATCTAAATTTTGTGTTATATTTTGTTTGTTACTAATAACAAATTTATCCATTGATCCTTTTTTGTTAAGACATATGTGATTCACTTGTTAGAAACATATGTCAATATTTTATGTAATTGACTAATCTTTTAACAAAACGCACTTTACTTGTATTTGGGTAGATCTAGGATGTGTTTAATACTTCAAGAAACATGTTGTTCAAGTCTAGTATTAAAGCCATGAAGATTGGACCAAGAAACAAGTGAAGAAAAACTGTTCACTAAAGCTGGACAGATAGCTCGACACTTGCGGACAAATAGCTCGACAGCTGCTCAACACCTCTCGACAGGAAAGCGAAGGGAAGAAGGGAGATTCCTATCATGCTCTCAAGCTCAACTTTTTCACTCTCTTCTGTAATATAATAATTTAATTTATAACTCTTTTTTTTAAGAATAAGCTAACTTTTATTTTTTTATTGTACATTTAATATAAAAGTTATAAAAAAATTATATTTTTGATAAATATTAATAGGCTACTCATGTGCATTTAGCATCCAATTATAAGCTAATTTTTTGCTTAAATTATCAATTATTTGTGAATTCTATACTATTTTTTGTCTTAATTTTTTTTAAATAATATAAGTTTTATTTATTTTTTTTTTAAATAACTTTTGACATTTTTTCACTTTATACAAATAAGTTTCAAACATTTTACTTATTTTATGTATGATGTGTGAGTCTCCCGCTACTTTTTTTTCTTACTTTTTTTTTTCCTTTTCTTATTGTACCCCTTTAAAAATAATGCAAATGCCCTTTGTTCATACTTCAAATCAATCTATTCCATTATTGTGCATACAATTAATGCATGACAAATTAAGACAAAGAACTTGAAGCTCTTGTAAGGATTTAGTACAACGTTGTTCGCTAACGTTGTTGCTCTTGTTTAAGTGTTGAGAAAATACATATAAATGAATAAGTGTTGTGAAAATACATATTGTGCTGTTTAAATAACGAAAACTGTTATTTAAACAACACAACCAAACAGCCCTAGAGCTCTAAAGAATTCAACCAATTAGGTGCTGTTTGGATACTACTTATTTGTTGAAAATTGGAAACTTATTGCTGAAAACATTGTAGCAAAATAATTTTTAAATGAGTGAATAGTACCGTGGGATCTAAAAATACATGAATATGTGCGTTTTTCAGTTCTTGATGGTCCGTAAATAGTATTCATAGGACCTACTAAAAAAACACAAAACGCCCAACCTAAATGTACACTTAATGTCAGAACCAATTAATGTCAGCAAACATGTCTTTGCTAAGCGGGCCGCCCCAGCACGAAATGGCAGCACATCATTATCATCATTTGAGTGAACAACAACCATACATTTAGTGCGTGTCAGAAGATATCTCAAAAAAAAAAAAAAAATGCATGCATAAACATAAAAACCTTTAAACATGGTCATATAACCATATACACTCACATGACAGCATACAACACGTTGAACAAGACAGCAATATGAAAAAGCAGTAGAATGGTTTAGAACCCCTCCTTTGAGTACTAAACCTAAAACCAAGATATAAAAAATTTATCAATGATCCAGACATACCAAATGATAAGCATATTAAATTATAGCTCAAAACATTCACCCTAACTTTAAAATTAAATCCTCAAAGAGTTATTATCATTTACTGTTTACTGCTCATTTCAGCAGCATATGCCTCATTTGTAAAATACAAATGGGCTATCTAAACACATCCAATCTTCATGCAATTTTTCAGAGAAACTCTTCTGGATGTCTAGTAAATACCATATCAATTTCAGAGCCAAATCATAAAACCATGATTTATTAAAAATCATACGAGACAACATGTTCAAATCTGTCCTGACAGAATTTCATGCAACTTAGAAATTAAACCATTATTTTTATATTGATCCAATGGCTGTGAGACCACTTCCATTAAAACCATATGTGTCTTAGCATTCATAAGAACTACTCCTAGCATCCAAATTCACTGTTTACAATCTAATACATAATTTATCATGCGTAAACACAGAATCTATCACAGTGACAGCTTTGCAACATTTTCTTGTAAATTCACAAACAATTATCAAACGATGGTATTTTCATATGAAATTTAATACACACATACTAGACATATCATATAATAATTTCTAACAAACCTTTTACCCATAGCTGTCCTAGAAAAATTACAGGATCTACAATGACCAAATAGATTAACCAATAAGTGCAACTCTTAACAAGTTAATGAAGTGCCTATTAACTAACACTCATCAAACTTCAATTACTGAATCAACAACACATTCAGCACCTCAATTAGCAATTTCATAAAGTTTATCTAGCTATTTTACTTATTTTAACACTTACCCATAACAACATATTTTATCTTTGTTTATCATCTAGGAGCACATGCAAGCATAAACAATAACTCAATTCATATTCGGGCAATCAAAAATCTCTAAAATCCAACACACCCATATACAAATTCATATAACCATCACTTAAGTTTAAAATGGGCAATAGACTAAAAGAATTAGATTTTCCCCTTACCCTAGACACGGATTCTTGGAGCGATAGAGCTAGAATCACTCTAGCTTTAAGTTGGGAACAAGAGCTTGAGAAGGATTGAAAGAAACTCCTTGTTACTGCTGGACCCGTAGGTGTGAGAGGGAGAGGAGAGTTTAGAGCTTTTCTTTCTTTTGGTGTTGGACTCGTGGGTATGAGAAAGGGGACTCAAGAGAGCTTCTAGCTCTTTCCTTAAGAGAAAAGAGAGCAAAGTGAGTGAGAAATTCTGATTTGTGTGGACCCGTGGGAATAGAGAGGCTTCTTGGATGAGTTTGTTTATTGCATGGCCAGCCAAGTGTTGGTCTTTGGGTTTGTCAACATGCATGGTACTTTGGCATTATGTGTTGAATTTCCATTGGTTGCATGTGTGGGTGGAATTTCCACTATAACATCTCATGCATCATACCTAATTAAAACACCACCAACTATGCATCTAATAACTTAAACCACTTAATATAGTTTTGTACATACTTAGTATATATTTATGATACAATTAGCCATTCAATTATTTATAATCTTTGTAATTCTTATTCAATGGCATTATTAATTAATATGCTTATTAAATACTCTTATATTAATTTTAGAAAGTAAGTGACTCAAATAATAATTAACCACTTGAACACATAGGTTAACTATAAAGTTGAGTCGGGATGTTACAGGATTTGTAGTTTATCTTGTTGAATTTTGGTTTGTCTAGAGGATAATGATGTTATTTTTGGGACAATTGATTTTGTTTAGTCCAAATTTTTTTTGTGCTACCAATATTTAACCGGATATAACAGAAATTTTCTTTTTTGGTCAAAAGGATGTGCCAGATTTTTTTTAGACTCATTTGAAACAATTTTTTTTTTTTTTTTCCTTCTACCATTTCTTTTCTAAAATTTTGGGGCCCTCTTCCACTTGGGGGCCTTAGGCAATTGGCCTAGTGGAAGGGCCGACCTTGAATCCCAGTACCTAATACCAACCTATGGCTGTAAATATTATTTAAGATTTCGGACTTTTAATATTATATAATAAAATGCAAGAATTTGAGATAGTTTTAGTTTTAATCTCTATCACTATTCTAGTGTTTTCCTTCCCTTCAATTTTATTATTTGTGGCAGTTAAATACCAACTTACCTGTGTGATTTTTATATTAAAACTAATCCGCATTTAGAATTGATATATATATACTTCAAAATTAGAGTTGGTGCATTAAAAAACTACATTAGCCGTCTTTGCTTTCTTTCTTCTTTCTTTTAGATATAGTACTGAGAACAAATAAAACCCAAAGGAATCTCTTTGAGAGCTTCTCTCATCTCTCTCCTATCAACTCTCTCTCTCTCTCAATGCTGCTGAGGAATCAGTAGTTCATCCTCTCCCAAATTTGTTCCGGTTGCTCGGACTAATCCCTTCTAAGAAGGTGATCATTTGTTAATTTACTTGTTTCATCTTTCTCTTTCAGGTTTATTCCTTTAATCTGATCATAGATGCTGCTTGTGCTGCTAAATTTGAATATATGATGTAGTTAGCATCTTTTTGTTATCATATATTGTATCCTGCTGAGCTTTTACGTAGAAGTTGTAACTGAATTTTTATTTACTTTATTGATTGGTTGTAATTAGGCAGAATTCACTCCTAGTGACTTGTACACAAGGAAGCGGCCTTTAAACCCGGAGGTAGGGAAACATTAAAAGCTTTCTTTTTTCAGCTGTGTTCATGGTGGAGTTTAGAGCTTAATCTTGCTTTAACAGGATAGTTCTGGTCTTCGGGCCTCATTGTTACACGTTAACAAGCCTACGAATCCTTCTCGAAACGAAAATGAAGTGGAAAATGAGGAGTCCATTTCGGATGCTGATCTCGACAACATTGTCGGTGTTGGAAATTGCTCTGAGTTAGAGGTACTGTCATTTCTTAGATGATATTGAACTTTAGTGGGGCTTGCTTATGCCTATAGAAGGTGAAATTACTCAAAAGTGTGTTGTGTTATAGGAAATGGATCCCCCTGGTACTCTTCAATGTGAACTTCGACCCTACCAAAAGCAGGCTCTTCATTGGATGATTCAGCTGGAGAAGGGACAATGCCTGGATGAGGCGGCAACAACACTTCATCCATGTTGGGAGGCATACCGTCTTGCAGACAAGTACGTTAGATCATTATGTTATCTGATCCTCTCTAATCTTGAGACTCTGTATTCATGGGAGTGTTTGTCTATCCAGGAGGGAGCTGGTTGTCTATTTGAATGCATTTTCAGGTGATGCTACAACAGAATTTCCAAGCACACTGCAAATGGCCAGAGGAGGAGTATGTTCTGAGATGGCTCATACCTAATTTTAATTTTAATTCCCATTCATCATTGTTATAACTCAGTATATCGACTTTATTTTGCAATTAAAGATTCTGGCAGATGCAATGGGTCTTGGGAAGACCATTATGACCATATCCCTCCTCCTTGCTCATTCAGAAAGAGGTGGATCATCAAGTAGTCAGTACATGAGTCACCCCTCAAGTGAAGATAGTGAACTCAGTGGTATGTTAGACCACTGCCAAGATCCCCCAAAGAAGACAACAAAAATTTCAGGTTTTGATAAGTTGATGAAGCAAAAGAACATCCTTATCAATGGTGGAAATTTGATTGTATGTCCTATGACTCTTCTAGGCCAGTGGAAGGTATTAGTATTGGAATCCTTATTTACTGTTTGTTATTCTGCATAATTGTATCAAGTGCTTCATTGAAAGTTGGTACTATAAGTAGCAAAGCATATGCATGCTCATATGCTTTTCTGTTTATGAGAGTCAGTCTGAACGATTCAGTGAATTGTCAGGCAGAGATCGAGACTCATGCACAACCAGGGATTTTGTCTCTATATGTTCATTATGGACAAAGTAGACCAAAGGATGCAAGAACTCTAGCTCAGAGTGATGTTGTAATTACCACATATGGAGTGTTAGCCTCAGAGTTCTCGGCAGAGGTAATTTAAACACTCTTGTTACGTATCAAAAAAATTTAAACACTCGTTCTTTATGATGGAAATTGTCTGAGTATAATTTCTGCCTTTCTTTGCATGAGATCAACTAATGCACTTTCTTGTATCTGTTATCCATGTAGAATGCTGAAGACAATGGTGGACTTTACTCAGTTAGATGGTTTAGAGTGATTCTTGATGAGGCACATACCATAAAATCCTCTAAAAGCCAAATTTCTATGGCTGCTGCGGCTCTAGTTGCTGATCGTCGCTGGTGTCTTACTGGCACCCCCATCCAGGTCAAGTTTTTATGGAACTTGTTGTAAACTGGTCAAGTTTCTTTGGAAATTATTGTAAACCAAAAAGGGTTCTTGTGAATGAATGTTACTACTTGTTGGGTGTCCTCTCTCTCTCTCTGGTACTTCTGTGCAATCTTTTTAGCAACCAAATGAACAACTTTACTAAATCTGAAGAAAAAAGGTTCCTTCAAACTCGTCCACTATTTCTTCTAGATGTGTTTTTTAGTCAGTATTTACTCTCTCCCTCAAGTCTATTTCATAGTTGAGCTCCCACCCAACCCCTTTTGTTAAGCTTCTAACAGGATGGTTGACTTGACAGTTGACATCTAACAGATCTTTTTCCATAATGGGAAGGTACTTGTGACCTTTAGGCCAAAACTTCCTTTTGATACTTATATCATGTGATGGATCACGGATGGCATATTATTAGAATACTTTCCATCTTTTCATTATTATATAATATCCATGTTTTAAATGATATTGGATCTTTAAGGTCTATTGCATATTTATGTGCTTTGCAAATTTTTCACATCTGATGTCATGCTTGAAGCATGAAGTTATCTTCATGTGGTACCTTTTGACTTTTCTCTTGCAAGAACCGTTCAGTTTATCTGCTGAAATAAGGATGCCATGGACATTTATTAACTTGATTAAGCTCTGTAAGAACTAAGTTAAACTTTTCTCTAGTATATGTAATACAAAATCTAAAGGGAGATAAATGTTGTTATCAGAAGCTGGATACGAGAGCTTCAGCTTCTGATATACCTGTGCATATGCTGTTAAGCTTAAGCACTGCAACAACTTTATGTGGTTTTATGAACTATTTTGCAGTGTTACATCTGCACATGCACTTGTTTTGAATTTAGGCTTGCTTATGTGACATGGTTAGTTTCTCTTAGATATAGATCTTGTTGTTGATTGAGTCCGCTATTTGTTTTGGTAGGACATCAAGTCCCATGTCTACGAAGCTATATTGAGCAGGCCAGATGCTTATCTTGCAGATAGTGACTTTTGTTACTTGTGTGGTGTGGTTGTTTTACTTCATTGTTATGCTTCCTGACATTTAATTTTTCCATCACAGAACAACCTAGAGGACATTTACAGTCTTCTTAGATTTTTGAAGGTGGAACCATGGGGAACTTGGGCATGGTAAGTTTTGCTGCCATTTTTAGTGTAGAATAAACATATTGTGATCTTTGGAGTTCCTAAAATTGGTTATGGCTATTTTTAATTTTGTATAATTTCTGCTGAGGTTTCTTATATCTAGGATTTTTTCTCTATTTTTGTTTAAAAATTATTGTGCATGTGAAGGCAATATTTTCCTTTGCTCAGCTATTATCAATTTTTGTACATCAAATGTACTGAGAAGCCTTTGAGAATTCATAGAAGATGCTTTTTTGTAGTTTGCGAAATAAAGGATGCTTTTTAAAATTAAAAAAATTTAATGATTACAAGAGATACATAGGAAACTAATCTTTCTAATGAGAAATTTTGGCAATACTTTAAACTGGGCCTCTTTTGAGTTTTGTTTAATGGCTGCACCTTTGCCAGTATTAGAATCCGCTTGTTTTTATGTAAAATATTTTCCATTTTCAGTCAAAAATATTTTCAAGGAAAATTGCTTATTTTCAGCAATTTGTTTGCAACCCAGAAAAGCACTCCAAAAACCATTTTCAGGACATTGGCCCTATGAAAAATTATAGTTTATATGTGAATTTAGTCATATAAAGTACTATGTCCCCGAGTCGCACATAACAGCTTCAGTGAAGTGATAAGGTAGGGAACCTCTGCAGTGGATGCTATTCATTCCTGGCATTCTTGTGTGTGTATGTGGGTTGGTTTGGGTGTCATATGTTTAAGCAAAAACTCTTTCTAATTTCCTATTATTTCCATGAAGTGAGTTGATGTAGATGTCCCTTGTTTGATTGGTCTATCTTATATATTCTAGGTGGAACAAACTTGTTCAAAAACCATTTGAGGAGGGTGATGAGAGAGGGTTAAAGTTGGTTCAGTCCATTCTAAAGCCAATCATGTTAAGGAGAACAAAATCTAGCACTGATCGAGAAGGAAGGTGAGTAATGTCGTCTTAACTCCACTTTTTTGTATGTTTTCCTCTAAAAATTATTGTTTGTTGCAGGCCAATTATTGTTCTTCCACCAGCTGATATTCAGGTTATCTATTGTGAACTCACGGAAGCTGAAAAAGACTTTTATGACGCCCTTTTTAGAAGATCTAAGGTTCTCGTTTCCGTCATTGCTTTATATACTGTGTTATTGTTTTAAGGTTATATTCTATGGTACATTTTGAACAATATGTCAATGACCTAGGGAGGGGGGATAAAACTAAGAGTAATATGTTGATATGAAATCCCTTCAGGTGAAGTTTGATCAATTTGTTGAGCAAGGACGGGTTCTTCATAACTATGCTTCCATATTGGAGTTACTTTTACGTCTTCGCCAATGTTGTGATCATCCATTTCTTGTGATGAGGTACGTATACCTTCAGTCCCCCCCCCCCCCACCCAGCTTTATTGTTATTATATTCATGCCTTGCTACAATGATGATGGTACTATGGAGGTCTGGTAAGGTATAGAGGTGATCTTTAGGCCAATTATCAATGCACTTTATTTTGAATGATTGGTAATCAGCAAGGAATTCTTATCCCCAAATATCTAGTTGCATGAAGAGATTGACCATAATAATTGTTCATATGATAGTTAAATGTTACTGTTGATTATAACCGTAAAAATGTCCTTATATCTTGTTTAAAGAAAAAATCCTGCAATTATGATTGCTTAAGGGTGGCTTTGATTTGGACAGTCGAGGAGATACGCAAGAATTTTCTGATCTGAATAAGCTAGCTAAACGTTTCCTTAAAGGCAGCCACAATGCCCAGGAAGGGGAAGCTAAAGATGTGCCTTCACGAGCTTATGTTCAAGAGGTTGTGGAAGAGCTGCGTAAAGGGGAGAAAGGAGAGTGTCCGATATGTCTTGAAGCATTCGAAGATGCAGTATTGACACCTTGTGCTCACCGCTTATGTCGGGAATGTCTATTGGCAAGTTGGCGAAATCCTACTTCTGGTTTATGTCCTGTTTGTAGGTATCTTCAAGTTGTCAGTTGTCATAATGTTTTAAATATGGATTTTATTTTTGTATGTTCTTTTACAGGATTTGTATATTCTTTTCCTTGGAAGTCATTTTGATGTGAATTTTCCAATTATGCAATTTCTGAATATTATTTCCTTCTACAGGAAGATCATTAGTAAGCAAGATCTTATAACAGCCCCAACCGAGAGTCGCTTCCAGATCGATATTGAGAAAAATTGGGTGGAGTCATCCAAAGTTGTTGCTCTCTTGCATGAACTTGAAAATCTTCGCTTTTCAGGCTCTAAGAGCATTGTCTTCAGCCAGTGGACTGCCTTTCTTGACCTCCTGCAGATTCCTCTTTCTCGGTAAAAATTCATACCTCCTTAGAAAAGATGAAGGAACTCATTTGGTTGTGTCATAGAAATTGGGCACGATGTAGGTTCTCCTCTTAGTATATCTTTTATAGAAGAGCTGAATGAGTATACACTCTTCGGAATAGCAGAAGATTCCTCCTGGTAAAAATTCATAGCTGCTTAGAGAAGGTGAACTCATTTGGTTGTGATAGCTTAGAGCACCATGCTGTTCTCCTTTCAGAATATCTTTTATAGGAGATCTGAGAGAATTCATATAAGCATTTTACTTTTCCATCAGATTCAGTTCTTTGTAATTTGTCACATCAATCAGTATTTCAGTAGTTTCCTTTTTGTCCAGGAATAACATTTCCTTTGTTCGTCTGGATGGGACTCTAAATCTGCAGCAGCGGGAAAAAGTGTTAAAGCAGTTTTCAGAAGATAGCAACATTCTGGTATTTGACTAATTTATGCAGTAATTTTCCTTCTTTTATACTGTGGGTAAAGAAAAGTAGTCTAACAAATGGTTTGGGTTTAATAATTGGAGCTTGGTTATTGCATTAGGTATTGCTGATGTCACTGAAGGCTGGTGGAGTTGGAATAAATCTAACAGCAGCTTCCAATGCCTTTGTCTTGGTATGCAACAGAGATTGAACTTTCCACTTTTCATTGTGATATGCTGTCTTCCTTGTATGAAATAGCACAAGGAATTGGCATTGGTATATCTCATTCTATAAGCACTAACTTCTTGTTTTTGGTTGTCAGCAAGTTATAAAATATAAATGAATCTTTGTTAAGGTTACTGGGGTTTTTGCACCTTCATAATGTCCGACTTAGGTGGCAATTTAGCCAGATTATTATTATTTAGGAGGATCAGCTTTTTTATGCTGAAAACTTGGTGGTGCTTGTGAAATTGTGTAATAATGCATCTGTTTTTTTTTTTTTTTTTAAATTACTAGACGAGATAGATAATGCCTTTACAAAGAACTTGCATATATGTTTTAAATAAGCTATTCTGCAGTAATTTTGCTTCCCGCTTTTGTTCTTCAGTTTCCATGTCCAATACTCTTTTGGGCAAGTGATTTTTGCTTTGGTGAATTTGGTGTTTATGATCTGATCGACATTTTTTTAGGATCCATGGTGGAATCCAGCAGTAGAGGAGCAAGCTGTCATGCGCATTCATCGGATTGGACAAACTAAGAGTGTGATGATCAAACGGTTCATTGTGAAGGTTCTCTCTCTCTCTCTCTCTTTTGAATCCTTAGCCCATGTGGCCAGAAATTCTAGTTTTATTCTTTCAGTTTTATAGTGACACTGGCAGTACAGAGTTGTACTTTGTAACTGCACTGAGTCGCTGACTCAACATTTCTTCAGTGGTAATATAAATAGGGTTTAGAATTTTCCAACGGAATTGCAACTTGTCCCTTTCTACCAAAAGAAAACAATAATAATAATTAACGCAAGGCTTGGAGGACCTTTTGCTTTACATGGGTAAAGCTAGGAGATATGTTGCGAACATTTTGTCTTGGACTCTACAATAAGCACTCGTTTAAATGCTTTGGATGGCAGGGAACTGTAGAGGAAAGAATGGAAGCAGTGCAAGCACGTAAGCAGCGGATGATTTCTGGAGCTTTGACTGATCAAGAAGTCAGAACTGCACGAATTGAGGAATTGAAAATGCTCTTTACTTAGACCACTACAGAAATATAATAGTTGTTCCTTCACATGATGTCCTTTGATGAGAATGCTCTTTTGCTCTAAGAGCGCATGAGATCAAGATGTTTATGACCTGGTAAAATGAGTGGCTTCTGACGTGGCACTAGAGCTTGAAGGAAGTTGACTTGGGGCTATTTATATAAGCCAACATGCTATACTTCTTGCGGAGGCAGATCGGGGTGGCAAGAGTTTTTTGCTATGCAATTTTCTTGCATGCTCATGTATTTCCACCATGGGTTTTAAAGCGGTGGTCAATTTTTGTAATTTGATGGATACAGAATGAATTCAATTTGATTGATTTACTAGACGTCGGTTTTAAGTTAGGTCAGGTCTTCAAAGGCAACAAATCGAAATGAGAAATGCTATATGCACAACACTTTCACAACAAATCTTAGGTGATAGGTTGTTACTTGTTATTAGTGGGTAAGAAAATAATCAGTGGCGGGTTCAAATTAAACTCAATAACAATTTGCCACCTAAGACTTGTGAAAATTTTGTGGACTTAGCACTTCTCAATCGAAATTGCACGGCCGCATGGCCTAATGTATATCATATGTATATCATAAGAGAGTATTTTAACGTGTTAAGATGGAGATAGTCGCATCAGGGTTACCATATTGTAGTTAATCGTAATGACAATTGTGTTCGTGAATAGTCAAAGTATGGTTTTGTGTCTAATTTCATCTTAAACTTTTAGTGGCCAAGTATCTTTAGTAGCATCCTTTACATGATTTGGAGTGGATTCAATCTTCTTTTTCATTCAGTAATATTTCTAGTTATCAACGAATTCCTTGAATTTTAGGTGGGATGGGGATTGTAATTCTTTCTACCTCTCAGGGTATAATGACAAACTGAGAGGCCCAACTAGAAGGAATCAGCGGAGAAATATTTTAACTGACGACAGGAAAAACACTACTCTCCCCTAGACCTCAATACCCCCCCCCCCCTTGAGGAGCGTAGGGATTTGAAAGAGTACTACAGGCTTTTTCATTTACTGGAAAATGGTGAAATATAAGAGAAACAAGGCTTAGTGTTGGTGGTGGGTTGTAAAATGATTTTAATCAAGCCTTGCAATGGATTGTTCAAACTTTGTTCATCAATGTCAATCAACGTGATGGATAATTGTAAATTATCTTTTGAGCCAATTCATCTACTTTAGCTTAGTTTATTTAAAGCTCCGTGTAAATTATGTCTTAAGCTTGGCAGTGTTGTATATTTGAACACTCCTTATTGAGTGAGGAGTTATTATTCAGTGGTTCAGGAGCACAATAAATGTGTGCTCCTTCCTTTCACATAATAGTGACTCCCACCATAATAGTGAGCACAATAAAAATTATTTTTGTTTTGGAAAGGGACCGCGCTAGCCATAGATATGAACTAGGTGTCGACTTTAACTCTTGGATTTTTAGGAGATTGGTTTTCAATTCAAAGGGCAACAAAAAAAAAAAAAAACAATATTTTATATATTATATATTAGCATATCTTAACTATTTAAAAAAAACATATTTCATAATATATTAGCATATCTTAACTGAAAATTTTCATATTTCATAAATCATGGATCTTGATTCCTGAGGGTATTCGAGGTTTAGAAACTTTAATAGACTTTTATGATCCGTTTGGATTGAGGGGGAGGGAGAGGGAATAGAGTAGATTTAGCACAAAATTAGCTTATTTTTAGCCAACTTTACTTTACTTTCCTCCACTCCCCCTCCTTCTCTCCTCCATCTAAACAGGCCATTAATTTTAAAGAAATTGAAGGGAGAATAGAAGAAAATATGCTGATCATAAAGGATACCTTGCCTCGTGGCTTAAAGGGTTTTATATATATGTATGTTTTGGGGGTTGGTGTAGTGCCTAAAACTCCAAAAAATACCCTTGAACCTATGCTCACCCATAGGATTGGATGATTACTATCAATTTTGAAAGTGGTTTTAGGGTTTTGGGGTGTTGAATGTGTATGCATGCACTAACCAAGTGTATCCATCACATGGTTCTTATGGAACCTTAACTTCCTAGTCATTCAAGGCCTTATTGCTTGGGGCATTGTGGTTAAGTTTTCATCTTGAAATAATTATTGCTTTGCCATTAAGGTTAAAGACCTAAGTTGTTGGGCAGTGCAAAATAAGATGTCTACATGTGGTCGTAGTTGCTTACTGATAGTAATGGCTTTGGATTTCCAAGATCATTCGACAATGGTGAAATTTAAGGCATAATTTGGTAGTTTTTGGGATTAGCTCATTATTAGAAACATTGGCTAATCGAGTGTTTTGGATTGTGAGTTTTAGGTTGTGGGTGTAGCAACTGACAAGTTGATGAGAATTGTGTTACCAAACAAAAATTTAAGTTTTGTTCTCAAACACACTTGGTTTAGTTGGCAAATTTTGACATCCCTACTAAATTTACCCTTTGGACTATACCCCCAACTTTAGGTAACCCCCAAAAAAAAAAGGTTTACTCCTTTCCAAACAATGTTTTTTTTTTTTTTTTTTTTGCATATGAATAAAAAGAAAATTGTTCTTACCATTGAAAATGTGATGGCATAGCTTTTTGAGAATGATCTCAGTTATAATTTTGAAATTGTGTCTTGAAAACATGATTTCATAATTTAATTGAAATCATGTTTTGAACACACGATTTCAGCTGATGTGGCGCACACACTTCGTAGACATTATTTGTAATAATCAGCACTTTAATTTTATAAACAATTATGTTAAAGAAGTGGTGTTATATATGAATAATGTTGAAAATGATGTTACTCTAATTACAACATGTTAGGTCAACAATCGTGGAAATTATAGTTTATAGCCTTCCTCTTTTTAAAAACTATCTCATACCCTCAAAACCCATGAAAATTTGGAATGCAAATTTGGGATTCAATGAAATAGATGATAACTTTTGCTTAAATGATTTATCATATCATATCATATAAACTTTTTTTTTTTGTTGAGAAATATATCATATAATATCTAGGGTTCAAATTGTGCAACTATTAACTCTTGTTCCCAATTTTACAAGGACTAGTCCGAACTAAAATTAACCGATGGACTAGGACAGTGACCGTTACAAATTACATCTACAATGGAGACAATGTTTTTGAACTTGGGAAAAATTGGGCGGGAAATTCCATTAAATAGGACATACTTCCCGCCATTTTGATCTAATTTGTGACTTGTCCCTTCATAGCTTTAAGCAAATGCAAGTATTCGTGGTGAGACTCGCACCTAACTTTTAAAGTCTTTAACTATTTGGCTTTTTTTTTTGAAAAAATTCACGGGATCGGGTTAAATTCTGAGTCGACTCGCTTTTTTCAGAGTCAACCATACTAGCGGGTTTTATAAAATTTATTTATTTCCCACTTTTTCATATTATTATTGATTGTATTGTATTTTCATGTTTGAGGCGGTGGGCTTAGGGAAGCAAAATCCCGTGGAAATAGTATTGCATTTGTTTTTGTGCAACTGGTTTGACTTTTGATATATCAAAAAGTTATGGACCCCACATCATATGGTTTTAGTTAGCTTGAAACGTACCATGCGGTTTTGTACCCTTTAGCTTCATAGTACAAATACCATATCCATGAAAATCATTATAAATTCATAAATTATCTTCTTCTTCTTTTTTTCCAATTTAAGTGTTTATAGCTCTTCAACACCTAATTATTCACCGGATGTGTGTATTCTCTAATATTACAAACACTAAATAATTATATGGGAAAATTATTTAGGAGTAACTATAAGATGTTTACTAAAAGTTTTAAACATAGAGCCTCATGGATCTTACTTTAAAAACTATTACACCAACCATTTGGAGTTATAAATTCGGACATAATCAAGCACAAAAAGAAAGACATCAAATTTCTTTCAAAATGATAAGCATTTTTCTCATATACATATCATGATTGGCTCTTCTAGTAAGCCATTTAATCAACGATTTAAGGACCTTCAAGTGGAAGACGACCCCAATTATTAGTCAATAAAAAAAAAAAAGGACTATGCAATATTTGTCTCTAAGTGTCCGTTTGGGAACAATTTATTTAGCTGAAACTGAAAACTTTTTGCTGAAAGTACTATAAATAAAGATAAAAGTTAGCTGAAATAAAATAGTGGAACTTATGAATAGTACCAAAAATAAACTGGCTTTTTAAGCCAATGCCAAACACAATCTAAGTATGTAATAGTTTTAACTAAATCCCAAATTTTAGCTAAAAGATGAAAACAACTATATGAAAATTATATCTCTCATCATAGGCTACACATTTTTTTTTTTTGCTACATCTTTTATACATTTAATTTCAATTTGGGCAAGGTGTTCTAGAATTTAAAGGATTTTTTTTTTTAGAAGATAGATTTTAAAGGATTTTGATTAAATAGGAATAAAACAGTGTATGACTTGATAGTCAATAAATATTAAACAACGTGAGTTTTTTTTCTTCAATATTTTGAATCAATAATTTATAAAGATTGATATTGAAGATGATGTAAATCATAATCTAAGAGTAACTTGGATGAAGTGGAGAAGTCCAACAATTATGAAAAAAAAGTTGTAAAATTTATTGTTATTAGATGGTACAAAAATAATTTTTGTACTACAGTAGGAATTTATGCCAACGAGAGACCCTTTTTTTTTTTTTTTGGAAGTAGACACTCTTTATAAAATGGCAAAGTGGGCCATGTATTATTACCATACGAGGGGGAGGACTCACAGTACTGATATGAGGACGCCCTCATCTTATAGTCATTATTTAATAATTTTAAATAGCACAAAAATATCTCAAATAATAAATAACTTAAACCCGTGACTCAGATGCCAACTCGGAGTGAGCAAGCGAGTTCCGAGTCAAAGAATAAGCACCACGCGAGCCGCTATAATAAAACTTGGTAGAAGAGTGTGGAGAGAGGCCGTTGTTGTTGTTCTCTCCTATTAGGGCTTTACTTCTCTCTCTCTCAAAAGCAGCGTGCACTTCGTCAATGGTGATTATCAATCAGGTAATTTTTCGCTTCACTTTTCATCGAAACTTTTCAAATTCCCAATCTATATCATTCCGAAACTTCATTTTTTTTTTTTTTGTGCAAAAAGTATAACTATACTGTAAAATTGTATTCTGATCGATTTAGTTTTTGCTCTGTTTTTGTAGGATCTACATAAACCCTAATTTAAACCAGTATTTTTCATGTGAGGATTTTTTTTTTTCTATTGTTTTTGGTTGATTAGAGCGAGATAGAGGTTACTTGAAACCCTAGAAATCGCTTTCGATTGGATTCGGAATTCGGATTTTAGGGTCCGATCCGATTCTTGCACCCTAGATCGGTAAAATGGAGCCTCCGGTGGCCAGATCGAGGGGTCGGCCGAGGAAACGGAGGCGAAAAGATGCTGAGAACACTCCGGGACCGGACGCGAAGAAGCAGCCGGTGGAGACGAGATCGTTGGCTTTGGTTGGGCGCTATGTGCTGAAGGAATTTGATGGCAGTGGGATTTTTCTCGGGAAAGTTGTACATTATGAGGAGGGGTTGTATAGGGTCAATTATGAGGATGGTGATAGTGAGGACTTGGAGAGTGGCGAGCTTCGCATGCTTATATTGAGGGATAATGATTTCGACGAAGATTTGGATAGAAGGAAGATAAAATTAGATGAATTGGTATTGAAGATTAGTGAAAAGAGAAGGATTGAATTGGAGAAGAAAGCACGTGTCTCGACAAATGAAGGGGATAAGGTTGAAGTGTCTACTTTGAGTGAGGTGAGTGGTGGATTGACAATTGAAAAGGATGGGGAAGAGGTTGAAGGCGATGCTGATGCTGATTCATCGAGTGATTCGTGTGAGTATGCGATGGATAGGGATTCAGGGTTCGATACAGAGACCCCACCTATCCCGCTACTTGAGTTGCCACCTTCTTCGGGAACCATAGGTGTGCCGGAGCAGTGTGTTTCACATCTTTTATCCGTTTATGGCTTCTTGCGGTCGTTTAGTATCTGCTTGTTTTTGAGCCCATTTACTTTGGATGATTTTGTGGGCTCGCTTAATTGTTGTGTTGCAAACACCTTGTTGGATGCTATTCATGTTGCATTGATGCGTGCATTGAGGCGTCATCTTGAAATGCTCTCATCGGATGGCTTGGAGCTTGCTTCAAAATGCTTGAGGTACTTTTTTTTTTCCATCTCTTTATGTCTTTGGTTGATAAAACCCATCATCCTGAAATTTAAACTTAATTACTGTCAAGTTGTTGTATAAGCATTGTGGGAATGATGTTTTGATGGAATTAACTAGTCACTAGTTTTTCTTGTGTAGTAGATGTTGGAGGTATTTTTTTTTTATGCTGTTATGTTTGGTTGCAAACTGCAGAAAGAAAGGTGGAAATGGGCTATGTTTTTCAACATACTATTATGTACTTCACTGTTCATGATACCTCTGACTATTTCATTTAAGTGAGTTGTTTATATTTTTCTTTTAAAGCTAGAAGTACTAATCTTATAAGATAATAATGCATTATCACTTTCTTTTCCGTTGGCTATCAATTGAGCAACAACAACAGCAACAATGAAGCCTTAGATGGATTTTATTGATCTTTTGTTAAAATAGATGTTGGAATGGTGATTTTGATTCCCCATATATCTGAAGTGATTGATTATAAGATGTCCTTTATTTCTCTGCTAACCTCTCCCTCTGATATTATAAGATAAGAGATATATTTCTTCATGCCATTATGCATATCTATTTTTTATGATAAATTACATTTGAAACATGATTCTTTTCCAGTTTACCTTGTTAAAAAGTTGGTTTCCCCACCCCCTTTTTTTAAATTTTTTTTTTTTTTTTTGTTTCCTGTCAGGTGCATTGATTGGAGCCTTCTTGATTCATTGACGTGGCCTGTTTACTTGGTCAACTATTTAACAGTTATGGGATATGCAAAGGGGCCTGAGTGGAGAGAATTTTATGATGTGGTTTTGGATAGAGAGTATTATTCCTTACCTGCAGTTAGGAAGTTAATGGTTTTGCAAATCCTGTGTGATGATGTCTTAGAGTCTGCTGAGATAAGATCTGAGATTGACATGCGTGAAGAATCAGAAGTTGGATTAGATTATGGTACAGAAGCATCCAATCCTTCTGAAAACGGGCCTAGAAGGGTCCACCCTAGATATTCTAAAACTTCTGCTTGCAAGGACAGAGAAGCTATGGAGATTATTGCAGAAACGCATGAGATGAAGGCATCAGGAAACATAAATTCTTCAGGTTATAAAGGTACCAAACAGGATATGGATGCTGCTGATGTTGATGTTGATAGCAATGGTGATGAATGCCGGCTTTGTGGCATGGATGGGACCTTGCTTTGCTGTGATGGGTGCCCGTCAGCATACCATTCAAGGTGTATAGGTGTGATGAAAATGTTTATACCTGATGGGCCATGGTACTGTCCAGAGTGCACTATTGATAAGATTGGGCCTGCCATTACGATGGGAACATCACTTAAAGGAGCAGAAATATTCGGCATCGATTTGTATGGACGGATTTTCTTGGGTTCTTGTGACCACTTACTAGTGTATGTTTTCAACCCTTTTGTTTCATCTCCCTTATTGTTAATTACATTATACTGAATGTTCGATGAACCTATTTGTTTGTACTGGAATAATTTTTGTTGTCTAGCTTTGTGAAACACATGGTTCCTGAACTTTAGTCTTTGATCCCTCACCTTATCTCAGACTTTTTCTTCAATTCTGTCTGTGCTGCTTTAATTTTCTTAATTTTTGAAATTTTCTTCAACCCATTTATAATATTATGATATTCATGATTGTAGGCTTAAGGCTTTTGTAGATTCAGAACCATGTTTCAGATATTTCAATCGGAATGACATCCCTAAAGTTCTGCAAGTTCTTTGTTCATCTGTGCAACATACAGCTTTATACTTGGGGCTGTGTAAGGCAATTTTACAATATTGGTCTATTCCAGAAAGTGTCTTCTCTCTTCCGGTACATATGAATTTAGCTAACATAAAGGATTATGGAACCCTTTCAATGTCATTCCCTTCTGGCAAGGAAGACCAGAAAGATCTTCATATGCGTGAGGCTGAGAACTATGGGAATAATGAAAGCAAAGCCTCCTTGGATACAACTATTCACACTGACCATTGCAGTCTTCATAGCAATGGTGGTACAAGACAACAGGATTGTCAACTTATGGATATGAAACTAACTGAGGGGATAAAAATGGACTGTGCCATTTCTGGTGACTTACTTAGTCAGCAAGCTGATCAATCTGACTTGACACACCAAAGTTTGGTTGGCCGATCAAGTGCAATAGAGCTTACTATGTGCACCTCCAGAAACAACAATGGCAGTTATACTGGGCATGGCAGTGGTATGTGTTTTCCTATGAATTTTCCCTCTCAAAGCAAAGAAGGTAATAGATCAGTGTATGGAAAGGGTGACAGCAATTCAGTTGATTTTTTGTACTTGGGGTCATCCCTTAAACCTCAGGCATACATAAATAACTATATGCATGGAGATTTTGCTGCATCTGCTGCTGCTAGACTGGCTGTTCTTTCATCAGAGGAAGCTCGGGTTTCAGAGGCTCATGCTTCAGATCCAAGGAAAGTTGCATCTTCCAACAATCTTTTGCAAGCAAAAGCGTTCTCACTAACAGCCTCTCGTTTCTTCTGGCCAAGTTCTGAAAAGAAGCTTGTGGAGGTCCCAAGAGAGAGGTGTGGTTGGTGTCTGTCTTGTAAGGCTCCTGTTTCAAGCAAGAGAGGATGCATGTTAAACCATGCTTGCTTGTGTGCCACAAAAGTTGCCACGAAGATCCTTGCCAACCTTCGTCTCAAAAAGAGTGGAGAAGGGAGTCTTGCGAGCATTGCAACATACATTTTGTATTTGGAGGAGAGTTTATGTGGTCTGATAGTTGGCCCCTTTTTGAATGCTATTTACAGAAAGCAATGGCGTAAGCGAGTAGAACAGGCTTCAACTTGCAGTACAATAAAGGCTCTATTGCTTGAAGTAAGTTCTTTTGTTACCTGGTTTATTTGGTTATTTGGTGTATATATTAATCAGCCTATGTATTAATGTTAGGTATTGTTTGGCCTAGTAATGCATTAGTTTTCTCTGTTTAATCAGATGTTTAATGTTATACTGACAGTTAAATGTTCCACTTTCAATTAAAAAAAAAACTTTTTATTGCTGGTTTTTTAATGGAAAACGTTTCTTGAGTTTGATCTCAAGTGACACCCCAAATGGTTCTATAAGAATTGACATTGAATTAGGGCCCAGAAAGCTCCAATAATATGTTTGAGATAAATATGTGTATGTGTGTGTTTGTTTTGCTTTCTGAACTTCTTAAAGCTTCTGATGTTTGTAGCCAAATTTGAAAGCTGTACTTTTTGTTAATAAAAATTGCATGAACACTATTGTGCAGATTGTTGTTCCTTTGAACTTGTAATGTGTAGCTTATAATGTGCTATATGTGAAAAGCAATTTGGAAAAAAATGACTTTGTTGTCTGCTTTAGTAGGTACCTATTATGATTGATTGTGAAATAGAACATAAAAAAGGTCTGTTGAATGGTCTTGTGACAAATTTCTGTTGGAGCTATTAAAGGAAATGCGTCAGAAGTTCTAATTTCCCTTTTTAGATTCATAGTGCATCCTAATTGTCAAATAAGTGTGGATCTGGTTTAGATAGTCAGAAGCTCTTTTCATGTCAATTTTTTTTTAATAAGTAATAGTAGTTTATTAAAGATGAAAAAAATGCTCTGTTCACGGAAAGACAAAATATGCAAACAAAATTTTCATATCAAATTTGTAATTTTCAGACCTTGGTTGCCAATTCTGAGTTTTACATCTAATGGATGAAAGTTTTTATCCATTGGCTTATGCCTTTTAATCAACAAAATGCAAATGCAATATTTTCATAAGATTATCTTCTTGTATAATTTGGATTTACAAACTTTTTGTATTACAAATGTTTGAATGAGTGGCACTAAAAATGACTTGGCCACTTTCAGCAGCAATCAGCAGGGCTTTGAGTATTCAAATTGTCTGATCTTGACTTGGTGTCACATGTTTATATATGTTTAATTTATATATTTATTTCTTATAGGCAAACATAACTCACAAAAACGTGCAAAACTCAACCCATGACTTAACCATCCTCCCCTTGTTTATGGGAAGAAAATAAATTCTATTTAGTGCAATTTTTTATGTAGGCATTTTTGTGCGCATGCCATCTATATTTTGATTGATTAGCTCAGTTTTGATTTGCAGCTTGAGGAACACATCCGCATCATTGCTCTTTCTGTGGACTGGGTTAAGCTGGTGGATGGTATGTTAGATGAATCTCTTATGATTCAAAGTTCTACATGCACCATTGGAACAACACAGAAACGTGGACTTAGTGGAAGGCGAAACAGGAAACAGTCTGCTGTGTCTGAAGTGACAGCTGATGGTTGCCGTGACCAGAGTTTTGAGTGGTGGCGAGGTGGGAAGCTGTCAAAAATTATATTCCAGAGGGCAATTTTGCCCCGCTCATTAGTTAGAAAAGCGGCTCGCCAAGGTAACTATGATGCCCTAGCCTTTCATTTTCTGAAAAATAATCTTACAACTTCTCCCCTTATTGTAAGCATCCTTCCCCCACCCCCTCCTCCCCCAATCAGTTTTTAACGTCAAATGGTGAACATTCCATCGCTATTGTAAGCATCTTTAGTCTTTAGAATAAAGATAGTTGCATTACTGAAAATAAGAGGAAAATGTACTAATAGTATTCTGGCTCGTCAGGTGGTCGGAGGCGGATTTCTGGTATTGATTATTCTTCTGATATTCCTAAAAGAAGCCGACAGTCAGTATGGAGAACTGCAGTCGAAATGAGTAGGAACGCATCTCATCTTGCGCTTCAGGTTCGTTCTCATTTTTATTATAATTTTGTTGCTCTCTCTTTCTCTCTCTCTCTCTCAGCAAATTCTATAGGTCTTACAGCAAATTGAACTATCTTTTGAAGATTGTAGTTGTATGACTTTTTAAATATGCAATTGGAATTTGCATCAGGTCAGATACTTAGACTTTCATTTGAGATGGAGTGATCTTCTTCGTCCTGAGCAGAACCTCCAGGATGGAAAAGGTCCAGAGACAGAAGCTTCTGCCTTTAGAAATGCTGTCATCTGTGATAAAAAAATTGTGGAAAAAAGGATTAGATATGCAGTTGCTTTTGGGAACCAAAAGCATCTTCCTTCGCGCGTCATGAAGAATATCATTGAAATAGAGCAAAGTCAAGATGGAAAAGACAAGTATTGGTTTTCTGAATCTCGCATTCCTTTATATTTGATCAAAGAGTACGAAGAAAGTGTTAATAAAGTACTCTTGCAATCTATTGAGGAGCCCTTGAATGTAACCTTAAAGTCTCAAAGGCGGTTGAAAGCTTCCCGTAGAGATATTTTTTTCTATCTTACGTGCAAGAGAGATAAATTGGACGTGTGCTCTTGTTCCTCATGTCAGCTGGATGTTTCTCTTGGGTAATTATTTTATAATATTGTGTTTTTTCCCCAATTGTTCAATAATATTGTATGTTTCTTATATATATTGCATTCATTTTTTCTTTTTAATTAGTTCTTTACATTCTACAACTTGGTCCAAGTTCATTAATATTCTCTGTTGTGATTTTCAGAAAGGCAGTCAAGTGCAGTGCATGCCAAGGTATATAAACTGAGCCATCATGCCTATATCAAGCAACACACACACTCACACACACACAGAGATACATATTTATGTATTTATTTATTACATGAAATTTCTGAACCATTGTATTATTTGCCATAATGTGGGCAGGTTATTGTCATGAAGCATGTGCCAGAAGTTCAACAATTTCCATGAATGATGAAATTGAGTTCTTGATTACCTGCAAACAGTGTTACCATGCAAAGGCTCTTGTGCAAAGCAAAAGCTGTAATGAATCTCCTACCAGTCCCTTGCCATTGCAAAGGCAAGAATATACTAACTTAATGACAGTCAATAAGGGTGGAAGGCCTAAAGCTAATAATCAATCATTAGCATCAGTGAGAACTCGAGATACTCGTTCTGAGCTGAAACAAGCTACTCTAGATATTCGTTCTGAGCTGAAACAAGCTACTTCTGATTCTAGCTTGGCAAACAAAAGCCGTCGCAAGCTGTGTTCTTGGGGTATTATATGGAAGAAGAAGAACAGTGAAGATACAGGCATTGATTTCAGGCTTAAAAACATTCTTTTGAAGGGCAGTTTGGATGTACGTCGCTTGGAACCTGTTTGTCACTTGTGCCAGAAGCTCTATAGATCTGATCTTATGTACATTTGCTGTGAGACATGCAATAGTAAGTTTGCTCTAGATATAGATGCCACGTTTTTTGACTAAAGATGCCTACTCTCTCTCTCTCTGTTTTTTATTACTATTATTTTTTGATGCCTTGTGTTTGTGATAATTGGCAGAATGGTTCCATGCTGAAGCTGTTGAACTTGAGGAGTCAAGAATTTTTGAAGTAGCAGGCTACAAGTGTTGCAGGTGTCGTAGGATAAGGTCACCAGTGTGTCCTTACTCAGACCGTAAAGACAAGCTGCCCGAGGTCAATAAGACACGCACAAGGGATACAAAACAAGGAAATGTAAGAGCGGACTCTGATTCTGGAATAATTTCTGAATCTAGAGAATGTGAACCTGCTACTCCTGTGTATCCAATGGCAGAAGTTCCAAAACAAGAATATATAGACTGTGAACCAGCTACTCCAGTATGGAATATGGACGACGGTTTGGACCAAGAATTTAAAGAGTTTAAACTTGTTACTCCAGCGTTTCCCATGGCAGAAGTGTCAAAACAAGAACATGATCCTCTTTTACCTCTTTCCAAAGTTGAGCTAATCACAGAGCATACTTCAGAACTGGATAGTGAATGGAGTACTGCTTCTGTGCCAGGGCCACAGAAACTTCCAGTCAGAAGGCAAGTGAAGCGTGAAGAGGATGTAGATGGTTTATTTGGGAGTAATCTTTCTCATGCTGAATTATCGACACACCCTGAAACAGACAGAGTCTTGAATCATGAGGAAAAAGCATTATCTCCTATGGTGGAATGGGATGTTCAGAGCGAGATGATGTTAGAATATGATGGTTTTAATTGTGAAGATATGGAATTTGAACCCCAGACCTACTTCTCTGTTACAGAGTTGCTGGCATCTGATGATGGTGCCCCATATAATGGAGTTGATACATCTGGGGATTGGTCGGGGTACATGGGAAATGCTTCTTGTACAATTTCACAAGATGAGTTCCCTGAACAGTATGGAATAGTGGGTAATTATACTGATCAGGAAGGACCTGCAAATTCTGTAGTGCCTACCGTTAACATCATTCACTGTGGGAGGTGTTCACATGCAGAACCAGTTCCTGATCTTTTTTGCCAGAATTGTGGGTTGCAAATACATAGTCACTGCTCACCTTGGGTTGAAACATCATTTGAGGAAGGCCATTGGAGGTGTGGTAATTGCCGTGAGTGGCGATAGCTAATTTAGTTGTCCCCTTTTGAGGCTTTGGGTTTTGTCTACAATTGAAAATTTTATTGATCTGAATGGATCAGAATGGGAAAGTTCATTCTCCAATGCTGTTGGAACTGTGGAGAAAATTTTGTAAATGCTATGGTTGATGTTTAATAGGCCAAGCAGTGTCAACCGCTGCTGATTTTGAGGGAGATAGTTGCAGCTTCCTGACAAGTGGCTCCCATTCTGATGGATTCAGTTTCTCATTGGGAAGTTTGGAAAGATTGGCTTTACTATTTGTAGGGTTGATGGATTTAATTGATGATGCTAGGAGGTTGCAAATATTATATAAAAATGGAAAATTTATTTCCTTATCAGTTATATAGGTAAGGCCATCATTTTTCAAGCTACAGACTTTCTATGATCTTGGAAGATAAGCAGGTTTTTTGTGCTTATCTCTTTGAATTTCTTGTATTTAAAAAAAGAAAAAAGAGAAAAAAAAAGGATGAAGAAAAAGAACTACCACAATTTTTTTGCAATCAGATGGGGTTTTATTACTTGAATGCTGTTATGGAAGTTGTCTCTGTTTGCTGGAGAGTTTCTGTTGCTATCAATGCACTTAAATTACCCAATGGCTTTTAGTAGTTTGAGGTTCTCTCTCCCCTGTGCGTTTAGAAGGTTTTTTTTTTTTTTTTTTTGACATAACTAGGAAACATATTTCTGCTCAATCATCCAATAATCACTCTTATTGAAAATATTACTATGGATTAACAAACAAAAACAAATGATGCAAACTGTTACAACTGGTTCTACTTCGTGCAGTATATCTTACATGCGGTCAAATATTCATGGTACAGAAGCCAATCCAGTGAAATGGGAAGGGGAAAAAAAATGAATAACAATGAAAAACCCTCACCCCAAAAGAGAAAAAAATCTCACCAAGGCACAATTACGTTGTGCATAAAGAATCTCAAAATCGCGACCAACCCCCCCTTTAGAAATCCCCACTCATAACACTAAGCCGACTACTAAATTAGCTCACCCTTTAATGCCGCCAGCCCTTGCATCTTGATTTTCTTTATCCACATCTTTAACTTGAGGGACATGGGTGGCCCCGCTGTATAAATCAGGTTTACATGTGTATAATGAACAAATCTTCAAAATTCCACTTTGTCACAGTAAACCAGCCAGCAAAGCCCCAGGATCATCTGTTAATGCTGCTGCTGGTGGACTGGTTGGTTGAGGTGCTGGTGGCGCCGGTGCAGGAGCACGGGAGGCTGTAGGAATACTAACTAATTGCTCCTTGATGAACTCCTTCAACCTGTACATCAACAGTCAGAAAAATCTGCCAAAGGTATTAAACTTAGGTTAGCACTATGCGACAAGAAAATTTTAAAAACGTACTCAAATGTCAATGTGGGGTCCCCTGAAGCAACTGTCAAACGCAATTGGGTTCGGTCTGCTGGATCTGTTTCAATTCTAGCCTGGAGTATCATAAAAGAAAACAGTCAAAACAGCAACCTCATACAATGCTATTACATCATTAATCTTATATTCTAAAAATCACAATACAAAAGCATTATCTACACCGAGGAAGTTTTCAATTTGCATCTTTTGCCAATTATATTCCCAAAAGGTCCTTCAGCATTGTCCAAAAAATAAAAAATTATAATAAAATGATAAAATTGTAATCAGCAGTGCTACTATTCCCAACTGACTCTCTCCCCCCAATTGCCCACCTCCCATTTTTTCTCCCTTATTTTTTTTTAAAGAAAGCCTTCTCTAATAACTTTTTTTAATTGGCAAGTCACACATGCACCCGTGATCATTTACTTAAATGTGGAATCATTTACCCAAATGTAGACCAAAAGCTTTAAATGTTAAACTTTAGGTGAGGTTAAATAATGAAAACGATAGCAACACATCAAATCATAGAAGTTATATGCTGAAAATGGATGGACATCACTTACCAAACAGAGCATGGCCCTTGTACTTTCTGAATAGAATGTTGTACTTGCTACAAGATTGTTTGGATTTGGGTCCTATACAAGAGAATTAAAAAATGAACACCTTCATACAACTAATAGGAGTCCAAGGAAAATTCAACATTTTTTAAAATTTCTTTTGAGAATACTTACAAGCCCTGGACTAACCATCAACCGTAAACCGTTAAATAAATTTGCCATGTCCAGGAGAGGCATTGGTTTTACGCCTCTAACCTGTTCACAGGAAAACATGAGCATATTAACAAATAGCAGATTTTTAATGGGGAGAAAATTTTACTCTAATGCTATAGAGAAGGCAAAAGGTACATACCACTTCTTGAAGCTTCAAAGGTGGTCCTGAAAGTGATCTCCATTGAGGGAAAAACTCTTCAGCAGACACTGGTATAGGCTGAAGAAATTTACTCAATACAGCAGGAAGACGGAGTTTGCAGTTGACCTATGATAGGGACAAGTAAGATAGATGAAGCCATGGATATTACCTAGCTTTGTGTTGATTGCCAGCAAAAAAACACATAAGTTACAGATATAAGTACCATATCGTTACCAAACTTGTAGGAGAAATCAAGAACTGCTACATCCCTACTAGGGCGGAGATTAACAATTTCAAGTGGGCATTGCACCTAAACAACCAAAGATTAAAAAATAAAAAATAAAAAAGAAGAAGAAGAAGAAGAAGCAACTGAATAAGGACAAAAGATGAGTGGCTACTAGATACACCAACAATCAGTGATCTACTATGTGAATAGCAAATAATCTTCACCTGTGCCCTGGGAGGAATAGTTTCTGGGACTAATGAGAGCTCCAACTTCAAATGGGATGGAGGCAATATTATAGCCTGAACTGAAAGTAGTGGATTAGTATTCTTGTTTCCCAAGAAAAGAACAAGACGCCCCTGATGTGCTCGCCATTCTGCTTTAATGCCAATCTGGGGTAACAAACAACAAAATTACCACAACGCCAAGTTGAAGCATTAACTTTTTAAACAATTAAAGGCCAACAGGAAATACTACAAAGGGAGGTTATCCTATAATAAACTGCATACAGTTGAGTATAATATGTCACAGATGATGAAAGAACTTTTGCAGAAAGAGAAAAAAAACCTGGATATAAGGATCCTCGTATAGAACACCACTATCCTTCACGCACAGTGCTTGAAACCTTTCAGCAATACTTCCTATTGGCTGCAAAGATGAACAATGGGATTAGCGAGTTAAAAGTTAAATTAATCACAACCAAACCCGGTCACTATCTTAAAGCACATAGCAGTTGAGACTTAGACCATGTTTTTCTGCTGTTGATAAAACCAGATGTGAAACCCAATAAACAAGGATATGCTGCAAAGTCTATTGCAGAAGCTCTCCATCTTGCAAGGAATAATGTTTTTTGGGGAAGGATTGGAAAAAATGAGAAAATTTTTATTGGGACTGCAGATTAATAGGGAAGCAAAATGAGCTGAGCTGCTTGAGCTTAGCTCATGATTGAGACAATCTAGTCCTAATCAAGAAGCCTCTAGCTTTCATAATGCAAATGAGCCAATTTTGAGCAACCTTGTATTTAAGCTTGACTTCATTTTTGTCTCCTAAAAGTTCAAGCTACCCAAGCTCAACTGAGATTTGCTTATTAAAGGCTTGCTCAAGAGTTGAGATCACTCAAGAACGAGTCGAGCATGAGCAATGTAATACTCACCTTGTTTACAATCAAACCAGATTTTTTTTTTTTTTATTAAGTTAAAATTTTTATAAATAAAAAATAACCCTGTTTGAGTGTAAACAAGGTGAGTATTCCTAATTACGCCAGAGTTCACTGCATAACATCTTTTCATTTTGCCCACCTCTTCAAACAAGCAATACAATGTATCATGAAAAAAGTCAATGGTACCTGAACAGAATTTGTCTGCTCTCCAACAGGTACTATGGCTGTGGCTTCCACTGCATTTGGAACACCTTCCACTCCAGAGACTATATTTTGTTGAGGCTGGACATCAGCACTAGGAGGGCCTTCAATAGCCAGTGGACCCAAGAGATCACCAAGGAGATCGGCTGACGGAGGTTGGGGATCTACTGTAGTCAAGGTTCCATTCTCCTGGGACAATCCTTGATCTGCTACATGATGATCCTGTCAAGATTATCAAGCATACATCAATTTCCAATTAATAACATAAACAAACAAACTATTCAACCTAAGATTTCAAAATTAATGAGGGAAATTACACCAACAATGGTAGGTTCAGGAATAAAAAAAACACAAAAAAGAATTTCATAAAAAAGAAAGAAAGAAAAATAAAAATCAACCACTAACCACATTACTGCTCATGCTGGGCACCTTTACCAGACTAAGCTGGGTGACAGGAGGTGTCCCATTCGCAGGCCGCTGGTCAGTTACAACCAGAGCATTTGATGTTTGCTGCAGTGCCCGCAACTTGATAGCACTTTGTTCCGCAGTATCAACTTCAATATCTTCAGCCTTCTTGATCAATGAGGACTAAATGATAGAGAGATATTAAAGTTAGCGCCAAAAACCTTCAGTTTCACTCCAAATAAAACCATCTATTAAGTATTAAGAGACTCATCCTACAAAACAAGAAAGTAAATTTCCACTGAAAAACTGCACTACAATGCACCTGCCGCTCAGGGAATTTGGGCATTTCAGCCAATATATCCATTAGAGCTGCACCTTTCCTACTCAAGGCAAAATATTCTACAGCTCGTTGTTGTATCTCAGCATCAATGCAACTCTCGTATCTACATGAATTAAAAAAATGTGTAATAGAAACCTACATCAATTTGTGACAAACTAAATCAATATACAGGGTGCAAAGGTAAAAATCTCACTTGTTAAATATTGCCCAAATCAGATTCTGTAGTTCTGGTTCTGGGGGTTGAGCGTGCATTAAAATTTTAGCATATGTTGAGAGAAGAATAGGAATGGTAGAAGACCTGTAAATAAATAAAGGACTCTAAGATATTTATATATATACTAGAAGGAATGAAAGCCAGAAATTAGTAAACAAGGGTTAAGGGCCCTTACGATACGGTAGGAAGCTTCTCATGTATGATGCTGAATAATTCCTTCGGACTACACCCAGGTCGTCTGGCCAAAAGGTGTCCAAATTCTCCAATGAGATATGCACTGACCTGTTGCATTTATGCCAATTCACAAACGAACTTAAGACACTTGACCAAACTAAAATGCTTGTTTGATGTATTATTATACGTTTAATTAAGCTCCAAATGGCTGATCTGGATTAACCAATATTTGGTTAAGCTTGGCACATGAACATAAACAAAGACAGCATGCAACTATGAGTCTATGATGAGTATTTTGGTAAAGCTCTGCAAATCCCCATTAAGCCTATTAGACTCATGTTCAAAAGGAGTTTTTTTTTTTTTTTTTGAAACCAAAATTTTGCATTTCTAATCTAGAATTAGCAATAACCTCTTATGAAAATCCTTATAAAGCATCATTCAGCAACAGCACACTGGCAACGAGCCATGCAATATAGAGTGAAAGACAAAACAAAGCAAAACCAAAATATATCTCTAGTTCTTCTCAAATATATATAATTATATATATAGTTTAAAATTATTATCATGAAACCAAAACAAAGGAGACACAGTATACAATATACAAACCTTCACCATAGTCTCATGTATAGCAGGCTTGTCAAGATACTCTCTGGCTTTTGCTGCTGCATAAGGCTGATCAGATGCACAAACTCTCAGTTAAATAATATACATATAAACATTTGTCTTAGAAACAGGTAATTCATCCACATCCAAAAAAGGAAAAAAAAAAAAATGAAGAAAAGATAGAGGAAGCACAAAGTATATGTTAGAACATTTTGATTACCTGTAGGTCTTCATTGTTTGTAACGAACTGCACAACACGAAACCATATGTCATCGCTAACAAAATCCCCAGCCTTGTCAATCAATTGAAGAATCACATCCACATACCTGTGTCATATTAAAACAGAATGATATCATTTGCACAAAACACTCAGAATGCATGTGCTGACACATTAACAGCTAACATTTACTCAAGAAATTCAAATTGAAGGCCTAAGATATAACAGAACAAAATTCCCAGAAACTTAAAAAATAAAAATAGATAAAGGCTCATAAAATAAAGCCTCTCTTTTTAAAAATTAAAAATTTAAGGGGGGAAAAAACCTAAAGAATTACAATCGTAAATCCAAATGGTCCATGAATTACTAGATAAGCCCCCCCCCCCCCCCCGAAAAAAAAAAAAATATATATATATATATATACACACAAAAAAAAGACTTAATCTCAACGATAGATCTCTCCATGCCTTAAAAGGTTCAATTATTTCAATCTCCAATTGTCCACAACAATGTGGAGTCACATTCCAAATGATACAATCCCTTCTAGCAAGAGTACACAGCTATTACCTTCCTTGGCATCACCCAATGAACCCCAAAAACAAAAAACACAAAAGACCAGAGATCATGAGCAAATGAACAATCTACATTAGACCACAACAATTACATCTATTAATCTTCTCACATCCTCCAAAAAATATGTTTTAAGTCTTTAAGAAACAATTAATTCTATCATCATAATGGTGTTATCTGGATGGCTATCCCTCATTGTTTGATGTGGTGCATTTGGTGGGAGAGAAACAACCGGTGTTTTGAAGATTCTGTAAGGACTATAGCCAACTTAAAACTTTTCTTTTTTTAAAACTCTATCGGATTGGATGTCTATCATAGGAAGTCATTCTATTTTTTCGGTCTACGATTTGATGGATGCTTGTAATTCATGTATTTGATTGTTTTGGTCCCCTGCTGTATACTTCTTGTATACTTGGGTGACTCTTTTTATGACTTTGAATGAAATTTTCTTTACTTATCAAAAAAAATAAAATTCTATGTATAACATCAATTGGCATATCATTTGAGTTACTTGCATAACATTGAATGCTGAAAAACGCATCAATTGACCAAAGTGAAATATTATAAATAATTTTGGCATCCACTCCCGCAGAGATATACTTTCGTAAGTGAAACTAAATGTGTGTAGTTTTAACATCAACTATTATTTGTCATATTTAGTTAAATTGATGCAATCATGGTGGCATAATAAAAATAGAAACACAAGCCCTTGTTAATTTCCTTCTAACTTATACGTGAATAATCTGGATATCATGCTTTCAATAGAGTTTGTCTGATCTAAAACTTAAACTTTTCTTTTACTTGTCAAAAAAAAAAAAAAAAAGAGTTTTGTCTGATCCTAAGAAGTTGCACACAAGTGCCATGCTTACCATGACAGATCAGGGGCAAACTTCTCTGCAAGAATAGCAGCTTTAAGTGACAATTCCTCACGCATTGCAAATTCTGCTGTACTGAGATACTGAAAAGAACAGAAAATGGCTTACTCATTTTGTGATTGAAATGGAAACTATCTCAGCAAGCTAATATTAGAAAAATATATATAATTCAAATAAGACTGCCAACACAAAATAAATAGTCCACAACCAGCATTGGCATACCTGCAGTATTTCTTCAACTATGTCCTTTGCATTTGTAACATCACACATACCATAAAGCAAATCAAGAGCACGCCTACGAATACTGAGCACACAAAATGATTTCATTAAGCAGAAGGAATTATAAGCACACCTGTGCGCACACACGTACATGGAGGCTAGCATCCTCCAGAGTAGAACATAATATTTATCTTTTAATTAACATGATCAATCAAATAATAAATACTTTTCAGTGCTAGAACATGTGCCGCACAAAAAAGAAAGCTATTGCAAATGAATTAGTGGCAGTATCAAGAGTTCTAACATTTTCAGAATGTAACGAAAACGCTGCATGATAGCAAACTTAACCTGATGTCAGGATCCTTCAATGAGGTTATGATCTGAGCCTGATGTCTTTTGATGATATCTTGCACATCTGTTACCAACAACATCCGAGTCATATTCTCCTGCACCAGAGCAATGTAACATCAAATCAAGCAGTTACAATGTAGCAATTAAATTTACCCTTCCAGATTCTGATTTAGTAAGTCTCAACATGCTACCAATCATAAAGACAGATAAACTGTAGCGTTTCTAAAACTTACCAAGCCAAGATACCGAATATTTGGTTCACGCACAGCAATAAATTTTCCAAGAAGGGCAACGCACTGAGACATCATCTCTTTTTCAGCATCAAGATGCATGACCTAAGAAAGGGCCAATCAGAACATGAGTATGTTGCAAGGAATGAAAGTGTCAAGAAACAACACTTAATCCTTCAATGTATATAGTAATTTGTTCCCACAAAATCCAGTTGAAAATACTAGAGTTTCAAAAGCTTTCATCCTTTAATTAGTTTTAGCAAGTTCACATCACAATAACATTGTCTACACAATCATATGCATTTGTGCATGTGTACATAAATACATCATTGTATGTATGCACGAACTATGAATGTGCATAAGAGCTGTTAACAATAAAAAACCATTAAACCATTAAACAATCATAAGCCATTTTAAATAACAAATCCCATATGCTAAAAAGATTTTTTGGGCCACAAACTTACTAGAGCAAGGGCTTCAAAGAGAACAGCATGTGATGCATTGTTCTTATTTACATTTTTCACAACATCAGTCCCCATTAATATCCGTTGTAAGACCTGAAATTCCGAAATCAAATTTTAATATAATCAAAGAAACATGACCAAAAAAAAAAAAAAAAAAAAAGTCTTTTAACAAAAGCAGAACCTCAAACAATGATCTTCTGGTATTTGGATCTTCAATAGTTGGAAAATACTGAAGAGCCCTCATTGTCTTAACCTGCATTAACCAAGTGCTAACAAGCATTAATATGAACCTGTTAATACATTGACCTATTACAAACCCTCAACAATCAATCACCCACACTGGGTTATTTCTTAAGAATAGAAATTGACTGAAACTAATTACGGGTAGCATAATTCTGTATCATACATCTAAAATATCAACAAATAAGAAAATTCCCATTCTAGGCTAACAATAAATAGGATTTCAGGGATTTCTAGCCATACGAAAGAAAAAATGTTTTAGAATAAACCACAGTGAACTGTACGCACTATGGCAAAAAGTATTAAGAAGCAGTCTCTTTAATAAAAACCGTCAATTCCTACTTATAGTTAATATATCTCCAACTAAAATTTAGATCATATCCATTACTAAAACATTTAAGGACATTTAGATGTTACATAAAATGAATGACTCCAGTTTTATGGATTGACCATCAAGAATGAGCCACCAGAAAAGTGAGATGGATCGTCGTAACTTAAGCACAGAATACATTTATTCTTTCATGGCCTCTTTGACAGTGGATTTCCAGAATATACATACATATATTTTAGGGTAAATTATACTCTTAGTCCTTAAAATTTTCATTCTCTCTCTCTCTTATTTTTCCCTCTTTTTCTTTCTCCAGTTTCCAGCCACTATGTGAGCCCGCTCCACCATTTCTCATCACAACTGCCTTAGAATGCCTCCAAAGTCCAAACTAAAACACCATCCCACACCCCATACCAGTGGCAACCAAGACCCAGCCCTCATGGACCTACCCATAGTGAAAGACTCCAGCAACACACCCACAAGCTAAGAGCCTAAACCCAAAACAACCAATTAGTCATTCACGAAGATTATCTTCCTCTCAGAATTTCTCCACTTTAAGCTACCAAGGATAAAAAAAATAAAAAATAAAAGAAAAAGAAAAAGAAAAGCATGAGGTAACTTATGTAATAAAAAATAACAAGCAATCTAATACACACATTATTTTTCTACCTCCAATTTCAACTTTCCCACTCATAGATTGAGAACCCAGTAAGATTTCGAGTACATCCACCAAACCAACAGCCTTGAAAATGGTGGTTTTCATTCTCGGAAGCTTCTAGAGATCCGATGTCATGTTTGGCTGCTTGAATGGAGTCGCATGGACCATTGTCGATTATGTCAGAAGATCGAAGTCCAACCTGGAGTACCGAAGCACCCAGTCCATCCATGTCTCTTCTCTCTCCCCTCCCCAATAAAAACCAATTTTCAATTCTTTTGTGCTTCAGATTTTTTCATGGCATGGGATATCTAAGTGGGAGTTGTTATTTTGGGTTTGGTTGCTAGGGTATTTGGTCCGGGGTGAAGGGGCCATGGGGGGATGAGAACAAAAGTATGTGAATGGGCTGAGGTGTCCTAAAAACAAATAATTTTAGTTTTCTTAATGTACCGCCATGTATGCAAAAAGTGAATGGAAAATAAAACAGAAGGACTAAATTGTTAAAATTTGAATATTTAAAGGACCGACTTTTTTAATTTGAGGGACTAAAATCGAATTTATCCCAAATATCAGGGATCAAAATTATAATTTACCCTATGTTTTATGAATATGAACGTGTATGCATAATATTAACAAGGAAATTCAAATTCTTCCAGATAAACAAGGATGTGCTGATTATTACATAAAAATTTCTGTCTATCAGTCAGTCTACAAGGGACCACCAATCTGTTTGCATCACAAGCAATTGCAGGATTCCAAAGTTTTATCAGTTTTCAATTTATCTCATCTAGCACAGAGTGCATTCTTGGCAACAACGATCAGAAATGCTGGCTAAATTGGGCATCAATTTGGCATCCATTACATACAAAGCAGGAGGAAAAAAGAACACAAACCTGAAGCCAGGGAGATGGGATACCATAGTAAGTGTATTCTTGTGGAACATCCTGGTTCCTGGCAAGCCGCTCTAAGGTTTTAACGCACTTTGGAAGACAACTCCAATATGCTTCATGGTTATTTGATACTAAGGCAACAAGAAGGCTCATAGAAGATGTCAAAACACCAAGATCACGTTCATCTAATAGCTGTGCCATCCGATCCGCCCTAAGACATATGGCAAAAAGGACTAACAAAATAAGCACGAGAAAATCTATTTCAGGAAAACAACCTTTTGTCAAAAATGGAACATTCAAACATACCAGCCATCTACATTGACAACATCAGGATTTTTCCTATACAAGCGCAGCAAACACAATGCAGCCTTCTTTCTCACAAGTGGTCTGGCACTGCTAGAGATCTAAATCAAAAGACTTGGTTAAATCAATAATTAAAATAAAAAAAATTTGTGGTCTCCAAAAAATAAAAATTTGTGGTCTCTTACAAGTAACTTCTGGACATCAGGTGCTAACGACTCAGCAAAGTCTCTCCCACCAATGTTGCCAACCTACATAAATGAAGACAAACAATGGAGGGGCACATGAGGTCATGACAGAGGTACAATTTTGAATATATAGTATAGCACAAGAAATGATATGCAAGAGGAACAAGAAGGAAGACATTGCGTCAGTGACAAGTTGATAAATCAATAATCTAAAAGACTAAACTTCAGAAGAATGAAACCAAATAGTCATCGCAATACTATAGTTAAACAATGGAATGCCTTAAAACAAAATTCCACATACAAGTTTTTTTTTTTTTTTTTTTTGAGAAGAAAATTTCACATACAAGTGATTGCACATTGCATGTGCTGTTACATGTAACATTGGAAAAATGAAAACTTGCTAAGTCTTTCAGAAAAATGGAATCAGTGTACCATCATAGAAAGTATGTGAGAATCTAGGTACAGACTAAAGTAACCAAATATTACGAAAGAGAAAAGAAAGGGTGTATAATGAAGGGAAGGATCCACTGTCACAGCTTTAGACTTTCTTACAGGCAGTCATAAACCAGGAGAAAGGATGCTTGTTTTAATGATAGCGAGAGGAAAACGGTTGATCAAACCTTTTATGAACCAAGTTAAAAAAAGAAAAGAAAAAAAGAGAGGATCCATGAACCAAGTCATTCTTGATGTTATGCTCAGGAATGAATAAGACCCTACTTAAAAGAGAATGGGGAAACTTATATAAGAAAATATGACCAAATTGTAAAGTAAAAAATGTGGCTTTGTTGAGTAGAAAAAATTGTGCACTTGCATGAGAAATTATTTAGTCTTTTCCTTGTAAAGGATTCTTCCAACATCAAAATTCCACAAGCTGCCAGGATTTAGTCTCCCATGATTACTGAAGTGGAAAATGTAGAATATGAAAATAAAAGGGTAAAATAAACCACCTTCCCTTGACGTTTATTGCAATGACCCCCCCCCCCCCCCAAGTTTGTATAAATGACACTCCCCTCTTGAGGTTTGAATAAATATAACAGTTAGGTCCATGCCCTCTGAAACTGTGATATAACAGAATATTCAATTTTTAAAAAAGACTCTTATCCAAACTATGGACAAAATGACACCCTCATTCCGTGAGGGTTGTCGATGAATGATACTCCCCCCTTGAGGTATGTATGGTTAATAGGAATTTTTTTTTTAAATGGAATATTCTGTTAGTCTTAAGAAGGGGAGTATCATTTTATAAAATGTTTGGGGTATTGCCATTTCAGCAAAACCTCAAGAGAGGTTGATGTAATTTACTCTTGAAGAAAACCATGTAGGTGATCAAAGCATGATCTAACTGTTTCCTTGTGATAAATAATTAAAAATTCTAACACGCTTTTACATCTGTTTGATTTAGCTTTAAATGCCAGTTTATTTTCACCACAATCTTATGTATAGGTTTGTAAAGCCTCAGATTTTTTCTAGGTATAGCTGTACTTTTACACAACTTATTTTTTAAACAAATTAAGGATCTATTTATTTTATATAATGTCAACCTATTTTCAGCACTAGCTTATGTATAATTTTTTAAAACCTCACCTTTTCTAAGTACAGTTGCACATTTACAAAATTTATTTTTTAAACAAAATAAACAAGTAAAAAGAAGCTCATCCAAACGCACTCTAAGCCAATGAAAATATGCTCATCCAAATACAGTCTCTGATATTTAAATACACAGAATCATGCTCTTTTTTTTTAAATAATCAGTCTAGAGTCAGTCTTATCCAAATAAGCATATACTACATGTCACAATGCCATCATTCAAGATGGAGTTTGATTCCAACAAAGAATCTCCCTAGCATTTGAAACAAATTAACTAAAACACTTCTTAACTGTAACGTCTTGCCATTATTCATAACATAATGATTACAGAACATCCTTCAACATAACTGCTTCCAACATAAAACATTGTATATCTGAAATTGTACACCATATATCTTGGAATAAGGTAGAGAAAAAAACTACACAAAAGGAAAAACAGTAACGTTGCTTGTAAAGCATCACCACGTAACAGCCCTTCAAATACATAAAGTACAGGTCATATTTGCGATCATGACAAGTGAAGGATCAAAATATGAATTACAGTGCAGGCTAAATATTCCAGAAGCACTTGGTAAAGTCAAACAGGAAGTATAATTTTGGCAGATTAAATAGTAAGCTCTTAAAATGTTAACAGCAATTGTATTGTCATACCATAGTCAATGCCAAACACTGGAAAGTCTCATTGCGACCAATGATATCATTGCGCACAGTATTTATCGCCAGTCTCAAAAAATCATGGTTCTCATTTAGCAAACACGCTGTCACAATGTAACCAACCTGCACCCATTTTTAGGACAATAAAAATCGATCTGACAGGAGAGTGAAAGTATTTCTGACATAGAGGACGAGCCAATATATGACTAGCTTTGAGCATTAAAACAAATATGAGACGAGAAACATGTCTTTTGAGGACCCCAAGTTTGATAATAACAAAGTCATGAAGCCATAGTAAAAAAATTCCTGGTCTTTAGCAGTTAAGAATGAACTTTGGATTTTGCCAAGTTCTTCTAATATTTCTTTAAATTCATATCTATAATTATTTCAAAGAATTGGGGCACATAACATAGACGCTAAGCTTAATTTAAGTTATTCAGGCTATACCGCAAAATACAACACAACCCATGTTGTTAAATCATTAATATTATTTTATTGATATGCTACATATACACCCAATGTGTTTTTGAACCCTCAATCCATACTTTTAGGAAGAGGAAGTCTTGAGCCAGAGCTCATTGGCTCAAATTGACATGCAAGATGATACTTACCTGCTTTTCTGGATACTTTGGTGCAGATATTAGAGAAACAGCTTCCATGTGACCAAAATCCACATCATAACCCAGCATATAAATGTAGAGCATTTTCCAAACATATTTCTTCTTCTCATACGGGGATAAACCCTATTGAAAGAACAAAAAAATTCAATAATCAATAGCTCACTTGTCTAGATTAGATATTGCCAATGTTCTGTAGAATAAGCAATGGTTGTTGCCAACAAGGGAAATATAAAAACAGCTATTCTCAAAGTAGCAAACAACCAAAATAATACAGGAAACTATAATTTAAAATAGAAAATAAATAACAACTAAACAAACAAAACATGTATGACACAGTAATTCATGGGAACCCAATCTAAAGCAGTTGCGCAAAAGGATTTTTTTTTTTTTTTTTTCTTTGATAATCCAATAGTACAATGGGGAGGAGGGAATTGAACCCTAGATGTCTCCATTGGAAACACTGGAGGTGCCAGTTGAGCTACAAGGCTCTTGGCAGAATCTTTTCTTTGTAGGTAAATACAACTCACACACCCAGACAGGATAGAAGTAGAACACTGAATTAGTGGCAAAATAATAGTCTAACAGCCCAAGCTGACATTCAAGCATGTTTTTTGACCAAGGATTAATTCCTGAGCATCACTTGAAGTGGCCAGGAAAATTTGCAATTCAACCAAGCAATAGATATAGATGGACATTTTTCTTTGTGACGAAATTCCTTAAAAATTGATATAATGACACTGATTTGAACAGCAGGTTCAATCACCAGGCCAGTGAACTACCACACAAACACAAACATAAATTGCAAAATAGAGACTCAAGAAGTTCTCAATGTGTGTCTGTATAAATGTTTTTAGCGAAAAGGACTTTCTGCACAAAAATTCTAAAACTAAGGGTGAGCTAACAATCAGTCTCACTAGCTGGTCTGGACATGGACAAGTCACCTTCACCAAGGATGTTGAGAATATCCAGTATCTTATAGTGCCTTATTTCATCCAAACTTATATCTTTGTCCAGAATTTATTGAAGCCAACAAAAAATCACAACAACAAGAACAGCAAATACAGAATGACCAGAGTAAGTGTTATTTTTGTTCGCCACCCTACCAACTATATACTGACAAAAACAGCATGTCTCACTTTTGTTAGCTGCCCCTACAAGATGTCTAAACTATAAACTAGTATTGTGAAATTCAATCTCAATGGTTTCTGCTAATATAATTTTACACTCCATAAAAATCCACGTGAAAAAAATTAGCTTCTTATACTTTAATTTCTAAATTAAATTTGACATAACGCCAGGAAAGCCGCTAAGTAGAGACCAACACTTACAAAAAAACAAGAAACCAAGAACAAATATTAGGGGATTAACAGCAGAGAGTCTAGGTACTTCACAATCTCTATTAAACACAAAAGAAATTGACCCTTAAGTAGTATCTATAAAAGTCTTAAATTTATCGGCTTCCCCTTGAATATGACCACTTGAACTTTATCCAAAACAGATGATCAGTCCTAAATTACATCTTCAAACTTTTCAGTATAATGATTAATGAAACAATATCTTTGAGCCATATTAGAGGCTTGGGTGCAATGCTTACCCCATATGAGATCCAAAACTAGAAGCATTTTCCCGTCTTATTTGATTTCATTAACATACCAGATCTAATCCTACAAGAGCTGTGGGAAAACATAAACAAGCAAATTAAATCTGAAGTTCACTTTTGCAGATTGAGCCGAGCCATATTCACTTTTTCAGAATCATGCTTATCTTCTGAAATTATAGCTCTGAACAATTCAAGGAATAAAAACTAGTTATTATAACCAAAATCCTGGGATAGAAAATTAATTGGTCACAGTTAACAAGTCCCATTGAGCTATTAATACTATATCTTATGACATATAATTTCCTCCATTCAGTACTAAGTTCCTAATACCTAGCAAGCTATTCCAAAGATAGTTTAAAACAAGCTTGAAAAACCAAAGGCCTCTCTCATGCCAATGCCAACATATCCAATTTGAAGAATGAATCATAGAAGGCACCATCAATCAAGTCTCTATGTTCAGTAGCTCACTAAACTAAAGCAAAGATAATTCAAATTCAGACCTAGAATTTTACATGTTCAATTCAACTATGCCTTGTAGTATGTCTAAGAATTCAAAATTCCTTCTGTTTCTGACATTTTCAGCTACAAAACACACAAATTGCTTCGAATCCTAATCTAATCGATTGAAATGATGAGCAAGTAAACGAAGCTGAATTAAAATTCAAGCAAAATTATAAAATGCATATGCCAATGCCAGCATATACAACTAGAAGAATGAATCAAAGAAGTCACCATCAATCAAATCTCTACGTTCAGTAGCTCACTAAACTAAAGCAAATAATTCAAACCTAGAATTTCACATGCTCAATTCAACTATGCCTAGTAGTCTATCCAATAATTCAAAATTCCTTCCGTTTACGACATTTTCGGCTAACGAAACACACAAATTGCTTCGAATCATAATCCAATCAATCGAAATGATGAGCAAGTAAACGAAGCCGAATCAAAATTCAAGCAAAATTAATCAAATGCATATATGTACGATAAAGCTGGAAATGAAAAATGGAAACCCTAACCTTCTCGTTCTTGAAGCGTGTACGGACATTTCCGAGCTCCTTATCGACGCGGAGGCGCTCTTGCTCTTTGTTCTGGCAATTGCGTATGTCGCTGATGAACACCGAGAGGCCTCGCATCCCTGACAACGCCATCGCCGCTCAGATCCACACTCTCACACGCACGCACAGAGAGAGAGAGAGAGAGAGCGTAACCGTAATCGTTTCTCTCTGAGCTCGCGAATTTCAGATCGCCTCAGCGTTTTGGATCTAAAAGGCTATATATAGCAATCTTGGAGAAGATCAGCTCCAAAAAAAATTTTCAAATAAGTAAAAATGCGTATAGAGAGGGAGAGAAGGGGATTTGATCTAAAAGATTGTGGAGAGAGAAAACAATTGTTTTTGTTTCTAGAGAGAGAGAGAGAAGGTAGACTGTGGAAAATTGGTGAAGCCGTCGCGGAGTAAAGGGAGGGAGACGACTTTTATTTACCATGCATGCCCCAATTGTATCATTTCCTTTCATTTTCCACCTAATACTTTTTGTTTTTCTCTCTGACCCATCATTTATCTCTCTTTTTAGTCTTTTTTATTTTTATTTTTTATTATTGTATTTATTACTTTCATCCGCTCTTCTATCCGTTTCTGTTTAAAACTTTAATATATTACACAAACAAAGTTTAGCTACAATAAAATAAATATTATTACATATTTTAAAATTTTAATTTTTAAAGTGCATATTTTTTACATTTTTAATATACATGTCAAATTTTTTGTTAATCAAATATTATTTACTATATGATTTATAAGCTTATAGTTTTTACATAATTTTAAACTACAAAAACTTGCAATTTAAATAATTTATTGATGACATAGCTATTGATTTTTAATTTTCTATAAATTTCGCAAGTATGGAGGATATAAGAAGAAGATATAATCCAATGATGGATTTGTCAAAATTCACCTCTAATAAAAATATATTGAATAAGGTTGTAGTATAAAGTTACAACCAATTTTGTAACTAAACTTTATCTATTTAATATATTGCCAAATTTTTGTTTTTTTTATAAGTAAATAGTGTTCTATGTTTTTAGAAGAAAATAATGTTTTAATCTCGTATTATTTATGGTATAAGCCATTTGGAAATTTTATGAATGAAACTTGGGAGTTCCAACTTTACGGCAAGTCCTTCAAATCTGATATTCTGATTATCTTCTTAAATTTTTTTTTTTTCCTATTTTTGTGTTTCTAACATTGTATTTCATTTAGGGATTGAGAAATGTGTCGTGCTATTTGTGTCCTTTAAAATTCTGTTTACCAGTGAAGTGAAGGTTTCCAAAGGGTAAAATATTAAGACAGTTTAAAAATAAATAATTTTACTCCTAAAATATATATATATATATATGTATATATAGCCATTTATTTTTCTTACAAGATGAAATTGTATAACTGAAGAAATTAATTGGATTATTCTTTTTTTTTTTTTCTAATTTCATTAATGAGATTGGATTAATTGATAAATACTTAACTTCTTTTTCGTAAAGATGAATAATACTAACTTCACATTTGAAAAAAAAAAAAGGACAAAGAAGGTAAAAATTTATTAACTTGGTCAAAAAGATTGATTGTAGATTAGGTTATTGATTCATCAATGTTCTCAAATTTAATTTTACTCGTGAAAATAAAGGGATAGCTGGTTTTGAATTTTTTCTTTTCTTTTTAAAGCATAAAGGAAATTGCAAATATTAGGAAATCTATATTTTTTTTTCTATATTAGTAAAACTAAAATAGGAACAAACAAAAGTAGTAAAATTTAAGATGGACCTTTAAATATCAAGTGCCCACCCAACCTCTGCCAGCATTGAAATTTAAGATTATACCCCTTTAAGATCAGTTTATTTTTTGTCTACATTTCATGCATGCTTATCATTTGAAAAGACATTCTAATATAAGACGAACAAAACCTAGATGCTTTCTAGGTTCCACAATGAATTTTTATTGGTTTTGAATCATCAAAGCTCATATTTTTACTTTCTTCTACGTGATCCCTTCGGCAACATCGGATAAAATTGAAACGATACTTTTTTGTATGTGTCTTACAAAATCATGGAAAAATTTAAGCTCAGGTTAGTTCTTCTTTCTTGATTTGTTTAAACCTCACCTTTTTTTTGTTCAAACGATTACAAGAAACAAACATTTTTTAGTTTTATTTATTAATTCTCAAAGAACAAACTGTTTCTATCTTATTAATGATTTAGAAACTCCCAGAGTTCTTGCAAAGTATAATGAACCAAGAATTAGAAGAAAAAAAGTTTATGAGTTTAAAAAATATATATATATAGATATGATAGATTCATAGTGATTGCTGTTTTTATTTCTAAACTAAGACATCAATCGATTTTAGGTATACGCCTGGATGGTGTTCGAATTCCAAATTTCTTACTTGATGACGAGTAATTTTATTTTGTGTTTTTGAGATGATCCTCGTGATTTGGTTACGGAAGAAATGATGGTTGTAGTGAGAAAGGGTAGGCCTATCATGCACTTTTTGTCGGTTTTAGAAATATCATGCAGGTTGTAGAGAATCTAGAGATGTCCATGACTCCATGGTATTGTCCATTGGATTTGGCAACGAGAAAATGGTCCTGATGGAGCTTGCTTTCCAGTTGAGAGTGAAAATGTTAGTGTTGGTTCTGTTGGTAATGGAGGTGATGGTAACAGACATGACATTTGTGTTTTTTTTTTATGAAGGTCTATAGTTGAGGGGGTGGAAAACAGCAAACGCTGTTGGCGTCATGTTGGGCATGATGGTTGCAGCCAGTGCTGGTATTATGGTCGCGGTATGCGTCGCGCACTGATAATGGATAGAAGGATTTAAATCCTAGATATTTGGTGACATACTTCGGAAATTGTTACCTGTTTACAACAATTAAGGGGAATTTCAATTTTCCTCCAAAAAAAAAAAAAAAAAAGGAGGAATTCCAATGTAAAGTCCTTTTTTATGAGAGAGACTGAACAGTTGCAAGCCACAAGTCCTTCAAAGTGAAATTGCTAATCACTATGAAGTTACCCCACGTTTTTAATAGCAGAAAAACATACTTTTTAAAGTTATGAATCATGATTAAATGGACCGTAAAAAGGGTACATGACCAACCCCCTTTATATTCTTTTTGTTTTTTGTTTTTATTTATTTATTATTTTTATTATTTAAGGTTTCCATGCTTTCAAAAGCAAGTTGCACCATGACAACACAATGTGATGTTAGCAGCTTTTATCCCTTTGAGAGGCTGACGGATTTGAAAATCGAATTGCATATGGTAGTCAAACTTTTTGTTCGTCTACACTACCAAATAAGCTTTTATTGGATTAATAGTTCAAAACATCACCGTTGAATTATATCTATTTCATCTATATTATCTATAAGAAGATTCTCCTATTTAGACTAGACTTTTATATGGTAAGAATATATCTTCAACTCCACTTAAAATGTCTACAAAATAGGACACTCTCTTACTATTCCATGTCTTCAAAACAAACTTATCCAAAAAAAAAAAATTTTAAGCAAAATTATGACATTAGACAAAGAAAAAAAAAAAAAAAACCTTTTCTTATGACACATATTAAATTTTGTGTTAATCAAATATTATTTACTATACTTGCAATAAATTAATTAAAAGTTTAAATTTAGATATTTTATAAATAAGATCATTATTGATCTTGAAATTCTCTGAGTATGTATGGTATAAAAAGAAAATATGATTTAATAGTCGATTTGTCAAAACACATATATAATAAACATTACTTAAACTAATATCATATATATAATTTTAATCCAATTTATATATACCTATCCTTTTCAGGAAAAACTTATATATACTTATCACATGGAAATTTTTTTTTTTAAAACCTTATTTATATTATATTTGATGTTCTTTTAAAACAAAAAATATATATAATTTAATTACGGTGCATCTTTTATATATATATATAAAGTGACTTTTTGGTTGCCTCGCCTTTGTTACCATGTAAGCTTTGAAAGTCTATATTCTATCCCTTCTAAACAATTTTCAATTTAATTATTTTGTATATTCTGTCTGCTAGGTATTTTGCATATTTTTTACATACATTTATTTGACTTTTTTGTTTTGTTTTGTCTTGTCTTTTTATCATCAGATCAAAACATTAATCGGTTTTTTGGCATAGACAGGGATTGAAACCTAGATCTCTTATTCAACCAATAAAAACTTTATCAGTTAAGCTAACTAAAACCTACCATTTTTGTTTATGTTAATAATCAATCAATAACATTTCACTTTTTATGTTTTTTTTTTTTCCTTTTAAATTTTGAACCGAACAAAATGAGTGCATATTCTTTCCCCCCCTAAATAAATGGGGGCATCTTCTATATTATATATATTTGATAAAAATATTATTTTCATTCCTAAACTTTAAAAAATTCATTTTTGTTCCTAAAATATTAAAAAATTCATCTTTTATCCTTAAACTATTGAAAAAGTTTTTGTCCTTAAAATTTTTTTTTTAAATCATCTTTATTTTTGCCTTTAAAATATTTATAAAAAGAACTCTTTTCAAAGTTTAAGAATGAAAAAAAAAAAAAAAATTATAAGTTTAAAGATGAAAAACAAACTTTTAGTAACATACGAAAATAGTATTTTATCCTATATAGTTCATCTTGTATATTATTATTAACTATAATTGTGTAAACTTTGGTGCCCCGTAATCGTCGTCCTTTCTTTCACATGTGATAAGTCTAGATAGTAGATACACAACAGATAAGTTTATAATTTTTTTTTTTAATAAAAAAAAAAGTTTATAATTTTTTATTGGATTTATCTAAACTACTACCGATATCACTTTACATTTACATTAAACCCTTGTCACATCAAAAATATTTTTTTTAAATTATTGTAATTCTTGTTAGTACTGGCCCCTGCAGTAAAGCATGGCAGACTTAAGTACCAACATCTGTTTATTATAATTCAAATTAATTTCTTACGTTGGTGAGCCAATTCACAAAGTTTTAGCTATTGATAGGTCAGAGTAAAACAGAAAGAGGTGAAAAATACTTATAACAAAGTTTTAATAAACCAAAAAGATGGCCAAAAAAAGAAGCTTGATTTTGATTTATTGCTTGATGATATAAGCACAATCTCGCATCCCTGTAAGTTGTAAAATAGGAAGCCAAACTAAATGAGGAGGCTTCTAGCCAGATCTAACGCCAAAACTTGAAGAACCTATCCTTTTAAGTTGAGAGTTGAAAAGCAGCTTCAACAATAGAGATGAGTTTAAATTGCTATTGTACCCCACTCAACTTAGCCCAGTCTACAAACTGCATACCACCATAAATATTGTTAGCAAATCTCACGCCGACTGTGAAAGCCATTGCAACAGGTGGTAACCGCTTTGCCAATGGAGATGCTTCAACCAGTTGCTCCAGGCCATTTATGATTTGGTATCTGGTATTGGAAGACACAGCAAGAAAAACACCTGAAAGAGAAAGCATACGATAAGTAATTCCAACTGCAGCAGAAGGAAGAAAGTTACCTTCCCGTCCCATGGGTTCATTACATAGGAATTTAGGACAGGAAATGTTAATTTTTGATAATTAGTAAAATTTTAGTTGTTCATTTGACAAGTTCTCGAGAATTACAATAGCCATAAACATCTCAATTCCCATGAAACTCAAGAATTCTAAATTCCACCTTTTCAGGTAAGAAATATCAATTCTCATGCATCTTGTATTTGTGAGAAATACTAATTTTATACTTCAATCTGACTTTTCACTTCTTCTTTCTTAAAACTAACCAAATAAAGTTCATTTTAGAACAAAACTATTTAAATTTTCATCCGAGTAAGATTTTTATTAATATCTAAGTGTATTTTTATCATTTAAAACTATTATCCAAAGTGGACAATTATTAATTCTTTAGTTACTAAAGTAATATGTATGACTAGTTTAAACAATTAAAATATATATTATTAAATATACTATTTTTATAATATGATATAAATTCAAATTCAAAGTATATCCGAACAAATAAATGTCAACTTTTAGTAATTTAATTTGTGAGTTTAAACTCCTAAGAATTTATAATTTTTGAGATTCGAAATTCTTCTCCTCAACGGAATAGGCCCTAAAGGAAATGAAAAAAATAAGAGAAAACAATTTAATCTCTCACAACTAATAAAGCTTTTACTCTCAGACTAGAATGGGTTCACACTTAAGAGCGTATATTATACAACACATCACATCTCATTTTTATAAGTTGCAGAGGTCAGAATCAGAGGCATGCTCGTTTCCATGTTACATAAGAAAGAAATAATATCCCTAGAATGAACATTCTATAAATACCAAACATAAATGCCAGAACTGCAGATATCAAGATTGGAAATAATGTATTAAAAAAATCAAAGCAATATGAATAACTCTAATGTTCACCATAGCTAGCAATAACAAAAAACCAAAGTTGTCCACATGCATCATTTTCTTAAAGTACTGACAACTACAGGCTATAGCAACACGTACAGTTTGTCCAAATCAAAACAGAACTTAATTAAAATTGCTAAATAGTTTATTCTTTTCTTTTTTTATTTTCCTTTTTTTAAAAAAATTATAGGAGGGGCCATGGGAGAAAAGATATGGCAAGACATCTTTTAAAAGAAAAACAAAACAAAAAAACCAGAATAACAAGCCCCCAACCTAGGAAATCAAGGAAAAGCTAAAAATGCATATATTTCCAGAAAAGAGCTTCCTTAGTTCATCACCATTCTAACAAACCGTTATCCACGTTGCTAAATCCAAAACATGTAACACCATTCAAATAAACTAATTTCAGTGATACGAAGAGTCCCCTCTATTTATCCCTCTTATCAGTCCCTTCTTCAAAGGCAATATAGGCCAAACTACAATTTTGGTCCCCTATGTATTTGTAGCAGTTTCAATTTCATCCCCTGTACATTTAATTGTTTCAATTTCGTTATTCGACTTTCAATATCAAGGTCTCTCAACTATTATTTGTATCAATTTCATCCCTCAACATTTAGAATCAAGTCACCTTTTAAGTTTGACTTAATTTTGAAAGTTGAGTGATGAAATTGACACAAATAATAGTTCAGGTACAAAATTAACAACATTAAAAGTATAGATCTCGAATTGAAACTGCCCACAATCTTGGAGGACCAAAAGTGTAGTTTGGCTAGTAACATATAGTTTTTAAGTAACATGAAGTTTTTGGGAAGTAGCTATAATTATGAAGATTTTCACTTAAACCTACCTTATCAAATGCTACCATGTTCTAAGGAAAAAAACTATATAAAAAATTCATATATCCACGCAGTCAGGTAAGTCTTCTTCCATGTTTTGGTTCAGTTATGTGTATTACAATGATTCATGTAGTGGTAATTTATTACTAGCCAAAGATGTTCAAAGTAAATTCAAATTAATTAAATTTGAAAAACAACAGATGTAAGCCAACAAAGATTAATTGACAAGCATATGTACATAAGTCCCAATGGCCAGTGTTAATCCATATTTATCCACTTTTATTATAAATTTTTTATTTTTTATTTTTTTTTATAAGTGATGATGATTCAATTGAAATTGTTAATAATTTTCTTTGCACTTTGAAACCTTGTATCTTGTATACATTAGGAAGATCATAGCTAAAAAAGAAAAGAGAACTTCTTTTTTGACATAAAAAGCTAATATATATGAAAGGCTAAAGCCAAAAAAAGAGAACCTTCTTTCAGTGAACACCTTAGCACTGTGATTTAATACTCGGAAGCAACTAAAACAAAAAGCCGTTCAGAAAAGTACAGAGACTATTGAAAGTAGTTGTAAGGGACTTGTTCATGCTAATACAAAAATAGGTAAAAAAATTATTATGCTAGTACCCTGTAATTTTGTACTCAGGAGCAACTAAAACAGAAAGCCATTCAGAAGAGCACAGAGACTATTCAAAATAGTTGTAAAGGGCTTGGTCATGCTAGTACAAAACTATAAGTCAAGATATTGGAATATGAATAACAGGGTAATGCTTACCCCAAAGAGCAGCACTTTGTACAAGAGGCGGCACAGGTATGTCCTCGTCCGATTTGTTTAAACTCCTGATCATACATTCAATTACAGGTGGTATGTTAGTGTTTCCTTCAAAAGATGGGGGCAAAAGAAGGTAATGGCAACAACAGTCTACACATGAATATCATTTCCCTAACTGGTGTCTATATGTATGTAGTCTTTCTTTAGTATAACACTTACGACTAATAAATATAGGGGGAAAAATGGATACAATATAATTGAAATTAAAATTTTTTAATCTTTTATCATTTATTGTTTTTGCTTACAAAAATGTGGGAAATGAGGGAGTTAGACCCAGGTTCTCCCCCATTCAGGCAGTACCATTAAGCCACAAGGCTGTTGGCTAATGTTTGTTGGTCAATCTAAAATAATATCATAGTTTATTGATTAATGGAAGTAGGGGTCAATGCCCTCTAGCCAAATCAATTTGTCTATTATTCATCAGTATTTCAGTAATTCAATCCTGAAAACACTTAGCACAAAGTAGACTTTTTCTTGTCACATTTTTATTGATAAATTTATTCATAGAATCCAATTGACATATTTACATAAAGTACAAACCAAGCAACAATGTAATGCCAAAGAAACAAAGAAAATTCAAGGGGAAGCACAATTGGCTAGGGACCATGCCTCATGAAGCATAGGTCACTAGTTTGAGTCTCCTATTCATCCTCCCCTTGGGGCCAAAACTTACTTATCAAAAAAAAAAATTATAAAAAGGGAAAGAAAAACAAAAACAAACAAACAAAGAAACAGAAACATGTAGGATAAATTTTTTTTTTTTGATATATAAGTAGGATAATTATCCTGATAGAAGCATACCGTTTGGCATTCATGATCATATTTGCAATGCCTTGGCCAATTAGACCACATCCAAAGCCAACTGATCCGTATAAGACACCCTGGATCCAGAATATATCAACCAAATGAATTAAACATAGGAGATAAATATATACTAACACTTGAACCCATCTTTGGGCATATAGAGAAGTCAGGATTGAGCAAGAAACTGGTATTAAAATCCTGTTTTAAAGGGAACATTAAACAAGATATCACAATGAAAACCAACGATGGAGCCAAGAACTCCATCCCACCCTTCCCATTGCAGGAGCATTATCCACAATATTCATTGTCCAGAAGGCAAGCAAACAGTTATCGGTTACTTATAAAGTTCAATTACATATGGTACCTTATAGAAGTATGTGGCAATCCGCTGCTTTGCTGAGAATCTACATCCTGGCCTTTCCGCTTCAAAAACACTGCATTAGAGAAATATTTTTCTATGAATGAAGCACTCCCCAATCATCTAAAATTTTGTGCAAAAAGGATGTGAAGTCCTTAAAAAGTTTACCAAAAGAGACATTGAGGAGGATATTTATGAGGCCCCTGCAAGTTTATCTACTATCTATGGGTCCACAGTTAGTCAACAAGATTCTATCTCCCTTCAATATTGCTAGTTTCTAAGGATTTTAATCAATACTATTAACATTTTCTGAACCATTTTGGTTATGATCATGATCCAAGACCCTAGGACAGTACTGTTTTACTAGCAGGCCTAGTTCACTAGTTTAATGCACAAGACACTACTCCAAGCCTAACACTACCAATACGTTAGACCATATTGTAGCACTTATGCTTACATTCTTCCTAAATCCATTAATCATTCTTCCATAAACTCTATACAGTAACTTCTAAATAGCCAGATTTCTTTTTCGGCACCATTACCACCATTCTTTTCTGTAAATAAATCATCCACCTATTTACCAAAAAAATAAACTGTCCACCTGTCAACCAGATTCAAATCTGTCTCCCTAGGCCTTTCATTTGAAATCCAAACTAAAGCAAACTAAAACACTTTATATCTAAACAGTCACTGATCTAGTATAAAATACATATCCAGCACTAAGCAGAAAGGTGCATACAGCATAGGAAAAAAAACACTGACTACAGAATTATAGGTTTAGATGGATCCTATAAATTTAAAATTAAAAAAAAAAAAAAAAATCATAGTGTCAGTTTGCAACAAACCTGCTAGGAAGAGCTGCACAAGCCCGGTTAAAGCTTCCAAATAAACCTCTTGGCATCGATGGCTGACCAAATCGAGCATAAGGTGCTAGTAAACCAACCAAAGCAATGTCTACCACTACACCAACTAAAAGATCAGCAGCGTACAACTCAAACTCAGCCCAAAAATCCTTGCCTCTTTTCTGAACTTCCGCAAATGTTGCACAACAAGAATCTATGACTATCTGCATAACACCAAATCAAAAGCAAGAATTTCATTATTACATTAACATTAGATACATGGCACCAGCTCTGAGAAACCTGTAATATGGACTCATTCAATCTGAACTACACACTTAATAACCAAAAGCTGCAATGATTATTTAGTTTCAATATATATATATATAGAGAGAGAGAGAGAGAGAGAGTTAGGATCAAGTTACACCACGTCTAACTTTTTCTTAATTTTACACCATCTAATAACATTTTATTGAATTACTATTTTGAAAATCCCAACATTGGATTACACATGCGCCAAATTTTGTATCAGTTAGATGTTGTTTACTATTCAATCCATAAACTCATTTTTAAAAGACAATATTTTTTCACACCATAATTTGGCTTTAGACTTACAAATAGTCCTAAATTATTTTTGTTTAAACTAATTAGAACTCATCATCTTCGTAGATAGAGCAACCCTCGCAACACTAAACAAATTAAAATTAAAATTATGTTTGATCTTCTCTAACCAAATTCTAATAAATTAGGTAATTTTTTTCCCTGTAAATTCTCTAATTTGACACTTTTTTTATTAATTAAATACTATTAATTAAACATGCAAACATAAAAATTGTTTTTTTCCATAAAAAAAAAACACTGAAAACAAACCTCGGTTCCAACTTTAAAGAGAAAAGAAGGATCAGCCAGCATTCGATTTCGAAGCATGGAACAGTACTTCATCAAAAATCCTAGTGGCCAACCTGACCCCTGCAATCAAATATCAACTATTCTATTCAGCTCTTTAAAAAAACTATATGGAAAACTCAATTGAATTTATTAACACGCAAAGCACATTACCTGCAAATCCAAGTATCGCTCAAGAAACACTTGGCGAATCCCTGTGATCTTAGCAGCCTCCAACATATCTTTAGGAAGCTCAACACCGCGATCCTTCGTTTTCCTCATCACTTCCTCTAACTTCAATATTGGCCCGAACTCCTTTTCCTCACCATTCTCTTCTCCATCGCCACCTTCGCCGCCGCCACCGCCACCACCATTACCACTACGATCATCGTCATCTCCGCCGTTGCCGCCAAAATCGGGTTTTTGCTCATGATTTCCCTCCAAAACCCTAACTTCATCTTCCGGCACCGTGATCGCGTTGGCCTCCGACGATGACGACTCGATGGCACAGTTGAGTTTGAAGGAGTGGTGGTTCTTGAGAGGCGAATAGTGGCGTTGGGGTGAATGAGAAGAAGCTATCAACTTTGGTGGAGAGTACTTGGTGGTGGTGGTGGTGTCGTCGAATCGTGAAAGCCTGAAATGGACGGTGAAATTGTGTTTGTGAGTACATTGCTGATGATGCGGCGTCGGATTGGTGGTGTCGTTGAAGGGGTTGTGTAAATGAGAGAGCTGGAAGCTCGGGGAACAGAACGACATGTCGTTTAAAGGAATTGCGAAAATTGAAAATGGTGGCGGCGGAGAACGTTGAAAAGAGCTCGGGGGTGACAGTTACGATATGAGCACTCGAATAGTTCAATACAAAAAACAAAGAAAGGGGGAAGACTGAAGAGGGGGTTTTTAAGGTTTTGTGCAGTGAAGGAGAGAGAGACAAATGGGTAGGTTGGGATTAAATGTGGTCAGGTCCAGGGAGCGGAACCGGATTATCCAATGAAATTTTAGCAAAAGAAAATTATCCAATGAATTTTTGGAAAAAAAAGAAAATTATTCCGTCGCCTGAGAGATTCGAACTCTCGCGGGGAAACCCCATGTACTTAGCAGGCACACGCCTTAACCACTCGGCCAAAGCGACGCTTGATGTCAGGTATTGATATTTCTCCATACAAATACATACTTTTACAAATCTTACCCTGTATTATTTTAGTCATTCCATTTCCAATTTGAACCATTTATTTTATAATTTATTTTATTATTTTAATAATTCTATAAATACAATGGGAGAGCGGGGGTTTGAACAATTGAACTATGGAATTGGATATATTATATTAAAAACAACAAAGGCGCCAATTGCCAACTAATTAAATTACAAAGCATGAATTCCAGTTAGTTCGGTTAAAAATATATGACATCATTAATCTTTTTCATCAGGACGATCATTAATCCTTTTATATTAGTGGAACTAATCAAATTATGGGTCAGTTTGGATACCGTTTATTTGTTGAAAACTGAAAACTTATTGCTGAAAATATTGTAATAAAATAATTTTTAAAGATTTAAATAATGTTGTGAGACCCAGAAATGTATGGATATGCGCGTTTTTGTGTTTTTGGTTAGATTGTGAACAGTGCCATGAGACCCAGCCAAAAACAAAAACGTAATCGCAACGCTGTATCATTTTCACACAAATGCACACCACATATGGACATGATTTTATTATGTCCTTGATATTTCTTAAATGATAAGATAATAATTTATTATAAACCCTTTAAGTGATTTTATATATATTTTTATTTTAAAAAGAAGGTGCCTACAACTCTAGGGCCAGGCTTAATTTTGACGATGATTAAATTATTAAAGTAGGCTACCATATAAGTAAATCACATGATACAAAAGAGAAAAATGAAAGAAAAAAATGTAATGAATGATGTCACTTATAAGGAACTTAACTTACAATGTCAAAATGTTCTCATGGACTAAATCGACATAAAAACATAATATTCAAGGAAGAAATCAATTGTTCAGGTCGAAACAATTGACAATATGGAAAGTGGAAACTCCAACCAAACCCATCCTTGTTCTAACCATGACAGCAGCCAAAATTATTGACAAAAAGCCTGAGACAAACTCATTCCTCGGCCGGCTAAAACTCTTACAACCCCACAATCCTTTCCTCTGACACTGTATCAGACACATCCACTTTCTTTTTCTTTTCTATTTTTGACTTTTAAAGGTTTCTAATTTTCTATAAAAGATTTCTAGTATCGTTTTTTAATTGTTGTAGAAATACGTGTAGGTTAAAAAATATTTTAAAAATACGTGTTGTAATGTTTAAACACTAAAAACTGTTGTTTAAATAACAGTACCAAATACTCTAAAATGTGTAAAATGTTGTACAAATTTTGTGTGACTATAATATAAATTTATAATGTAAGTTGTAAACTAAGAATTTTTATTTATTTATAATTATTCTAATTTTTAAAGCCTAACAATGCTATGTGCTTATTGATTTTGAAACTATGCTTTACAGTTTACGTCACCAACGTTAAACACAATAACACACTCTTTGCTTGGCCGGTTTGGCGTCGTGATATATGCAATCCTTTCTTTTGGCACGAGCAAATCATGAACCTAATTAATTGCAAATGCTTTGTTTAAATTAGTACTTCCTAGCTATTACCTACCACATATAATCATATATTTCAGTCAAAAGCAATGTCATTCATGTTGATTTAAACGGTATAAAAATTTGGAAGTAGTATGTGAAATTATCACAAGTCACAACAATTACTTAGCTATACCATTTTTTTGATAAACACTTAGCATACTAAACCATTGTGAATAAATGAATAGTAATACTAGTTTTGTGGATAGCATTAGAAAAGGAACCTTGATTTCATGATATGGGATCAAAGCATAAACTGAAATTTTTTTTGCCATTTAAGAGTAAAAAATATATTAAGATTACAAACTAAATAAATACATTAGTAATAAGACTGACATCTATAGTATTTACTCAATGTATTTAAACTTAATCATCTCAAAATAGAACTTGATATTCTTTTAAATCATGAAATTCATTATCTCACAATCTGTACAATATCATTCCAACTAAAGCACTAATTAGATTTCCGAAGTAAATTTTTTTTTTTTTAAAGCACACAAACAAATCCTTTAGATGGAACAATACTACATGAGATTGGCAAGAAGCAAAACCCAAATAACCAAGTCCCAAATCTCTTTGAAATTTTTATTTTGTATCACATCCACCCCTTTGTGAGTGGGGTGTTATATATCCCCGTGATACAAAATAACACGTCCTAACTTTGGGTCTCAAATAACAAATCGCGCCAAAGCATATTGACAAACATATAAATCATTAGCATAAAAACAAAAAGAAAAACAAAATCACACACACTTAGCTGCAATGTGCAGACAACAGAGTTGAGGTGTTCTTCTTTGTAACTTAAAATATTCTCCACATATATTGAATCGTAAAAAATGCAGATGCTGTCTAATTTCATGAGTAGGTTACAAGAACAAGAGCTGCAATCTAGAAAAAAATAAAATAAAATAATGATATACAAAACTACAGCAAGAGTATTTGCATCAAACAATGCAAAATAGAAAAAGTTATCAATTTTACATATTCAACCCCAAAAAAAGTCAACTACATCAGTCAAGTTAAAAATGTGTAAATTTGCAAAATTTATACAATAATTGTGTATATTTACACTGACACTATTCAGTTTGCATAATAGTTTTATTATTTCTTAACATATCCTGAGGTCGAAAAAAGAATGTAGATCGTGATTATTATGTACGAAGAAAGAGAAATAATTTATAAAAAAAATTGATATTTTAATATAATGTAGAGTAAAATAGATAATCTAATGTGGAATGTTTTGAAAAGTGAGTATATAAAATAGAAAAAGTATATTCTTATGCAAAAATAGACGAAATTTTTTGTATAAGCTTATGTGAATACTCTGTTGGGCTTTGTGGAACCTAGTTTTGTTTGATCCGATTTGATGACTCGACCCGACCCGAATAATGTTGCGTGGTTTTTAATGAGAGATTTACTAAGGCTTAGTCCATGGAGCGGAGGCTTGGGCCAACAGGCGGGAAAATTTTTTTTGGCCCGTTTAGCCCATTGTGAAACCGACTTTGGTGATTAGGGTTTAATTGTGGTGTGGTTGCCGTGTTTTTTTGTTGAGAGGAAAATATTGTAGCCGCAACTTGTACTCTGTATTCTTCCCTGATAATAGTGAAATCCCTACAACTCCGTGGATGTAGGCAAATTGCCGAACCACGTAAATACTGTCTTGTGCGTGTGATTGTTTTCTTTGGCGTGTGTTTTCTCTATTTTTTTTTTTTGTTTCTCACAGGTTGAGAATTTGGTTTAATTCCCTACAACTGGTATTAGAGCCTAGGGTTAGGTTTGAGTGGGAGCAATGGCAGAGGAAGCAGGAAAGGCGTTTGGAATAGAAAAGTTTGATGGCACAGACTTTGGATTTTGGAGGATGCAAATTGAGGATTACCTTTATGGGAGGAAGCTGCATCTGCCGCTTCTAGGGGAAAAACCTGAGGCTATGAAGGCTGAAGAATGGGCTCTCCTTGACAGACAGGTACTAGGAGTTATTAGGTTAACTCTGTCCAGGTCTGTTGCACGTAATGTTGTAAAGGAGAAGACCACAGCAAAATTTGATGAAGGCTTTGTCTGGTATGTATGAAAAGCCGTCAGCAAGCAATAAGGTGCATCTGATGAAGAAACTGTTCAATTTGAAGATGGCAGAGAATGCATTAGTAGCACAACATCTGAACGAATTTAACACTATCACAAATCAATTGTCGTCTGTAGAAATTGATTTTGATGATGAAATTCGTGCTCTGATCATCTTGGCTTCTCTGCCAAACAGTTGGGAGGCAATGAGGATGGCAATAAGCAATTCTACTGGAAAGGAAAAGCTCAAGTACAATGATATACGAGGTTTAATTCTGGCTGAGGAGATTCGTAGAAGAGATGCAGGCGAAACCTCAGGATCTGGTTCTGCCCTAAACCTTGAGACAAGAGGCAGAGGTAATGACAGAAATTCAAACCGGGACAGATCAAAATCCAGAAATTCTAATCGAAACAGAAGCAAATCTAGATCAGGCCAACAAGTACAATGCTGGAACTGTGGGAAAACAGGTCACTTTAGGAATCAATGCAAAAGTCCTAAGAAGAAGAATGGAGATGATTCTGCTAATGCTGTAACAAAAGAGGTACAGGATGCATTACTTCTTGCAGTAGACAGTCCACTTGATGATTGGGTTTTGGACTCACGAGCTTCGTTTCATACCACTCCACACTGAGAAATCATACAGAATTATGTTACAGGTGATTTTGGTAAGGTGTATTTGGTTGATGGTTCAGCCTTGGATGTTGTAGGTATGAGAGATGTCCGGATATTGTTGCCCAATGGATCTGTTTGGTTACTGGAGAAGGTTCGACATATTCCTGACCTGAGGAGGAATCTGATTTCTATTGGACAACTTGATGATGAAGGGCATGCAATACTATTTGTTGGCGGTACTTGGAAGGTTACAAAGGGAGCTAGGGTATTGGCTCGTGGAAAGAAAACTGGTACTATGACCTCAAGTTCAAGAGACACAATTGCAGTTGCTGATGCAAGTACTGATACAAGCCTATGGCACCGCAGACTTGGTCACATGAGTGAGAAAGGGATGAAGATGCTGTTGTCAAAAGGAAAACTACCAGAATTGAAGTCCATTGATTTTGACATGTGTGAAAGTTGCATCTTAGGAAAGAAAAAAAAGGTGAGCTTCTTGACACCGAAGGCTGAAAAATTGGAGTTAGTACACATTGATTTATGGGAGCCTTCTCTGGTTGCATCCCTTGGAGGTTCAAGGTACTACATCACTTTTATTGATGACTCAAGCAGAAAGGTATGGGTTTATTTTCTGAAAAATAAATCTGATGTATTTGAAATTTTTAAGAAGTGGAAGGCCATGGTTGAGACAGAAACAGGTTTAAAAGTAAAATGTTTGAGGTCAGATAATGGAGGAAAGTACATAGATGGAGGGTTCAGTGAGTATTGTGCTGCACAGGGAATTAGGATGGAGAAGACCATTCCTGGGACACCACAGCAGAATGGTGTGGCTGAGCGCATGAACAGAACTCTCAATGAGCGTGCTAGGAGTATGAGGTTGCAAGTTGGACTACCAAAAACTTTTTGGGCTGATGCTGTTAGCACTGCAGCTTACCTGATAAACCGAGGACCATCAGTTCCCATGGAGTTCAGACTTCCTGAGGAGGTTTGGAGCGGTAAAGAGGTAAAGTTTTCACATTTAAAAGTTTTTGGTTGTGTTTCTTATGTTCATATTGATTCTGATGCTTGTAGTAAACTTGATGCAAAGTCTAAAATATGTTTTTTCATTGGCTATGGTGATGAGAAATTTGGCTATAGGTTTTGGGATGAACAAAACAGGAAAATCATTAGAAATAGAAATGTGATATTTAATGAACAGGTTATGTACAAGGACAGGTCAACTGTAGTATCAGATGTTGCAGAGATAGATCAAAAGAAATCTGAGTTTGTCAACTTAGATGAATTGACTGAAAGTACTATCCAGAAAAGGGGTGAAGAGGATAAGGAGAATGTAAATTCACAGGTAGATCAGAGTACACCTGTAGCTGAAGTCCGCAGATCTTCTAGGAACATTAGACCTCCACAGCGTTATTCACCCACTCTAAATTATCTCCTGTTGACTGATGGTGGTGAGCCAGAGTGTTATGATGAAGCCTTACAAGATGAGAATTCAAGTAAGTGGGAGTTAGCCATGAAAGATGAGATGAATTCCTTGTTGGGGAATCAGACATGGGAATTGACTGAATTGCCAGTAGGAAAGAAGGCTTTGCACAACAAGTGAGTATACAGAATAAAGAATGAGCATGATGGTAGAAAACGTTACAAGGCCAGATTAGTTTTTAAAGGGTTCCAGTAAAAGGAGGGCATTGACTACACAGAGATATTTTCTCCAGTTGTGAAGATGTCAACAATCAGACTGGTACTGGGAATGGTGGCTGCAGAAAACTTACATCTTGAGCAGTTAGATGCGAAGACGGCATTCCTTCATGGTGACTAGGAGGAAGACCTTTACCTGATTCGGTCAGAAGGGTTCATTGTTCAGGGACAAGAGAATCTAGTTTGCAAACTGAGAAAGAGCTTGTATGGCCTAAAACAAGCTCCTAGACAATGGTACAAGAAATTTGACAGTTTTATGCATAGAATTGATTTCAAGAGATGTAAAGCTGATCACTATTGCTATGTTAAGTCTTTTGACAATTCTTTCATCATATTACTATTGTATGTGGATGATATGCTTATTGCAGGGTCTAGCATTGAGGTGATTAATAATCTGAAGAAGGAATTGTCCAAACAGTTTGCAATGAAGGATTTGGGAGTTGCAAAGCAAATCCTTGGTATGAGAATCATTAGAGACAAGGCTAATGGTACATTGAAGCTTTCACAGTCAGAGTATGTGAAGAAAGTTCTCAGCAGGTTCAATATGAATGAAGCTAAACCAGTGAGCACACCCTTGGGTAGTCATTTCAAACTAAGCAAAGAAAAGTCACCGAAGATAGAAGAAGAAAGGGACCATATGAGCAAGGTGCCCTATGCCTTAGCTATTGGCAGCTTGATGTATGCTATGGTGTGTACAAGGCCAGACATTGCACATGCAGTGGGAGTTGTGAGCAGATTCATGAGTAGGCCTGGAAAGCAGCATTGGGAGGCAGTCAAGTGGATCCTGAGATATCTGAAGGGTTCATAAGATACCTGTCTTTGCTTCAAAAGTGCAAGTTTGAAACTGCAGGGTTATGTAGATGATGATTTTGCTGGTGATATTGATAGTAGAAAGAGTACTACTGGGTTTGTTTTTACTCTGGGTGGTACAGCTATATCGTGGGTTTCAAATCTACAAAAGATTGTTACTTTGTCTACTACAAAAGTTGAGTATGTTGCTGCCACTGAAGTTGGAAAGGAGATGATTTGGCTACATGGTTTCTTAGATGAATTGGGTAAGAAGCAGGAGATGGGCATTCTACACAGTGACAGTCAGAGTGCAATCTTTCTTGCCAAAAATTCGGCTATTCATTCAAAGTCGAAGCATATACAGACAAAATACCATTTTATCCGTTATCTTGTTAAAGATAAGCTGGTAATACTTGAGAAGATTTGTGGATCTAAGAACCCAGCAGACATGTTGACTAAGGGTGTCACTATTGAGAAGTTGAAGCTGTGCGCAGCTTCAATTGGTCTTCTAGCTTGAAGATAGTAGGATGAGTTGCAGAGATGAGGGATTGTTTTGGAGGATAGCGGTTGATGTTGGTGATTGAACTAGTCTCCAAGTGGGAGATTTGTTGGGCTTTGTGGAGCCTAGTTTTGTTTGATCCGATTTGACGACCCGACCCGACCCGAATAATGTTGCGTGGTTTTTAATGGGAGATTTACTGAGGCTTAGTCCATGGTGCGGAGGCTTGAGCCGACAGGCGGGAAAATTTTTTTTGGCCCGTTTAGCCCATTGTGAAACCGACTTTGGTGATTAGGGTTTAATTGTGGTGTGGTTGTCGTGTTTTTTGTTGAGAGGAAAATATTGTAGCCACAACTTGTACTCTGTATTCTTCCCTGATAATAGTGAAATCCCTGCAACTCTGTGGACGCAGGCAAATTGCCGAACCACGTAAATACTGTCTTGTGCGTGTGATTGTTTTCTTTGGTGTGTGTTTTCTCTATTTTTTTTTTGTTTTTCACAGGTTGGGAATTTGGTTTAATTCCCTACATACTCTAATAATGTATATTTACACATCTTTCTTTAGCTTGATTGATGTGAGTGATTTTGGAGCTTGAATGTATAAATTTGATACATTTTTATATTATGCACATACTGATGCAAATGCTCTTACTGTTTGAAACTATTTTTCACAATGCTTTGAGCTAGTGTAGTCAACGAAGAGATCATTTATGTATAGCTTTAATCATGTCATTTTTTTTAATAAA